>BGPT01000124.1:186275-278733 GCA_003297045.1 Symbiodinium sp. clade C Y103 | reverse complement strand
TTTAGGAACCGCTCTGAACCGCTCTGAACCGCTCTGGAACTATATCAATTTTTGAGTGTTTTTTTAACGAATGGTTCTAAATCGCTCTGAGCTATTTAGAGCTATTCATAAAACTGTGTTTAGGAACCGCTCTGAACCGTTCAGAGCCATTCCTTAANACTTAAGACCAGGAAAACCCTTTGCCCGAGGTTTAGTGTTCTATTTGACTGCGTGTTAGCTTGTCCAATCTTCAACTTTGGAATGAGTGGCAAACTTCACCGCCTTTTTCCTAGGCTGCTACATAGTTTCCAAAGCTAAGCTTTTGCAAGAAAGAAAGCTTGTAATTGAACATGGGTTCGGAAACGAAAAGAAGTTCATATTTGATATCTGCCCTTGGGATTGTNGCTTTTGCAAGAAAGAAAGCTTGTAATTGAACATGGGTTCGGAAACGAAAAGAAGTTCATATTTGATATCTGCCCTTGGGATTGTGTCCAAAAAATCATATCTCAAAAAGAAACTCACACACCCTGTGTTGAGGAACCGCTCTGAACCGCTCTGAGCCATTCCTACAGAAGTTTTAAGGAATAGCTTTGAACCGCTCTGAACCATTTAGAACCACGCATACCGCTTTGGAATTTAGGAACCGCTCTGAACCGCTCTGGAACTATATCATTTTTTCTGAGCTATTTAGAGCTATTCATAAAACTGTGTTTAGGAACCGCTCTGAACCGTTCAGAGCCATTCCTTAACACACTGAAAATGTTTATCTTGTTTTTCCTGATTCTTGACTTGAAAAAAAAGCATATCAAAATGTTCATTCAGTTAGCGTGCTTTCAATCATTTTTGACAATTGTTATTTCTAGCAAGTGCACGTGAGATACTGTAACACAATGCAAGTGCAGTTTTGGGGGTTACTTGTTTCCTCGGAAAGGACATGTTAGATGAGATAAACCGTTGGACCTGCTTGCAACATGTGAATACATATGATGTTTTTCATTTCCATGACCCCATGAGAATTCAACTCCAGTGAAACCAGTGATTTGACATCTGTGCCGACAGCGGCGCTAACTTCCAATAATGCGTTCAGAATTCGATACCTCAGAGCGCGGCCCAGAAACAGCTTGAAGGGCGGGTTTGCTGGATGGTTTTTGGGCCCCGAGAAGTTGATACAGGTCAAGACGATGATTGATCAACACTTTCTCAAAGATCAACCTCAAAGAATCGCACTTTGTGTATTTTTGACGTTCTTTCTGTTTCCGCCATTGTTGCGCTTTGTTCCGGGCTGGCGATTTCAAGGGGTCAGGGGTTTTGCAGGGTAAGTTTGGCCCAGGAACATGAGTTTTTATTTTCCAGCGATGGCCCCTTCAGGCATTGATNAGGGGTTTTGCAGGGTAAGTTTGGCCCAGGAACATGAGTTTTTATTTTCCAGCGATGGCCCCTTCAGGCATTGATGTGTGGGTAGCTGGCGAATATGTTCTTTGTTTTTCTATAGAATAGTTTTGCATTTTGTATCGAAAATTTTGAGCAGTTGAATGGATAGTTCCGGGTGCTTTGCGGATAACCCTGCCCAGTTTCAGGGTAACCTTGCATATCTTGTGGAGAACTATGCGTATTCTATGGATAGCTCTGCATATTTCATGGATAGCCCTGCATATCTTGTGGATAGCTATGCATATTGTATTGATAGCTCCGCATATTTTATGGATAGCTCTAAATCCTCACAGACAAAGAACCAAGGCAGGTCCCACTTTTTCGATGGTTATTTGTTGGAACATGTTGGAACATGTTAGAACATGCAACATGGTAGCAGGTTTGATTGGATTATTGTTGTGCAATATAGGAAATCCCTCAAGCAACCAGTTTGGAAATGTTAGAGGGTGAAGTGGGAAGCACAGACACTTTCTGGATTTGGGTGGATTGTTGATTCCCCATTCGATCTGGACCTACATGTGAGTTGAGCATTGCAGCATTTTTCTTTTACCTAGAGTCAGCCATACTGCCTATCATTCAAAGATATTGGCTAGAAAACCCAACATTGAACCGCCCCACGCTCATGGTTTTGCTTTTAGCAGTAGAATACCACTATATCTATATACATATATATATATATATATATATGATATTGGCTGTGTAGGTCAGGTAAAAGATGTGATGCAAAGATGTGATGAAAATGATGGTCTCTATGAACTGCAGCAGAAAAGAAACCGAAAACCGGGCTGCGAAAGAATCTGCCGTTTTATGGTCACGCCAAGCGGGTCGGTGTAAATGTTCCACCATCCTTGACCTAAAATTGATATATTCGTCACGGGGTGGCTCAAACACCCAGCCGAGGTTCAAAAACACCTACCAGTCCGGATTCCTCTCCATCCTGTACTCCATCGGCAGCAAGCCACTTCAGATCTGGGACAAGAAGGCGGAAGTCAACACCTGCCTGCTGAACAGCGTGTTGTTGCTGCTTACATCCCAATTCCTTTGGTAAATATGGGTCAAACATGGTTGGTGGACATCAAAAGATGGCTGGTGTTCAGGTGCATTTTACCGTTTCGAAGGTCCCATGGATGTTGACCTGTCCCCATAAGGATACCTTCATACACTACCTTGAAAAGACAAAGGGATGCTTCAGTTTTCAGGGCCCTTGGAGTGTGACCCTTCCTTTGTTCATCCTTTGGTAATCAAACGCGGCAACGAGAAATTTCAATGTTTCTGGGAAGGTCCATACATGGATACACACCCAGCAAGATGATTTTATTACTGAATGTGCCCCTTGTTGGACTGCATGTCACATTTAGGGGGAATATCTTGACAGGAAACCAGCACTCGCAGGTGCGCAATGGTCACATCAAGCGGTTGACGGATTCGGATATCCAATCCAGCGTTCTGGACGGGCCAAGTCGCCGCTACTGGGGTTGGTGCTTCAAGTCAGTGGCCTGAAGTCAGTGGCCTGAAATGACCCAATCTTATGTGGGGTTTACTTTTGTTTCATAAGCTTTAAATTTACCCTTTTTTGCGGTGAAAGGAATTTTGACAGCTAGAATTCTGAAAAACATCCGAACTGTACTTGTAGCTTTGCACCTCATTTCAACATCTTTCAACATCAATCTTTCCCTAGTCTCATCTACTCTCCCAAAATCTCTCGGCAGGAGATCATGGGGACCAATGTGAGCACCACCTTCATCACTTGCCCAGCAGATCCGTCCAAGACCCTAGGCATCAAACTGCCCTTCCTGGCCCCTTGGCTGATTTGTCCATGGAGTTCATGTTGTGTTTTCAACCATATCTATCCATATCTAAGATGATGATCCCCAGGGCTGAGCATGTTTTTCAGTGTTTGAAACCATCAACCAGCGTAGTTTGGGTGGTTTAGACTCCTGGGTTGCCCAACAAGGTGATCCCCTTGTTGATCGGGATTTCTCAGGACTGAGATGGAAACACAAGAATCCAGCCGCGGGGAGACGACTGAGGTGATGATCATCAAGAACTTGAAGAAGTATTTCACCTTTGAGGTAGGGCTTTTTTGTATGTTGCACACACGTTGCCATCATGTTGCCTTGAGCGCCAAAGATGTTGAAAAATGGTGTTGCTGAAATTTGCTGAAGGGGTAATGTTCCCCATCTCAGTTGGCTGTACGTTATCTACAGGGTACTTTCAAAAGGGACCACTAGTGGCCGATCGCCATACTTTGGGTTGTCAACAAAAAGGGGAAACTCTCCATGAATCATAGCCCAAGCAGGTATCGGTTTCACCATAAATGATCCCAAAACATGTCAAAAGTAGTCAAAAGTCAGCTCTTTTGGAGTCTTGGGGTGTGCACACCAAAGTACTCAGAACCAGGCTTCTGATCCACAACCACAAAATCTCCCAGACATAAATCATTATCGTATAGGATTGTAAATCATCAATTTCAGTTTGTCAAATGATCTACAGTATACTTTACAGTACGTTGGGATTTCTTGTTGCTTGGATATATATATATATATCTTGTGCTCAACATATAGTCATTCTGGAAATTGCTGGAGTAGAGAAGATATATGGAAATATGGAACATGTCCAAAACACCCTCACTAAAACGGGAATATTTTATGAACTTAAGTACTTCATGATACTAGTACATACTGAATGAACATAATACTTTATGGATATGTATGTGTATGCAAACTATTATACAATAGTATCATATTCTGTCTACTTCAGGATGATAATTATATACATATATGATATGTAATTATATATATATATATATATACACACCACACACACACACACACAGTCCAACAATCACATCCCCCGATATTCAATACCCCCAGGCCTCTCCCAGGAAATATATTATAGATCCAATACTAAGCCAGGGTTTCTAGTTGTAATTTCCTATTGGGAGGAAGAGATTCATAAGCTATCATTCAGGGTGGTGATGGTTTAGCCACAAAAAAATGCCACATTACATTATAGTGAATTGTACATACACATTCCCTTGTAAACCAACATTGGTGGTTACCCTCCTGCAAAGCCAGCATAGATGTGGAAAACCCAGCATGAAGGTATATCATGTTCTGACTGCACGTTGTTTCCAGATTTGTTTTAAATATCTTGCGCCCAAGGTAAATCCCAATCCATCTTTGAAATTTGGTAAAATCCCAATGGTTAAGAGAAATCCCAAGGATAAATCCCATGCAGTGGAGAATTGGCTAAAATCCCAAGGTATAAATCCCAATACATCCTAGAATTTTAGGTCAAAAATCCCCATAAATCCTAGAAAATGGGGCAATAATTTCCCCATTTTTTTGAACAAACTCCCGCCATGTCATGACTCCCTCCCTAAATTCCGCTCGTTTTCAGAGGTCACCGTCTTGGACGACAAGGAAGTGCGTCGACGCTTCCGGGCGTCCAACTATCAGAGCACCACCAGGCGCGGCCGCGCGGCTCATGGGGAGTCTGCCATGGTTATAAGTTATAATGTTGGTAAAACAATAATAAACCATCCCCAAAATCACCATAAATAGGTGGTATAAACCATCAAAATATAGGTGGTTTATTATTGTTTTACCCAGTATTGTGGTTTAATGATGGTTAAACGGATGCTTAATAATGGTTGATCGTGATTAATAATGAGTAATGGTTTGTGATGATTGATAATTGTGATTAATGGTTAATAATGGTTGATAGTGGTGATAAACGGTTATTATTACTGGAATGGAATCACCCTTAGTACTCAACTGTGGCTGGCTGGGAATTCCCATAACTAAACGGAGGTTTCCAGCTGGGAAAATCATTGAACTAAATATGGAATCACTCTCAGTCACCATTAGTCACCATCATTAAGCATTAATTACCGTTATTAACATGTTGAAGCATTATCAACCATCACTAAGCATTCACGTTTGATCACACAAAGGATGTTTTTTTTGGAAGTCATTGCTTTCCAGCCAGGATGTCTTATATAACCCGACAGGTTCTTCCGAAATCAATATCTGCTCTTTTGGGGTTTGCTAGTGGTGATCAAGGGTGATAAATGTTGATTAAGGGTGATCAATGTTGATTGATGGTAATGAATTTTGATATTTGTATTTCTTGCAAAGTATGTTTTCCTATGTATCCATTTCCTGGTGGTTGCATCGTCATTGATTGACAAAGACTCAATAAAACATACTAAAACAGTGGTTATATAGAGTTGTAAAATCCGCCATCAATGATGGAATATGAATGGGGTATCTAATTTAATTACCCATTTATGGGACACACTATGTATACATATATGGATATGATATGAGAATGTGTACTTGTCAATGAGTTGATATACAAATTGGAATGAGGCCCACCAAGCTTAAGGTATGTTTGCTGATCTAATTTACCCATGGAACTGTAGATATATGCAACAATCCATATCCATGAAAGAAATCCTACCTGGTTAGAGACCAACAAAAGTGTATGTATCTATGGGGCTCGTTCCTCAAGAAAAGGAGCAACGCCAGTGTACCCCAACTATGATTTATACCAACACATGACAAAAATTGTGGGTCTGTGGTCGCCCATGTCTAAACCACTTGCATATGATCCAAGTTTCACTTTCAACCAGTGAGAACTTGCTGGTAAGGAATGGAGTGCTGATTTCTTTTGGTTGCAACATGAAAGTTCGAGTGAAAACTGGGAGAAATCGTTGGTGGTTTCAACATGTTTGGAGGCTAGTTATCTGGGGCCAACGTTGGAGAGGCTCCACAGCGAATTCCAGTTGCCTCATCCAATTTGGGTTCATTGTTGAGTTTATGATTGGAACATCATATCTAACTACTGGATTTATGGGTACCCAAGTTTTTGGCCAAAATTTGGAGAGATCCGGCTACCCTATACTGGCCCATAGTGTTGGTCATATCCAATATCCCTATCCCATTCTATCCAGATTGTGGCCGGTAAACATTCCAATCACTGGCTGTTAAATGGGTTCGCCTGAAAATGTGGTACCCCATAATCCCATGGTTTTTCCCAATAAAGCTGCCATGTTATGGTTATCCCAAAGTATCCCCACTAACCCACCCAAGTCCTTTGGTCACCGCTGGAAGAAACGCAGGGTGAAGCCCTTCATTTGCACCATGCCGATGCGATTAGATGAAGGCGCGCTATCACGGGGCACCTTCAACGGGTTGTCTGTGCAACATTAAGAATTATGATATTATGATATAGCCTCTGGTAAACTAAGACCACAACTATGGAAAATCACCATTTTTATGGGAAAATCAACTATTTCAATTGCCATTTTCAATAGCTATGTTAGTTTACCAGAGGGTATAAAATCTAGTCTTGACCTCTATTGAACATCTCCTGATTTCAGGAGGCAAAATCTAGAGTTCCGACCCCCCCCCCTTTGCCAGGCTGGAATCAGATCCCTGGCTGCATTTTTGTCAATGTCAGATTCTGGGGGTTTGCACACCCTTAACTTGAAGGATATCAGGATATCTATAGATGTACAGATTACAGATTGTGTCAAAAGACTTCGATTTTTTTTTGTTTTCTCCAAACGCAGAGTCCCCAAAAACAATCCATAGATCTTCCCTTAGAAGTCTCCGGGCATGGGGATGAGAGGTCCTAGCTAGGGAGAGCCCGACATTTCAGATGCTCAACTCTGATCCCAATCCCAAGTGACCTATGTTTCTTAGGGGGGTTGAAAGCACGAACCAGAAAACGTGTTTTTCCATGTTCCGCATAGACCTCATTATTTGTTTTTTTTTTCAAGTGGGGTACCTCTCTTTATCATTGGTTTCCCCATAAAAGATGACGAGTAACTTCGATGATGCCTGGAACTCCTCCATGTTTGGAACCGCCCAGTACAGTACATTCCCGTTTCTTCAACTGGTCAAATCCCATGATTCCAGCCCCATCCCCAAAAACCATGGGTTTCTGACAAACGACTTTGATTACCCTCTGGTAAACTAACATAACTATGGAAAATCACCATCTTTAATGGGAAGATCAACTATAAATGGCCATTTTCAATAGCCATGTTAGTTTACCAGAGGGTAAAACTCGGTCCTCAGCAGCCATCCCAAGCGCATCACCAGGATCCAGTTCAATCTCTCAGATTTCACCCGCCGTGCCTATGGAACCAACTACATTGAGACTCTTCGTGTTCAGCTTCATGCCAACTGCCGTAGCCGGTCCAGAGAACTGCTTGTTCTGCTTGGGGTTTTCGAGTGCCAATCCACAATTATGAATATAACATATGTAATATGTGTATATATATATATATGGATTATATGGGTCTTAAAGTGGGTTATAATATGGGTAACAATATCAATTTACTTTACTTTCTATCTTTGCTTCTCTTATGTTCCATCTTAGAAATGAGATTAACACCAAAATCCGAATCCCCATCAGTTTTCATATCAAATATGTGTCAACCATTACCATGGTGTTGGCGCTATCTAAGCCAGTCTAAAGCCTCTCATTACCATATCTTAATATCTTGGATTCCCAAAGGGACCGGCTTCTAGTCAACAAAACATGGAGTGAAGCATACCCCCAATCACTTGGTTTTGAACCACTTCAATGGGTTGTAGATGGTTGTATTCGAGGGTTGGTATCATATCCCAAACATTTCTGTGGGTTGGAAAGTAGAAGGCTCCAGTTGCAACACCAGAGTAGCCAATGTTCATCGAGGCTCATTCAACGGGTTAAATGCAGTATACCCATAAAAACAACAATTTTAATGGCGAAATATGCTGACGATATAGCCATGGTTGTGTTCCCCTAACATGATCAGACAAACCCCCGTGATATTATTGATTAGATATCCCATTATATCTCCACTGTATCACCATTGTGTATATATGTTGGGATTCAGCCAACCCCCAAAGGTGACCCTAAGGGCCTATGAAGCACCAACAGTTCTATATTGGGATGGGATGGGTTAACTTTTGGAGGATGTATGATGGTGGATGAATCCCCATGATATATCCCCATCCATTGTTGTTTATATATCCCATCAATATCCTCAGCTCAGGAACCAACAATCATTATAATGGGATGCACAACCACAATAGGAACCAAGTATATTTACCCTGTGGTTATTGAACATAGCCATGGAAAATTGCAATTTTTTGGATGATTTTCCCATTAAAACCTCCATTTATAGGGGATTTTCCATGGCTATGTTAAATAACCAGAGGGTATCATTATTTATCCCCTTAATCCGACCATCAATATCCAATGAATCATGGACTATAGTTCTACTTGCCATTGACCCTAGTTATTGGAGTTGGAAACCAACTGAGTGTAGCTATCGTTTGGGCACCACCTTGTGATTAATTATACAATCACTTTCCGATAACACATACCATTGGTAGTCAAACATGCTGGCAAATCACCACTTTGGTTCGATGCTTTTCCCAGCTGTAAACCGAGGATTTTCCATTGCTACGTTTGATTACCGGAGGGCAATTGGAGTTTTGGAACTCAGGTATCCGCCGCATCTACTTCAGTGATCGCCTCTACAGTGAGGAAGAGTTGCCTCCCGAGTTCAAGCTGTTCCTTCCAGTGGCTTGTTTAACAAGGTTTACATCTGGCTATAGAACCATTAAACAAGGGGAGTTTTAAGGGTTTTAAGATGTGTTAGCCATCAAGAATGGGTTGATTTGAGCAGAGCAAAACTTTGACCTTTGATTTAAACATCAACGATTGAGTGTCATTGGTGTCTTAATCTGGAAAAGACACTTCTGGGATTGAAGCGTCAAAACAAGGTGGTCAGTGGTCTAATAATCAACGAGAGAATCACTTTGAATTTGCGTGTCAAACGGGGAGATTGGTTAACTAGTAAAATCACGGTTGGCGAGAATCCATGAGTTTTGGACCATCACAAATGGCATGCAACGAAATTGGGGTTTCACTATCTCAAAGTTGGATTTGACAATCAAAAATGGGGAGAACCTATCCACAAAAGGCTTCAGAAGTAGATCATACCAGATTTCTGCAGGGTACGGTAAAGATGTTTTTGAAACCAAGCAATTCCCATCGGTGACAGTGATGATTTCAAGTAATAGTTTAGGTAGTGTGTATTCGACCGCTGATGCACTGCAGCCTGGGGCCCACTGTTGTTCAACCACCATGGTTGTTACTTAACTCACTCCCCATATTGGCTAAAGAATGCTTTGCCTTGCTCAAATCACCATGTTGGATCCTTAGATTCACGTGTTGAGTGCAACAACACTTGTCACTCACTTTTTGATAATAATCCTCTTTGTGGACTAAAAATAATCGTTATTGTCACTAAAAGAGATTATTGTCGGCTATGATAATCCTGTTTTTGGATTAAGCTACCATTTTTGGCTGGTCAAATCATCTCAAATCATCATGGATTGTGTTCAACCAATGTTTTCGGTCCAACTCACTTAATTAAGTTACTTTTTGTCATGTGTCTTGAACAAAAATCCCGTTGTTCCCTGATGAAATCACAAGTTTTCAGGTGGCACAGAAGGCGCAGCAGCAGGCGCAGGCACAGGCGGCACCCGCCCAGTGAGAGGCGCGGCGTTGTGACGATGAAACGTGCGGTGATGGTGGGGTTTGGGGGTAAAAACTATAGGGAGTCACAAGGATTCTCTGAATAATAGGGATCAAACCCTATCATATTACTATAATTATATAATCATATTACTTTTATCAATCGCTATCTGGGGGTTTGATCACTATACTGCTTGGTTGATAGGGCTCCGAATGTATTGTGATATCTACTCCTGATCATCAACAAACAGGGGTTTTGGGGTTTTGAACTCTGCTAAATTGACCCAATTGATAGATATCTATAGCAATCCAACGGGCAGCTTAACCCCATATTCAGCTATCCGGTGGTGAATGGAGGGAGCGGTTCGGAGATACTGCATGGTTGTATCCATATTCCCTATGAACAACGGGGGAAGCCAAAGAGCTAAGAATTTCTCAACCACGTGATAGGCAGATAAGGTTGGCTATTTCTCAAGAGACACATGGAGATATGAAGACTTCTCCCTCAAGAAAACTCCTCTGAATTTTAGAGACTTTGATGTGTGTTGTTGTTGCTCAAGTTGGAATTGAGTAGATTCAAAAAAAAACTACCCTTTGTCATCATTGTCAAACTTGATTATTGGACCGCCCAGTGTATTCCATACAAACAGAATTCTCGAACGAAAAATCTGCACAACGTCCATGACTTTGATACGCGTCCCCATAGGACATGCCATGTGAGCCCAAGATCCCCAGTGGGCGTCATATAATTAACATGGGATTAAGACTTGCTGCTTGAATGGGGACTTTGGATGATTTGGGACTAGTGACTAATACCTAAACTGGGAACTACTACAAATCGAACACTAGGTTTGGGGATGACATTGGATGGCTGCAGCTCAAACAGTTTTGTGTCTTCATTGAACACGGAGGGGCTCGTTTGGTATACAATTTTGTGTGGTGAATATTATAAACACTCTTTGATGGGTAGTCCCATCCCCTTAGTATTAAACACCTCCTCAATGGTCCCAAATCAGCGTAAATACCCAATTAAACCATGGTTTCCTGGGGGTGTCGTAATATTAGGTGGCCGGGATTGACCCTGGTTTTTGATACCCCCCTGCCGGAAATGGGAAACTCTCCAGGCATCCGATCCAGAATTTCATCCGCGGCATCCTGACGGCATATCGCGAACTCGGCTGTGTCACCCCTGATGGCAGGGATCTTCTCCAGAAATAGTATCCTGGAATAGGAGCAGTATAGAAATGCATGCCCTGAAGCAGGAATAACATATCGCAGAAAATACCTGGAAATTAGATGATTGCAGTTGAGTCGAAATCTGCATGTGGAGAAGTAGCAAGGCTTGATTTGCAGAGCCACGGGATTCAATCTTGAAGTGTGACAACTCAAGCACAGGTCTACTGTGCTCTTGAAACAAAATACGAAGACATTGCTTTTGGATTGTTTTTTTTGTCAGACTGATGCTTTGCACCAGATGTTCCCCGGCAGCAACTGCAGCACCCCTTGTATTTGTCAACGCCAATTCGCTGCCACCGGTTCATCGCCGGGGCACCCCACTTCGGTTTGCTGAAGACACAGTGAACTGAGCATGCAACTGAACTGTGCAAGAGTCAGAGCTTCAGGGCTTACGGCTAAAAAAGTATAGCACCTTTTTTTGGGCTGTTGGCATGAGTTGTTGTACAATCCAAACGCTATCGATTGGATTGGATTACAATTTTTCTGGAGATGCATTGCAGTTTTAGATAGTTTAAGTGTTTGTTTGATGAACATCTTAGTGGCAGTTTGTCTCATGTCTTTGTCAAAATGTGTTGCCGTTTTTCGGGATGTTAAATTTGTGGCGTCACGTTGCTGTCATGTAGTTGTTTTCTTTTGCCTGAAAAGAAATGACATGAAATGACTATGACAACAACAAACCTAAGCCAACGAATAACATGATATGAATGTTTACATGATACAAATGATTTAACATGATTTAACCATCTACTATTCTCGGGGGTCACATTTGGGGGAGGGCAGCATGTCAAACATGGAGAAATCCCAGCCATGTCAGGCGCCATCTCACCTATACTAGACCTCACTGCAACTCGGCCTTGGATGCATCATCATGGAAGGAAAACTTGGAAGATGTGGAAGATAGTGGCAATAACTATAACCAGCTATCTTTATCATATAATTAACCGTAGTGATTGAAGAACCCATCAAATAACCAGTTGTTTTTATAGATGACATTGGCGATTGAAGATCCCATCAAGAATGACGCAGTCAAACCGGCAAAAATGGGGATGAAACAGCGAAGAAGCAGGACGGATGCCAGGAAAATCGGGATTGAGGGGGCCAGGGAAACAGAGAGATCCAGCAATTCTTGGCCTTATCCTCCAAATGGGTTTGTCTCAAACATGGGCCATTTCAATGTGGAAAACCATGATATGCCATGATAAACCATTGAATGGAATGAGTTTGAACATATTGAGACAACCTCCGAATTTGATCAACAATCATGACATGTTTATATCGAAGGTGCACGACGCTGGACAATCACTACAAAGAAGTGTTCAGTTTCTTTTAACCATTTCATCATTCTGGTTTCTTGTGTCCAACATGTTTTTCAACCATAGAATAATGGAAATGATCATCCGGAATGACGTTCACATATTTTTTCAGCTCAACCACCAACCAGCATTGCACAGCATCCGAGGCTACAACGGCAGTGCATTTGCCCGACAACGTGGCCAAAATCAAGCTCCGAGGTTCGCCCTAAAGGGTGCGTTGGTTGGTTGATCCGCTGATCTACCCATGTGAGAATCCTAGTTTTATCAACGGAAGAACGGTATGATCAAACAATTGATAGACATGACATATCTATATCTTCCTTGGCCATCAGTTTGGCACGTTTTGGCACATAGACAAATTGTGAAGCATTTGTATGTTAACTATGAGACATTGGGATATTTTGGGACTAGATAGTTCACTATATACCAGGAAACATTAAGATTTTATATCAGAATGAAAAGATGGGGAATGCAAAAATCTACCTTGACCGTCAATTTTTGCCAGCACAAACTGGGGTTTGCCCCAAATTGTCGGTAAGTGACCTATTTTTGAGGCGGTACAAAATCATGGTCACAATCGTCAAGGAAGTTGCAATTTTTCTGCATCAAGCAAGCACTGTCAATGCAAGGTCCTGCTTATGCGCAGTTCAAAACCTATTCAATGAACTGAATTCGCTGGAACAAAATATCACTAGCCTGGACAACCAAAAAATCTCGCCAGAAGTGCATGGACTTGTTCAAAATCTTTTGTATTTACCAGACGTCCCCCGTGCCAATTCTGCAAAGTGAAGTCGATTTTTATTGGTGTTGGCATGACGTTAATGTTCGATCATGTTCGATCAAAATACGCTAAGCAACGTGAAAAGTGAGCAATGATCCAAGCACAGGCTACGAGATCCAGATCTCGCAAGACATGCCTCTGAGCCCGGTGGAACTTCAGTTGCAGGCCAACTTTCAGGCGCCCCGCTTTTGCTGCTATCGGCTATCAATGGGAAGATCTACAGGAAAGACCCAACAATGGTAAAATTTTACAGTTTCCATCAGTTTCCTCTACTTGTTTTATCTTGTTTTCCTTAAGTCTATACATCATGCCTGGGCAGTTGCATGATTTGCATGTTTGTTTTCTTGTCTTGGGACTTGCTTTCATAGATCCGCAGTTGATCTCCTTGTCCAGCTTGAATGAACAAGAGCGATGCTGTCCTTCTTGGAATATAACATGTGTGTTGCATTTGTTTAACTAAAGCATAACAACCCCAAAAAAGGATAGAAAAGTAAGTTGCCACTATTTTAAGGGTGTGTTTTTCTTTAATCTTTTTCGGAGGTTACTATAATGCTACTGCATGCTACTGCCATTCCCAAAATTCGTAGTTTGCAGATATCCTGCACCACTGGGTGGTGTATCTCAGCGCCAAGGTATGTGCCTTCAATGTGGGCCCTCCCAGTTGTACATTATTGCAAGATCTTGGAAGTTGTTCTATCAACCCATCTAACTATAATTTAATATATGATATATCTACCATAAACCATATAAACCTTTGTTAATTTAGTATATAAACCCAGTTCCCAACTTATTCCACTTCTGGGGCCTCATACCTATCTACCAGAGCACAGAGCACCACGCATGCCGCAGGTCACAGCCGCTGGCACTGGTTTCGTGGCCTACAACGGCAGTGGCCTTCAGGGACTTCAGCCCGGGCCCGCAGATTGGAACCTGTCCTTCTTGAAATATGACCTGCAGAATCCTGCAGGTTAGTTTTTGAAATGGAAAATACCACAAAACACCTCCAAAAAATCCGTTTCGAAATGGTATTTTTATGTTATTTCAAATTTGTTTCATGGGGAACGTGATGTTTTTTTCCGTTTCACGATCAAAATCATACTTGGCATTTTACTATCAGTGAATTGGGATGTTAGTTATGGTTAGTTTATGTGAACGAAATGTCCAGGAAAGTGATCATGTGCGGGTCAGAACCTGTGATACCATACGATACCATACTTGCGGGATCAATATCAATATCCACAAAAGAACCTGCGGGGTTCTTTTGATGTTTCCTTCGGTACCAGGGCATTGATCCATAGCCAAGTTCAGCTATAGTGCACTCACGGCCACAAAAAAGCCTTTCTTCCTCAAGGCGAGGATCTTCAGCAGTCATGACATGTCGATCTATGGAGAAAAAACTCATCCCCATGGACACACAGATATTGTTTTTTCTTGTTCAAACATGTTCAAACATGTTCAAACATGTTCAAACATGTTCAAATAACTAATTTTGTAGGTTTTTTGACTCAAGCAGTGACTCCTGACTATTGGCTATGAATATCTTGAATCTTGACTTTGGACTAGACATACAAACCATTTCACACGTTACATGTTTGAACCATTGCAAACTTGTCACATCCGCGATGTCACTGACACCTATTGCCATCACCGCTCTGCGCCATTCTGCTTTCTACTCACCTCTGCTGTAACTGCGGCTTTTGTCGGTTTCCTACTTGGAGGATCAGCCCACTTGCAAAGTGGTTAAGAAGACTGGCGTTTTCCCCCAGTTATATCCAGTATTATCCAGTTGGGAAGACCAGGAATTGGGGGCTTATTGACCAGGGTTACTAGTGCACTGGGATGATCCTCTAGGCTCCTGGATGGCCTGGATGAAATTGGCTCGCAACTGCGCAGACCTTGGTGATAACTTATATCAACTTACATTACTTATACTGTACCTATTTATACCCCATTTCAAGGGCGTTATAGACAAGATATGACAAGATACTATTTATATCTTCCAGGATGATCCTGGAAGCCAGTGGAACTGGACAGCGACGAAGAGAAGAAGGGTTATAGGCGACATCAACGGATTAAGATTCAGAAACCTGAAACACCACGGGTTTTGGATGTTTTTGGGCACCCAGACTTTGATTTTCTATCCCAGTTCAGGACCCCCATTGGCCTGCAGCCTGCAGCCTTGAATTAATAAGCTAAACATGGGACCCATCAATGGGCGAAGTGGCTGAACCTTAGAATCCAAGAGAAATCTCCGGATCACTTCAGATATTATTTTGAGTCACAGACAAGCACAAGCATATTCGCGATCTCCTTCACACATTCTTGCTGTTGTGTGGCCAGCGGCCCCAACTGGACGGTAAATCCAACACCAGCCACAGGGTTCATTGGTGATACATTTATGTTATTCCACGCTGCGGAGAGGTCTCCACGTCAATTGGCTCGGACACAGGTGGTCAGAACCGAATTGGCTAAAACAAGGCCAAGGGCCAGCGAAACAGAAATTACCAGACAGGTGAAGCTGATTGCCTCCACCTGACTTCCAGCAAGGTCCGCTAATCGCAGGAACATTAACTTTGACAACAGGTGCGCCACCTGCCAGTCAGACAGTGCATGTCATGGACAAGATCAATGCAGTGTGCTAGAGCTGTTCACTATAGACACTGGACCAACAAAATCAAAACAAAGACCGATCACCTGCAAATCCGTCTCTGCAAGCACCTGACACTCTGTGCATGCCCAGCGCATAGAAAAAGGCAGCCATTGGACTCAAACCGATCAAGCGTATGGCAAGAAACAGCCAGCGGGTGGGCCATTGAGTCACCGCGCAACGTTGCATCTTTCCTTTTTGCCCTGAGCCACACCAGAAGTCACAAGCACATCTTTGCTCCTTGTTCTCTTTGGGATTGGAAACATGGCCTGGAACCGAGCCATGGTTTGTGCTCCGTAGCACGATCTCCAAGCAGCCTGCCGCATCCCAAAATTCCAGTTTCAAAGCCCCTTCGCCTTTTCCACTGAAGGTCGCTAAAAGTCCACAACGAACAACAAGCAAGTGATGCAAGCCAACAGGAAAGCAACTCCAGGACTGCAAGAGCCAATGCGCAAAGATGTGAGCTACTGACCTCAGCCAGGACTGGCAGTTTGCGGCTGGTAGCGGAAGCAAGCTGGTACCAAGCAGAGTGAATAGCAAAAAGTGCAGCGGGTCAATCAAACCGTTTCTCATCGGAGAGAATTCGTCCCATGTCAGCTGGATCTCCGCCATCATCGCTAGTGGAAACAACTCCTTGAGGATTGCCACGGGGCATCTGCCAATCATCCCAATCTAACCACAAATCTCACCACTGACGCGCGGGAAGCAACACGGGTAGAATCAGAAAATGGCATGACCAGGAAGCCCAGAAAGAAGATTGTCCATGGTGTTGCAACAAGCTCCCGAGGTTCCGCTGACACAGCCGCACTACTGGTAAGACTCGGGCCCACGGCTGATACATTTATGTTTAAAAAAAAAGGCGCGCACGGTATCCCACAGTGACCAAAGGTTGTTTCATGATTTCGAGGGCAATACTTGAGGATTGCCATAATCCATGAAGTGGGAATCCGTATCAACCAAGCAGGATAAAATGGAATGCCAGATTGGGTACGCCATCAATATCCCCATATTGTTGTTGAGATTCCCTGATGATATCATCTCATATCTATATTATATTGTGTACAACATATACTATATATATATATATATATATATATTATCATAGTATTCCCATGAGGCTTTAGCAACCACTGCTCAGCTGACACGTGAAGCCACCTGAGGTACACCATCCGCAGTGGTCTGTTGGAAGCCGAAGGCTTGAAACCAAGCTATGCCCCGCAGACTCCACAGTCGCGCACGGCCGTGGAGCAGGCGTGATGCCCGAGCTCACCAATCATTGTGGATGTGAGTTTTGTTTACTGGTGCTTAGCAGGGAATGGGGGTTCCTGACCTATAATAACCATTAAGTTTATCATCCCATTCTCCCATTCCCTACTAAGCACCGGTATTTTGTTTGGAGCATCGGAAATATGGAGTTACTCTCCGGTAATCAGACGTGGCAATGGGAAATCTACAAGAAATGATGGGTTTTAGTAGGAAAATCATCTACAAGCGGAACATTTTGCATTGCCACGTCTGATTCCTGAAAGGTATGTTTTCAAAATGATGGCTGCTTGATGGTTGATATATGATAGGTTCTAATAACGGGCTCTACTACGTGGTTTGTTGGGGATTTTTATCATCCAAGATAGGGATGACTATGCTTAGCTAGTTACCAGCAAGCACAAGGGGATAGGATAGTGGTATTTTCCATGGCTCGCATTTGTCCAAATATGGAGGATAAGAACCAACTGGATTGGGTGGGGTACCTTGAGATTTTCAGACCCACATCACCTGTGTTTTGAAGGATTTGGTCCATAAAGTGGAGGCTGACTATTGGACGACCATCACCGTCCCTGCGGATGAGATTGCGATTATTCAAAAAAAACCAGATCCTCCAGCTGTGCTATGTGCCCAAATTGGTTTGTCAAAACCTCATTATATTATACATTATATTAATATTTATCTTACCATTTTGGTTGGGAATCTCCAATGGCAATATCCATCCCCAACAATGTGGTGCCCCATTATTTTCACATTCGATGTATCTGCCATAAACCATCATAAACCAAACAGTTAACTTAGTTGTAGTCTATTAGGGGGTGAAACCATCAAGTGGGACCTTGATTTTTAAAATTGTTTTCTGAAGGGGATGAATTCAAAATCAAATTGACCAATCTCAATTTCCCAAAACGAACTACCTGGAGTAGTTTTAATCATTTGGGGAGGTCTTTGCGAAGCAGGGATTAACCATTAAAAAAAACATCAATGAAAATTATTAAGCATGATTAACCAGTAAGTGACCATGATTTTAAAAGCGTTTCTCACCTCAAGGGTACCCTCCGATAATCAAACGTGGCAATGTGAAATCCCCTCTGAATGGAGGTTTTAATGGGAAAATCTCTGTAAATGGTGGATTTTCCATTGCCATGTTTGATTCCCAGAGGATATTCATGGTAATTCCTTATTTGTTTTCCCAGGTTTCCCCAGGCCACGGAGAACCAGGTGACCAGTGGCGAGGCGCACGTCTCTCAGCTTGCCGTGGCCGCCAGCTTCGCGGAGCTGGAGAAGACCAAGGGACGCCCTACGGAGACGCGGATCAAAAGGGGCAGGGGGGAAATCATGGCGTTTTTCCATGGAAAATCAGTAGGAAATATTGAAAATCAATCAAAATAGGTGTCTTATCCATGGAAAATCGCATGGAATATGGAATTCATCTAGAAATGATTCAGATGGATTCAGTCAGGCAAGAAACTTAAATTTGGTGATTCAACAATAGCGAAAAAATGTATTTGTTATTCAGCAGGATACAACATGTGGAAACTAATGGCGGAAAGAAGACTCCCGAAATTGACTTGAAACAATCAAACAGGGAATCTGTGAAGCATGTCTTCGATAAGAAACTCCTACAGTTAAACCGTAAACCATCAAGGCGAAACATTGTCCAGCCATCAAAATCTTCAGTGCTCAAAAAAACAACAGTGTGTATCAGTCAGCAGCCAAAGGACTGGGGTAGAATAGTCCATCCAAAATCAGAAGCAAACTACTTAGAACAAACTATACCCCTTTTGTTGTAATTATATATATAGACTGTTCGTTGTCAGAATGAATATATGCCAGATAGAACGCCAGACAAAATGTCAGATAAAATGCGAGAGTATATGTTAGATAGATTGTCAGAAAATATGTCAGATGAAATGTAGATAGACTGGTACATTGATTGAGTACATTCCAGATAGAATGTCAGAACATGTGTCAGATAGAATGTCAGAATATACTGTATGCCTGTATTTTTGTTGCTATTATTTTTTCAGCAGGGAAAGAGCGAATATATACATATATATATATACATATATTAATACAGTTATGTATACACATATGATTTGATTTATTTAATGAAGTCAGAAACATGTGTGGTTGTTCAACAACTTCAACTATTAATGAACTCAATATTTCAACATGTTTCAACACTGTTCAGCAATTTTTCCTGGTTCAACAAGAATGGTTATGCTTTAGTTGAAGCAGACAACAATTACCAACAAAGCAACGTTTGAATCAGAAATGGGTTTGCCTACCAAACATGGGATTTCAGAAAGATTTCGCCACTAAAAATTGGGGTCTAGCCATCAGATCTGGATGGGGTGTTTCGCTGGTTATGTTTTATTAATCATTATTAATCTAAGTTCATGGTGTTGGTTGCTAAGAAGCGAAATCATGCTCCCAAAATTGCGAAGGTTTCATGTTTGTGAAATGTTGTCAGCTTCCCAAATTTAGTACACTCCTGTAGTCACAGAGTTTTACCCATCAAAAATGATGGTTTGAGTCACCAACAAGAAGGGAATTTCTCTTTTAAATTGAACCATCAAGCTTTGTGAATGCCGGGGCAAACCGCAATTGTAGATTGCAACATATGCAACTCTAATTTCAGCCAGTTGATGGTTTTCAGTCATTTTTTTGCAGGGTATACAATAACGGGGATGAACCAGCAGGGTGCTTCACTCCTACATCCAGTCATACGGCCAGGCAGCAGATGATCCACCGCTATCTCTCATGGTGCTGGTTTTTCTTTGCCCAAAAAATGATCAGATCTACAGATGGATGGGTGAACATAAACCAACATCTGAAAATTGCGGACCCTTCCCATATCCATAGGTTTTCATCCAAGATTGTCCAAGATTATCTCGCTGTATATCCCATGAATGGTTCGTTGTATATTCCAACAACATAGACGCCAGTCTGTGGACTGTCGAGCGATCTTGCCCACTAGGATTTGGTGCACTTCGCCCAGATCAACGTCACTCGGTGTTTTTTTGGGGACGTGACCATCCCCCATCCCCCCAAAAAAAATCAGTGGACTGTCATGAGTCAAAATTAGTCAAAATCGAATTCTGGTCCAAATTAAAACAATACTTTAAGTCTAGTACTCTTTAGTAAAACAAATAACCTACTTACTGTTCTGGTCACTATTAGTGGATTGGTATATAATTAGTTCCAAATTTAATTTTTGCGCAGGTTGACCCAGGATATTTGGGGGAAGATCACAGCCAGGTAGGTTTCCATGTCCACTAAGACAAATTGTGAAATGGTTGTTGATGATGGTGTCCATTTTTTGTTGCAAGCATAAACACATCTCCACAAAGACAAACCCTTTGGGGATAAAAATGGAACCACGAGACCTTCAAACCCTTCAACAAGAGAATCATGTTCCAGGTCAAATTTTGATGCTATGTCTGGATAAAACGACCAGATCAGTACATACGTGCTGAGATGATCAACAGAAACAGTCACCAAAAACTGGACACTACAGGAACTCGTACCCCACTGAAGCTTATGAACGTGGTTTAAGTTGGAATGATGTTGATGTGGATGTGTTTGAAAATAGGGTACCCCTTAAACCAACCTGTTGTGTAAAATTTCACCTTCCATTTTTTTGATGGCCACAGATTGCAAGGAAATCCATCATTTTGAGTCAGACCCATATAGATGATAGATATTATATGATTGGTTATATCCCCATGTTATGGTGTTTTCAATCGGTTGAATCTCCTTTTTTGGATGCAAAAATCCCAGCATTTCATGACTTGGATCAACTCAGGAACGGGATGGTTTCTTCTTGGTGGGACGCCAGGGGAACTTCCAGTGGCAACATTTGGAGAAGAAAAAGGCGCACGGCGCGCCGGCCTTTAGGGGATCAGGGGCAGTGGCTAGAAGTGGCCAGCAGTTGATGCAAAACCATGATTTGTTGTAGATGCAAAAGAGAGGAATATCTTGGAAATGGAATATCAACCAAGAAGGATTGTGATTTTATGGTCAAAGTCAAAGTCCCTATTTCTGTGGGTTGAAATCCATTGTTTCACCCACCATCCAGTCGGAATACAGTAGATGTCCAGATGCCGCTGGTGGGTTGATGTTCGTCATGGCTTGGTACTGTACTCCATTTGGGGAGTGCTAGAGTTCTTGTATATTTTGTAGTGTTCCCTAGTGGCGAACTACCCAACAAGGGTATGTCTTAGGAGGAAATCTCAACATCTCTGCTCATAGAATATAGGAATCCACATCCTCTACTCGGAACTTGAATGAACTCATTGGGTCAAGTGTTTTGGGGGGGACGCGGTGTCCAACAAAAGGTCACTACCAGTGGACCCTTCCGCGGCTGCAGGTGTTGGTGGATCACCTTTTTCAACCCTTGGCGTTGATGAAATATGCCTGTCACTTGCAGTCCCCTGGCCAAAAATGCACAGTGTGTTGGTGGGTAAAGATCTCAATGAAGTGCTTGGTGGCTTCGAATATGTTTTTGTGTTCATTTTCAGCCATAGAAATGGGATGATAGGATGATGATCCCTAATGGCGAGCATATTTTTAGGATGGCTGGAAAGAACCAATCAATTCCTCTTGTACCTTTGGAGATTGAAATCCAGGGTACTAGGATTTAGCAGGACGGGAGCTTGGGGTCAAGTCACCCCTATTCCTCCAGGGACATGCAACGCAGTTTGGGTCCAACATTCAACACTGTCGGTTTGGACATGTTTCCAATCTTCAGGTCTTATGCTGACACAGTAGGGCACATCTCCCCCAATTGCACCCGAGATAAATAGATACATCCATCATCCAAATGCATAGAGGGATCGGAGTGATCCCCACAAGAGATAAAGAGGCATAAGTCACATTAGAACGTATTTGTTACATGCGCTGTTTCTCCTGTTTTAAGGACATATTTGCCTCCGCCAAAATCTCAACCAACCTGAACGCCAGGAATGTGGACTATTCGTCCATTGAGGTTGTGGATGCAGGCAGGATGCGTCTGCATGGGGCATGACGAAACGGCGATAGACCGATGGATTAGACCAGTGGCACGCTGGTGCTATGCTTAGAGTTGCAAATTGATGTGTCTTTTTCCCGTTCAAATACAGGAAGATCACGGGTTTTCAAGCGTGGCCAGATAGTTCGGGTTCGTTGCCTGAACAGTACTGTGACCGCCCATCTGAAACGGTGGCATTCCGTGCAGATGGGTCACCGACAGGTGGACCAGATGCCATGGAGCAGGCCTTTCGTGATGGACAAGGCCAGCAGGTGGCTGTTGGTGAAAGCAATGGGTTGGGGTCCACTAAATTGTTGGACACCTTCACGATTATCTTATGACATAGTTGCTGGTTAAGATGCGTGATGTGCTTGTTAAACGTCACTATAGATCATTCGATTGGCCATGGTAACAAACATGATGAGTGAGCCTTTTCGTGATGTGGATGCAAGCGAGTTAGGGACTTGATTTCAAGGATTTTCAAGAAAACAACAAGTACACCTGGCTTGCTGTGATTCCAATGTTCTGCTTGAATTCGTTGCTTCCAACAGGGTTTTTGGGCAACATCCAACTGAGACTGGGAGAATCAATTGGGCAATGTTTGCGCTGAAATTTCAGGTCAAGAGCACATACTTGTACCTGACATACCTGGACCCTCAGATACGAGTGAAAATCATAAGCATTGAACCTGTATTTTAGATTATTTCAGTGCAAATTTTTGTGTATTTTTCGAGGATACTTTGAGGGTAAAGGGTTCCCAGATGTCGCAGTGGTCTCCAGGCGACTTCGTTCATCTTCAAGGGCCCACGGCGCAACAGTTGGAACACGAGGGCAAAGGCGGAAAATGCCGGTGACAGTCACTGGGCTACTGGCTGGGTCAGCACAAGAAAAATCACCATTGCCCGCCATTGCTCTTTCCAAGTTCATTTTCCAAAACCATCCCCCCAATAGAGCACCATCTTCATCCATCTTCTCCTAAAACAGACAAAAACACCAGCAAAAGCTGGGGATCTTGTTGGAGGTTCCCGGTGCCGACCTCCCCAGCGTTCATCTGCAGGCGTTGTGGTGGCCTCCATGGGTGATGTCATTGGGCCGGTGGCCTTCAGCTCCCTCTTCGCCAAGAGAGACTGGCTGAGAACCGAGCCTCGGCGGCAGCTGGTGAAGCGCGGTTGCTGAGATGGCTCATCACGGTGATTGTTGATGTTGGAAACGGGAAAATCCATCAGAAATCTAGAATCTATAGGATTCTAATGGATTCTATAGGGTATATATCTGGCAATTTTTCGGGGGCCTCAAGCAATTTCCGGTGGCAGAACCTATAATCCTTGGGGTTATAATTATGTAATTTTCTTTTGTCACTGTTTGACCCATGTCCATATATATTATCAATCTAATCACCCCAAAATTGAGTTCACAGACATCCTGATGTAGTCTGTTTTGGTTTACCTTGTCCATAGTTTTGAGATGTGAACTCTAGGGTATCAGGCTGAAATGAGCCAGTCCTTGAGATGGCTCCTGGTAGCTTTGCCTCGAACATTGCCGAGGATATGGCAAAGGCCTTCATGAAAGCGTATGGAACCTTGGATCCCAATATGGCGAGGAGGGTTATGGAGAGTTGATGCACTAACATAGCTATGGAAAATCACCATTTTTAATGGGAAAATCCACTATAAATGGCAATTTTCAGTAGCTATGTTAGTTCACCAGAGGGTAGTTTCTTTCTATTTCTCTAATCCGAGGATCAAATTGAGTTCGTATAGCTTCATAGAGGTGATGTTGCAGATGTCATACTGTTGTTTGAGTTTTCTTGAGAACTGCACAGTCAGAGATTGCACTACTATTGGGGATCTAGCATTTATCACCTCTATTAAAGAGCCTCTTCAAACTCCGTTCAGTATTTGAGTGGAATCATGTAGAATCGACACAGCAACCACAACAACCCATGTCGCTGGGGTGATCTACTGCGCTTTGGTTCTTTTGGTCCCTTGTAAATTGGACGCTGAGTGCTGTAGAATCTATGCAGATTTACAAACAACAGGATGGGTTGAGTATTAACTTTCTCTAAAGATGACCTGTGGGTCTTGGATGTCTTTAAACTTTAACCCCATCCTCAAATAAACCATGGAAATTGATTAAACACCCAAGTGGCCTATACCACCTGGTTTAATGATCTCATAAGAGGAAGGGATTCCAACCATTCCAATGCCATATCTCGCGGGATGCACATCCAGAACTACCACCGAATTTTAGGGTTCACCAGGGTCCCCTGGGGATTTGAGTCACACCCAAATGACCAAAACCTGATGTCACCTGCAGGAAAGGGTCGCAGAGCCACTGCAGAGTTGTCTGCCAAAGAAGTGGCCCAGGCGCGATACCGGCGATAGCCTGCTGAGACGAGGGAACTTCTGGGGGAGACAAGCCACCAGAAACATGGTGTTTAAAAAGAATAAACATGGGAACCTATATATGTGTTTTTTGATAGATGGATTAGTATGGTGGTTTGGCACATGATGTATGGTGTCTTCTTTTTTTGATTCGATGATCATCCCCAATGATGTTCATTTTTGGTTTAGGGGATTGAAACCTGGGAAGAGCTCATGAAATCTGCGAGGAAGCCTGAGAACCCTGGGTTGGGACGACCATTTCTTCTATCAACCTATCTACCCTCTGGTAATTTCACAGTTTGCAAACTGGAAAATCATTTTTTTTTTTAAGAACGGTATTAAATCATCTATCAATGGGCCATCCTTCCATAGCCATGTTAAGTTACCAGACGGGTAAACCTAAACCTATCTATCCATGATAAGCCATGATAAAACCGATGCTCACCTTTCATCCCACCCCCTGGTTTCACCCAACTGAACTTGTCTCTGTCTCAAGGTGGTTCAACCCTTCTTCGAGGAGATCAATCCCAGCGTTTTGGTCTCCACCATCGACGTCTATCAACGCATGGGCTGCTGGGATGGAGACACCGCTGTGCCGCCGCAGACCTACGAGAAGCTGCTGGATGCCTTCCTCTACAGTTGGGGCACCCAAAAAAACCGGAGATGGATCCGCTGGAAGGTGAATTTCCTGGTAGAAATGGGTGAACGTGGGGGATTTCCGGGATTTTCCCTTCAATACCTATTTCAAACAATTGTAATTTGTTGTGATTTGAGATTTGATTTCATTTGAAAACACCAAGATCGTAGAAGTTGCACTGGAGGTTCTGGAGACTGTCACAAGTGGGGTGTGTAGTTTCCTTGAACATGTTTAAACACAAAGTGCGGTCCGCAGGATATAGGTTTGTGGAATGGTCTGGTGGGTTCAACAAAAATGGTACGCCGCACTTTGGCGTTGGCGTAGTCAATTGAGAGCGCCTTTTTGTGTCAGAAGAGGGGGACCCCAAGTGCGAATGGCTGACGATATCTCAAGATCATGATAGTCCATGATGTTTTCCTACTTGAATATGAGTTTTCTGAAAGTAGGGCAATTACCCCCAAATCATTCCATGAACTAAATACAAAAAAATATATCAGCAAAAACTACTATCAGAATGGACAGTTTGAGATATCCCAGCCATGACAAAGCCACGCTGTCGGCTCCAGTTCCAGGTGGTGTGATCACTTCAAGGCATCCGTATGATGCAGCCATTGCCTCTGTGGAATGACAGGCGGGCGATACACGTATCTTCTGAGGAGTTTGGGGTATGATTGAAGGGGCTCGGTAAAGGTAATATATACTGCATGTATATATTAAATATATAGTAATATATATGAATACATGATCTCCTTAATATCTGATATAAATATTACTATGATAGGTTTTGTAGTTTTTCAGCAAGTGCGTGGATCCACAGGATTTCACAGGATTTCTGAACGACAAAAATGAATTTGGGTGTATCGCCATGGGGAGATAATCCACATCAGAGTGGATCACCAAGACCCATAGCTTTCCAAAAGCGCTCATGCAAAAAAGTAGACATCTCAAACCAATTCCCTTTGCTAAAGGTTTGACAATCATTGATTTGCAAATCTTTTTTTTCTCCACATTTGTTGATTGAGACTTAGTTTGATATTGCTCTTAGTTGAATCCGCATGGTGGCTGTGGAAACCATTCTCCTCATCATCCTGAAATGTTTGAGCTTCGTTAATTTTTGTTGTCCCTGTAAAAATAATTTACCATCTGGCATCTGGTAATTTAACATAGCTATTGAACATGTCCATTTATATAGATGATTTTCCCATCAATTAAGAATGGTGATTTTCCATAGCTATGTTAGTTTACCGAAGGGTAGTGCTCTTCAGTGGGCTGCTGCCGAAGTAGTGAGGCAGTTCGTCAGTTCTTTACCACTGAACAAGTGCCAAACTTTTTGAATGTATAGAACGAATGACCGGAAACGACCGGAAGACAGTTCAACTGGACTTGCGAACGTGATAATTTTGTGTTTTCCAAAAAAAATGGAATGAGGGTTTCCAATTGACACTGATATTCTTTAGATGGGTGTGACTATATACCGCCAGCCAGAAAAATGACAACTGACTGCAACTTCGAATCACCCTTGCCTTTGAGTCGCCCCACCGGAGTGTTTGCAAGGCCTTGCCTGTTGGGAAACGCCATGGAACTTTTCGAAGGTGGAGGTCTTGGAATGGCTGAGTCGGTGTTTGCCAAGGGAAATGTTTGAAGAAAAGGGGCAATTTTGTACAAATCTTATGCAATGACATAATGACAAGCATGTGCTGGGAGTGGCTGAGAGTACTTGTGTGGTCTTCAAAATCTTTGAACATTATCCAAAGATACAATGAACAACATCATAATGATAATGGTAATCATACTCACAACAATAACAACAATAGTTTTGTATATTAATCATAGCAATAACAATAATTGTCAAAAATAATATATAAAATATAAGACATCAGTTCGTGCATCTGCGTCATGTAGAGAAAGTGCAACATCCCTGTCTCAACGGGGCGGTTGATGCTACACAAAAATGATTAGGCAGCAAAGATGGCTTGAACTAGCTCGAAACAAAACTCAAAATGGCTCAATTTTGAACAGTTTGTTTCACCTGTCATTGGACCCATTTGAAGCTGCAGCCACCGCGCTGCGGCGGAGTCACCCGATGAATTAGCCAAGTAAAAAGATTTGCGCGAGTGCAGCTGGCGCGTGCTGAGCTGCTTGTGCATTCCCATTAGCAGATACAAGCATAAGCATAAAAATTGAGGTAATACAGCAGCCAGAAAAAGGTTGGGCATGACCTATTAATTTTCGGGCCCCAAAATGAACCAGACCAGGATTCTTGCTGATATGTTGTTCTTTTTTTGGCGAATGGACTCGCACAGTTTGATCTGGACCAATCCTTTGCTGATGAAGTCCGCAAATTTGGACTTCCTGTTGAAGTTCCGCCTCAAGGCTATTGCTAAGATGAGAATGTTCCAAGATTCTTACAGATGAGAATGGGGAAATTCATCTTGCAATGGATACAGTTTTTTTTGGAATAGGATTCTGCTTGAATCCATAAAATAATTCAACTGTTGTAATTCGAACATGTTTTATCTATTATAATACTGTCACTCTGTTTCAGGATATGTATTCTCTATTGAACATGGTGATTTACAGTTGATTTACCATTTTAGATCATTTTACTTGTATAAACATTGTGATTTTCCACTTCGCAAATTGTTGGTTTGCCAGAGGGTCTGAGATGAAAAGTACCTCATCAGTCTGGTGAGGTCCCCCCAAGTCCCCAGGTTTGACCAGATGCAACGGGCCAGTGGAGGGCTCAGTTGCAGGGGGGCGGGGGCGGGAGACACCTATTTTTAGGACATTGGAAGTCTGAGAATAAGAGAAACGAATGTGTATAAACCGTTGGTAGCCGAACTTCAGACCCAGCGATTTGAGCAAAAGTAGTGCGTTTGCTACTTGAGATTGGGGAACACAGCAATTGCCTTGAGGCATGTTTGTTTTTTTTCTTTGAGAGGATTTCACTTTTGCCTGAAGTAAGGATCCACTGTTGAATATGGAGTATATCCGCAGATCCCCTTCCAAGTACTGATCATTTGTCAGATGCAAAGACATGAGGAATGGGGACCATCAATAGATGGCAATCAGTTTCATGGACATTGAGTTCTGCTGCTGCACACTTTGTGGATGGGGATTTGCAGGATCATCTTGCAGAGTCTTGGAGAGCCACCCTGGTGACACTCCATGTACCTACAAAAGTGGGCCATGTTTGGGTTAATGTTGGTACAAAACAAAAAAATAGAACTGCGATTCCAGGATGATGTTTTCCTATGTTTTCCCCATTATCACTATTTTCCAGATGTCCAAACCGTTCGATCTTTTCGGGGTTGCCGATAGTTCCATGAAGGGTTTGGGAGCACCGCTTCGCTGCGCAGGCTGCGCTTCTGCATACTTGGCCTGGGGGCTTAGAGCTGAGGATTCACGCGGAGCTGAGCCTCGCGTCAAATATAGATCATATAGCATGGGTATACCAGTCACGGCCTTTTACAACGGGGAACATGTTTTAAATAATCCATGTGGTTGGTGAAAGTCTTGGTTGGAGAACATGTCCATTTTTGGGTGTTTGATGATTACAATTCCATTTATTACTAGTAAATTTCCCAACTCAGGGCTGGCAAAATCCTTAAATGTGGTGAATCCTCCTACGAAGGTTTTCTCAGTAAATCACCGTTCTTCATTAGTTAAATCCCATTTTTTCGATGGTACTTCCCAAATTAATGTAGCGACCATGAAGAATTGCCTATTGTTAGAGGAAAGTCGTCTTCCAACCCCCCCTATTTGGCAGGGTCTATGTTGGTCGGGGGGATGGTAAATCCATGGAAATCCCAAGTTTCACGGCCCAAATCCGTGAAGATCCTGTGAGATTTCCAAGTTTCGAGGTGCAGAATGAGGGCCAGCCCGTGCAGCTGCTTGAGGTGCGGAAGCTGAGCTTTTGGAACGGTGCTATAAATGGGGATGGTGGGTGATTTAAGCATCATTTGCAGGGAGTTTTATAGAGTTTCTTCCCCACCTGCCAGATGAGGGTCTCTAGATGTCTCTAGAGGTACAACTCCTTCTTCCCTTGTTCTTCTCCGCCTTGTTTCCCATTTGCCAGCTCCGGATGCAATGGGCCAAGTCTGGACCCGAAGACATGCCAAAGAGAATGCCAGAAAGAATGTCAGAATAGATGCCAGAAAGTATATATGTCAGAATAGTTGCTAGAAAGTATGTCAGAACAGTTGCCAGAAAGTATGTCAGAATAGATGCCAGATAGAATGTCAGGTAGAATGTCAGATAGAATGTCAGAGTATGTGCCAGAAACAATCAGGTAGAACGTCAGAACATATATGCCATACATATCTATATATTATATATCATATAATCTTACAGATTACAGATGATATGTCAGAAACTGATGATTGATGATCGTATATGATTGTATTGCCTCGGGATCCAATTATCTCCTTTTTGGATGGTATTCGAAGACATCAGTTTGAGGGTGTGATTAGAACTCCGAATCACACTGGAACTGAATGGGATTGGACCCCTATGACAACCTTAATGGAGATATTTCATGAGATATATTTCCTAGGATACAACCAAGATCAACCAAGAATGTGGGGATTTCAATGAGGTTTTACGCGTCAAAAATGTGGAAACATTGGGATTTAAGGTGAAATGACACTCACACACCAACCAATGGATAATGGATGTAGGCTTGTCAAACTACATGGGATGGAAGGGGGGGGTACACATGGGGTAGCATTTTCTTGGGCGAACCTGTGCGACTTTGTGTGCAACCAACAAGAATGGGTAAACTCGTCAACCCAGCACTGCGGACAGGGGCAGGAGAATGGCAAACAGAACTCTAGAGGAAAAAAAACTTAAACCCAGAGCCATATCGCATTCTTGTTTGCCTCATGCTATGTGTGGTACTGAACAGATGTTCCTGGATGGGTTTAGCCGCCTCGGCTACAGGCACGTTGCGCGCCCCAAGTGAGACAGCTCCAAGTGAGACACCTCAGGGCTGGGAAATCTCCTGATGGAGATTTCCAGCTGGGAAAGTCATCGAACTAAATGGAAGATGTTCCATTTCCATTGCCATGTTAGTATGTTTGATTACCAGAGGGGTATCTATACTGCATGGGAATTGTTCTTTATTCAACTAATAATCGTATTTTTTGATACCACGTTGCAGGTTCAGTGATCATTTGGACCCACCATGACCATCCAGTTTGGGGAGCACGGAAGTTCCTTAGATCTCAAGAGCACGTGGCTCTGTGCGCGATTGTTTTGTTGTGTGCCTCGTTTAAGGGAAATTTGCAGGATAACAAAAAATGATAATTAGTTTGGAAGAAAATTGCATCTAATATCATCTAATATCTATCATCCATATAAGAAACATTGGACAGACATGAACAACCATATATGATATATAAATGCTAAGGAAGGTCAAACTTTGGGTTGGTGGATCTTAGATTTTAGCCACCCATTTCGCATAAATTTCCACTCTCCGCCAGCTGCTTGGATGCTTCATCCCGGCGAACTGGTAACGATGGTTTTAGCCTTATTTCCAAGGTGTCCCCGTAGGAATCGAGAAACACCTTAAGCAAACTATCAGCAGGGATCAAGAACTTGCATCCACTGGTTGTCCTGCATGCTTGATTTCCAGAAAAAATGATACTCAAGACAACAAATCAAAGATATCGATCCTCCAAAAGAATGGATGGTTTCGAATCCAAATCATATCCCCATGTTATCCCCAGTAAAATGTATGAATGCATCTGCTTTGATGGCTCAGGCATGTTCAGGTCATGATCGGAACTTATCATTACGTCTTTAGCTATAAGCTCGGCTAATGTTGTCAAAAAATCCACTAGCCCAGACGAGATTGGCGTACCATCGCTCTGGTAGTTCACTCTGGGGTCCTCCAACACACCCATCAAGCAAGGTGGAGCAGACACCTGGTGACTTCTTGCGCCATGGCTACTGCGAAAATTGAACACGCCGATTTACCCCAGCATTCTCTCAGCATCCTGCAGCAGTTTCGAGAATTCTGGATGGACGACCATTTTTGTGACATTGTGTTGCAGAGCAGTGACGATGCAGAACTTCGTGCCCACGCAGCTGTGCTCTCTGCTGCAAGTAAGAATTTCAAGAATCTGCTGGGTGGATGCTTTCTGGAAGCAGACCGGGTGCAACGAGGACAGCCAGTGAAAATTGCTGCTTCTAAAGAAGCGGTCCACGGTTTGCTTGATTATGTCTATGGTGGACAACCTGAAGTGAATCTGAAAGCAGGTCTTGAACTACTACGACTGGCGGAGGCCTATGACTTGCCAAAGTTAGCAAGTGCGATTGAGACAAGCTTCCGTGCTTCCTTGGACATCAGTTCTGCCCTGCAAATCTTGCAAGAAGCTCATGGCCTCCATGCTCTGAAGGCTGCATGTGAAGAGAAGGTCGCAGAGGATTTTGAGACTTGCAGCCAGCACCCAGAATTTGGGAAGCTTGATGCAATCCAGCTGGCCCGAATTGTGAACAGAGAAGATTTGGTGGTGTCTCGGGAAGAGGTTGTTTTAAAGGGCATCTTTAACTGGCTCAAGATATCCAAGGACAGAGATGGTTCGCTTGGTATGCTTCTGGAACTTGTGGATTTCCAATCAATGTCTGTCGAAAATCTACTTCGACTTGGTTGCTTGCTTGTCCCTGGTCTCAATAGTGACCACCTGCACAGGAAAGTCAAAGACGGCTTGCAAGCTCCGTGCCGAAAGAGAACCCAAAGGCCACCAAGGTTTCGACCAAAGAGGCGTTGTTTACGGCATTGGTCGCCAGATTTGGGTGCCAGCACTGAAGCTCCAGGGCAGCAAGTGCTTCCTACACCCTGTTTCAGGTTGTGCTGGCACGAAGGTTCCATTTATGCCCTGGACTTTTCGAATGAGGTCTTTTGTTGGAAACCTGGTGAGCCAGCCACCCAGGTTCGACAGCTTGTGGGTGAAGGCACGAGAGTGACAGGAATCAATGACCTGGGAACGGATCGTTACTTCAGAGACCTCTCCATCTCGCCTAGCGGAGAGATTCTTGTGGCAGATGGTGGAAAGGGGCTGGTTAGCCTTCACAATGGATTTGGACGCATACTGCTTGATGGTCTCTGCAAAGATGACAAAATATGTTGCTCGCCCAATGGCAAGCTGTATGTGCTGACTGCCGAAGCTTTGCAGAAGTTGGAGGGCTCGAGGCTCCAGACGGTCATGAACCCCAAGAGTCTTCCAGAAGACCTGCAGTTCAAGGCCACTGCCATGTTTGTGACCAAGGGAGAGGTGATCTATATCCTTGATCACAAGAACGACCGCATTCTACGCCTCAATCCAGCTGAATCCTTCAAACCTGTTTTGGTGGGACAAGTCCCAGCCGAGCATGAACCCAACCTATGGGACTTGTTTGTAACGGACGGGGAAACAATCTATGTGGCTGACTATTATCAGAGGAAGGTGTTGGCCATCCGTCCAGGTGACGCAACTTTCACGGAAGTCTTGGAGTGTCCGGACGAATTGCGCCCTACAGCAGTTCTGGTTCAGGACGGATCGTTGTATGTGAGCATGCAGGACGAAGACGACTGTAGAGGAGGAGGCCTCTACGAATATGTGTTGCCTCCAGAGCTTCAGCTTGAGTGAAAAGCTCGTGTCATGTCATGTGTCTTTGGCCCCAAGCCCCAGAACTGGTGTCTCAACAGCTCGGAATGAGTTATTTCAACTGACCAGAACATCCTTCAGGAACAGATGCTGGGTGAAGGGGTCGAAGCAAGGTTTGGGTACGAAAGAATTTCCAATTGAGGGGTTGAGACACGTTTTTGGGAGGCCTACATCTTGAATGGGCCTGTTTGGAGAAACCATTTGCCTGTCGAATTCCGCACTGTAATTTACAATCAAGATAAGCAATGACAAGCTTTTGTGTTGAACTTTGACATGTACGAAATCCAATACTGGATACAGCACCTGCTGATTGCTGCTTGTGGTTCAGCATGAGTGATCCCTCAAGAAATTGATACTCAATATAACAAATCAAAGCTATCGATCCTCCAACATAAGGGATGCTTTTAGATACATATATATATATACTATATTATTATATCTATATATATATATACAAATTATATATGTTACATATGTATACAAATTATATATACTTTTGTATACAAATTATATATATACTAGGAATGTGATACTGTCAGGATGGTTATACAGAGGCAACCACAAACACTACATAAATAAACATAAACAAAATATACTATATTATACTATATTCATCTATATTGTTATGAAATCAAAACCATGTAATACAATACTATATACTACATATATGTTTTAAACATAGAGCCGTTTATATCTACTAATATATATATATATATATATCTACAACATGTGTAGTAAAACTCAAGAAAGAGCCCAGGTTTCCGCTCTCACTTTGGCCTTTTTCTTGTGTCAACATGTGTCAACCATATGAGATAATCATATGAACATATTGTAATATAATGTAATATATGCCTGCATTCCATCAAGACACATTAACAACTCTATACAAGGTCCCTATATATATACCACATGTATAGTATAACTCTCCACAATAGGAAAACCAAACATGTAGAGCCTCAGGTGGGCTTGCCTCATTTGGACTTGGGCGATTTGGAGCTCCAAGTCTTGGAGGTTCCGTGTCGGATGGGATTCGACTCGGTCAATCCGGTCAAACCCCAAGGGAATGTAACGGGGTTTTAGTGGGTTTTGAATGGATTTGATGGAAAAATTGGAATATAAAATCGGCTGGAACATGTTAAAATCCATTTGATGTTGGTTTTAATGGGATTCATTGGAATTTGACGGGGATTTAACTGGAAAATGACGAGATAAAATCATCTACATCATCCTCGGACAAAAACTGATCAATCCTTTTTTGGATCCCTTCACCATGGTTTTGTTGGGGGATTGTTTATTCGGGACCTCATTGATCGGCCTAAAATGGCGTTGAGGTTCCTATCCATTCTACTGGCAACATTCTGCAGCATCGGTATCCTGCCAGGTGGTTCAAAAGCTAATGCAGCTGATGGGGGTCGCCTTCAACCAAAGTGTCCCAAAGATCTTGGACGGCTACGTGTCCCACCGAGGACAGAATGGGAGTTGGGGACAAAATGTCCGCACAACACACATGGATTGATTGTATATAATTGTGTGTGTTTGCTACATATTTATAGTATATTCCGTGTATATATATATATATATATTATATTATAGAGAATTATACAGTATAATATAAATACACTATATATAGTATATAAAATGACAATAGAAAGAGAGAGAGAGAGAGAGAGAAAAAAAAAAAAAGGTGCTGGAAACCTGTAGCTTAGTGGCCCATCATGTTGAGGAGTCTACAAGTGTGCCTGGCTATGTGTGGGTTGATAGGTCTCACAGATTCCTGAAACCGAAACCTGGGAAACTTGGAGTTGAGTGGCCGATGATTTTCAGGACTTTTTGGAGTTGAAGTTATACCAGACTACAGGACTATATGAGGGTTTCCATAGATGGTGGTACCCCCAAATCATCCATTGTAATAGGATGTTCCATTTTTAGCCATCCATTTCGGGGTACCCCCATTTATGGAAACCTTCATATATTGATCGTAAGAATCATTGGTGCTGAGTTTGCATTGACCCCAGAATCATCGCGCTTGTTCCTTGATCAAAGGTCAACGTGAGCGACAATCCAATGCTTAGGGTTTCTCAGTGTCACAAAGCTGACAACACAATGGTCTAAAGTACGGACACCAAATGTTTTCGGGAAATGGGATATAGCCCAAAAATGGCTATTTCATGATACGGGGGACAATTATAAACCAGAAGAATATCATCCCTTTCCACATTTGCATGAGTGCCATCAATCAGGGGTGAAACCCACTTCTTTTGGGGCAAACCCATCGGATCTCGGTAGATCCAGCCATACCTATGATTTTGTCTGGGGTTTGGTACCTCCTCCGGAAGGACTTGCATCCAGAAGGTAAATTTGTTTGGATACTGTATATGTTGTTTCAAACAAAATGGGTATGGGTCAAAATTAGATACCCCTAAAATTGGATGCTTAATACTAAAATGAAGAGAGTTTGCTTTTTTTTGGGCCTTGCATTTTGACCCATTCCCAAATGTCGGTGACATGAACTTAACAATCCCCATCATTGGATGTTTTCCCCTCACCACTTGACCCATCTTGACCTTGTCAGGACGTGCCGTTGTGAATGAAATGCTTCAGACATCCTTGTCGCAGCCACTCAGCCACGATGACAGTGTTGGTTGAAGGGAAAATTGGATCAATGGAACTAGGAACATCTATGAAAACCTGGAATTTGTCTAGGTCTTGTACTTGAAATATGAATAGAAACTGAAGCTTTCCCCTCCAATCAACACCCTATCCTGAGTTGGGGCTTAGAAGATTCGCTTCCTCTGATGGGGCGACCCAGTTGAGGTGCATGGTTGTTTTGTGGCTTAGCCTTCAGACCAATTTTTTGATGGAGGAAATGTACAATAACATGAATATATGAATAAATGAATAAATAAATAACTAAATAAATAAATGTTAATGTAGTTGATATATCCCACTGCCACTGAGAATTTAACTTATGCGTTTATAGATTGATATATCCCAGTAAAAATCAACTGTTTGGTAGCCTATCGAAGGCTACAACTGCTACTGTATATCTATGAAGGTTTCAAGTGTGAAACCCTGAAGATTTGACAGAGGGTCTGCTGGATTTTCAAGCACATTCCAATGCATCGCCCTATGGTTGTTGATTGACACCTAGTTTTGGTCAGGTCAGATTCTTTTCAGACCAAAATTTGCCATTGGACGATCAATAATGCTCATGTAGTGGCAACACCCGATTAGCAAACCTAATGATTTAATGGTTAATTGGGGGCATTATGAATCCTAACTTGGCATTGTATGATATACCCGAGTTTGGAAAAAACACATGTTGTGCCAGGTTCTTCTCGCAATGTTTTGTTCGACCTCACGCTCAAGAGATGGTTTTGAGGGGAAGTGACCCTAAAATGGCCGTAAGTTGTTGTCACTTACAATTTAGCAACCATCCAAATAGTGAGCGGGATGGTTTGTTTTGAACCCATTGGGAATATCAACCAATCCTATCCAATTGTAATTGATAGCTACATGTATATAGTTATAGTCATAGTATATTAATATAAGGTAATATGTGATTGATTGACACTACAGTGTCACTACAGCACATATTTCACACTGTTGTGTTTTGATCCGTATGCATATCATTCCTTTTTGGGTCAACTACCCGTGAACGGTTCTTGTTGGTTTGTGTCTTCCAGGGTAGTGATCAGTTGCAACAGTCCCTCATACGACCAGTGTAGGTTTGTCTTTGTTTGGGTCGTGTTAGCCATACCCTTGGATTGTGATCTACCACATGTCCCACCTAACAAAAACAAAGGTTTGAAAGGATATCAGAAAGCTACCAAGTTATATGCACTTGTGGGCATGCTTTGAGAGTGAAATTCCTACTGCTGTTATCCTTGCTGGGGCTGAAACCCTACCTCCACAACAAGTAATTATAAGACTGACTGCTATATTATGGCATATGGTCGAAACTAAATCTGTCATAGACCCACGAACCATCGTACCCATGAACAGAGCAAAGCAGCAAACAAACTACATGTTTCCTATTTGGGTGGGTCAAAGCCTCATTTCTGTGGATGACATCCGCATTTTTGTTTGTGAAATCACTGAAAGACGTGGAGGTGCCCCTTTTAGAAAATTGGGGCACATACCCAAGGGATCCCAAGAGTACGGTATCATTTCTCAGGGTCTTTGCCCAATGTTTGGTGAAGTCACTGCTTTTGGTGGCTAAGTCCCGATAGATTGATGGTGGACCTGTGAAATCCCCATCTCAATCCGCTATATGTTGATCATGGTCCAACCATTTTCCCATGATTGTTGGTCATTTCCACCACATTTTCCTATCATTTGTTGGTTGAAAACCAGTAAAATCTCTTGAAATCCTCATTTTCCTATTGTTTTTCACAGTGAAATCTCCATTTTCCCATTGATTTTTCTTCCAAAATCACCACATCTTTGTCGAATGATCCCCACCTCAGCGGTACGGCCGAGTGCTCACTGCAGGTCCTTGGCATGTCCAGCGTCCAACTTTTCCAGTGGAGAGTTGCGTCGCGAGCTCAGCGGCTTCCAAGGTAGCTTGGTTGATGATTATAACTCCATCAAAATATAGGGATTTTAACCGTCAAAATGGGGATTAAAAAAACATAATTAAATAAAAAGCATGACAATATCAGGTTAGAAGTGAAGATAATTTATGAATTATGGTTGCTTGATGATTAGTTTGGGGATTATGCTCCCTTTATATATTGGCATGATCACAATCCACAGGAAATCCCGTTCTCAACCAACCAAGTGTTCAACCTTTCAGTCATTTCCCTGTCATTATACATAAGCAACCGCCGAGAATATAGAAAAGTAAAATCCTATTTATAGTAGACAGTAGCTTCTTATTTTTCGAGGCTTACTACCAATATAATCTCTGATAATTTAACAATATTTAACATAGCTATTGAAAATTGCCCATTGGAATAGTTGATTTACCCATGAAAATCCATGATTTTCATTGATTTTCCATAGCAAAATGTTTCTGGCTATGTTAGTTTACCAGAGGGAAATTGTTCTACACATCCCATCACATCCCAGTGCCTGCCTCAGGTGCCATCGATGTGCCAGCAGGGTGGACCTCGGTTCTCCTGTTGGCGGTGACCATGGTCTTCTTGGTGGTGCCGTGGTGCAAAACGGGAGGATTTCATGGGGATTTTATGGTGTTTTTGTGGGGATTTATGGCAAATTTAATAGGATTTAATGGAATTTAGTGTGATTTTATTGGATTTTACAGGGACTATATAAAACCGGATTTAATGGGATGTTATGGTGATGACTGGGGATTGAACCAACCATAAATGAAGATATGACTGGGAATTCCCCTAGGATGTGTGCTATGGAAGCCATGGCCCATTTATAGATGATTTACCCCAAAAAACGGGCTTCACCCCAGGAACTGTAAGTCGGTGATATCCCCAATTATACCGGGGAGATATGATATAATTGGGATGATGTAGCCAACCATGTTTTTGGGAACACACATGGATTTATAGGATTTTATAAGCAACAATAATTGTGATACTAATATTGGGATAATACACATACATATATAGCCAACAAAACTCGTGATGTCACCCTATTGAATTGGCATGGGTCAACATGCAGGGGACTACACCGGTCATGTATTATTGATTGTCCCTTTCACCAGGTCTACCTCGCTTGGCTGCTTCAATTGCGGAAGTGCAGAGCTCAGCCTTTGCAAAGCGTCGGCGATTTGAAAGCAAACTGTGAAGACCCGCAAAAGCTTGGGGAAGGCCTTACTGGTGCTAAACGTAGGGAATGGGGGTTGCTGGGATGATTATGAATGGTTATTATAGGTCAGCAATCCCCATTCCCTGCGTTTAGCACCAGTAAGAGGCTAGTCAGGATTTTTCATGCCATGAGACTGCAATGAGCATTGCTTTGTTTACTATCCTCGTACAAGCTTCATAAGCAGCCAAGGCAAGATGAAAGACCTGTGGGCCATCCCGAAGCGTTGGGGCATCTCAGGTTTTTCCGTGAGAATCTTGGTGGGAATTGGGGATTAACCGATTTAATTCACTGGAAAAGATATATCATATCATGATAGATATCAATCCTCAGAAAGATAGATTTCTTCATTTCTTCTATATATTGTTTTAAGAGGAGTTGACGTTTCTATTGTTTTCCTTTTTCTACAGGACAAGACCAGGACAAGGAGGTTTCTAAACCATGAACATATCCAAGACTGGCTATTTTAGGATACCCCCAGCTGAAGGACATTTGTCAACAGATGAAGGTCCCAGATCGTGGGAGTTCTCAGGAAACACTTCTAGGGAAAGTGGTTTTCGACCCTCGAACTATCCGGTTCGCAGGGAGCGATTAGGATCTGTGAGGGTATCCATATGGAATCCATATCACAAAAATGGCCCCTATACCCACAAAAATGTGGAGCCAAGGAGCTAAAAAAAAAGAGTTTCCCAACCACCCGCTAGCCAAAATTTGAAGGTAGGTATTCCTGCAACTCAAGGCTCGAACATGGCTTTCTTCCGCAGGCGGGACTGCTTCAATGAGCAGTGTTCAATGGTTGGTTGAGGATTACAATTTCGTCAAAATAGGGACTTTCACCATGAAAATATCAGGATATAAGTGAATTATTTGATGAATGATTGTTGGTTGATGATTTATTTGAGGTTTTACTCCCCCTTATACATTGTACATCGGGAATGTTCGTAATCTGTTAAGGGAAGCCCATTCTTAGCCAACGCCATCAGAGCCATACTCGCTGGCTTTTACCAGAAACAGTTCAGAAATGGTCGCTTCAGGTGCTGATTGGCTTGTTGGGAATACATAGTAGTTAGTTATAGCAACCCCCAAAAAAGATAGAACAGTAAACTCAACTCCTAAAATTATGATGAATTACCTGTCCCTTTTCCTTGGGGAGTCTCCATATATGTATGCTGCATGCTAATATGTTTTTTTTCACCTCAGAAAGTCGAAAGGTGGCCGTCCAACGAGAGTTTGCACAAGGAAATTTGACGTCTGATTTATCCTGTTCATATGTTTTTTTCTGGCATGACAATTTGCTGAAATGATCTCGGTTTATTATTGGACAGTCAGAATATTTCAGATAAAAAACAACCCTGAGCAAATCGCTGGTCTGCAAAGTCAGATGTTTTATCCCAATAGTTTGAGTAGTTTCAGTCATTCCCCAACACGTTGATGATGGTTTTTTCAGAGTTGTGTTTTTTTTTCCTTATGTTTTGATATGTCTTGTATATTTTCCCCAAGTAATCTGCTTTTCCCCAATACGTTTGTCACTTGCACATCTTGGGCAATTCACAACGGACCCCAAGGTCCGTTTCACAGTGTCACCTCCGGTTTAGGAGGATGATTTCGACCAGGGACTACTTCGATTTGTCCAGGGAGACCCCAAAAATCCAACTTGAAACTAGAAACAACTCAAACCAATTCCATCCGAATTCATGGTTTTTGTTGCGGGATACCGGGGGATAGCGTATTTTCGGACACGCCCATTTGGTGAAAATACTATGGGTAGGAAATTGGATTCTTGGGCTTCAAAACATGTGCTCACGCTTCCTCATGAGATGAAAAACGGCGCCACACAGAATAATAGCTGACACTGGGCAAGGGTCGCAAAGGGAATTGAAACGCATTTCAGTCAGGAAAAGCAAATCGAAATGTATTTGGTAACTGAAAAGAGGATTGGTAAGCGAATAGGCAATATGTTTGTGAACAACTGTCTTCGCAGGCTTTTGTTTCAAGAAGCAGTGACCTGAATAGATGTGCAAATAGAAGATTAAAGAAGATGATAGAAGTGGCGACTAAACAAAATGATCAAATTGGGATGAACTTTGGATTATGATTCATGATTATATGATATCCCAGTCCACTTTTTGGACATGTTCGAGCAGGTTTTCGAAAGGCTGGGATCTCAGCCGAGCTCCCAAGGTTCCAAAGCTGTTTTTTTTTTAGGTTTCCAAAGTCTGAGACATCCAGTTGTGGGGAATTTCCACAATGGCCATCAATGGCCTATTGATTTCGAATCGCTTCTGAATTCCCAAAATCACAGATCAGTTGAATTCAGAGCATCACACAAACAACAGACAAAATGAGACCTGACGAATGATCATCGCACACAACACCATCCCAAAGAAGACCCGATATGACAGTTTTGCATTTAGTTATTAGATAAAATGCCATGCATGTCATATCCAATGCCAGATTACTTTCTTCGCGTGATCTTGATTCTATTCGACATACATTCCGAAAAGCTATCTGACATCGTTTGACATCTTCTCTGGCATTCTATCAGACATACATTCTGAAAAACAATACATTCTGACATTCTATCCAACATTGTATCTGGCATTCCATATGCCATTCTGTTTGACATTTCAGCATATGTTCGAAGGAAGTTTAGAAGTGAAACTTCCGACAATATGGACAGTTGAAAAGCAGAGGTGAGAAGAGCCAAGATGTGAAGAGTTCAGCCATGAAGAANNNNACACTGTGTTTTTCCAATGTTTTGTGGCTCCGGAGGGTCGAAAAGGAGGCTCGCTAAAGCGGCGGGTGCGGAGACATCTCGGCAGATGAGAGATGAAAATTGCACGCCGTTGTGGCGCGAAGCACATTTGGAAGTAAAAAGTGTTAAAAACTGACGGTCTCGGACCACTTTTGGAAGTTGCGATGTGGAAAAAGNGAAGTAAAAAGTGTTAAAAACTGACGGTCTCGGACCACTTTTGGAAGTTGCGATGTGGAAAAAGTGCACGGCGTTGTGGCGCGAAGCACATTTGGAAGTCAAAAGTGTTCAAAACTGTGGGATTCGGCGCCTTTACTGAAGTTGAGATGTGGAAAAAGTGCACGGCGTTGTGGCGCGAAGCACATTTGGAAGTAAAAAGTGTTAAAAACTGAGGGTCTCGGACAACTTTTGGAAGTTGAGATGTGGAAAAAGTGCACGACGCTGTGGTGCGAAGCACATTTGGAAGTGAAAATGTACAAAACACCTCCTGGTCGGACCACTTTTGGAAGTTGTGATGTCGAAAAAGTGCACGGCGCTGTGGCGCGAAGCACATTTGGAAGTGAAAATCGTAAGAACGTGAGGGGATCGGGGCACTTGTTGACGATTCGATGATGATTCGATGTCGAACAAGTGCACGCCGTTGTGGCGCGAAGCACATTTGGAAGTCAAAAGTGTCAAAAACTGAGGGTTTTAAGCAAATTTTGAGACGTCAGTTAACTAACTGAACTAACAACTTAACAACTTAACCACTTAACAATTGAACAACTTAACAACTTAACAACTTAACCACTTAACAACTTAACAACTTAGTTAGTTAGTTTGTCAGTTAGTTGGTCAGTGAGTCAGTCAGTTAGTCAGTCAGACAGTCAGTTACTCAGTTAGTCAGTTAGTCAGTTAGTCAGTTAGTCAGTTAGTCAGTTAGTCAGTTAGCCAGTTAGTCAGTTAGTCAGTTAGTCAGTGCGTCAGTTAGTTAGTTAGTTAGTTAGTTAGTTAGTTAGTTAGTCAGTCAGTTAGTCAGTTAGTCAGTTAGTCAGTTAGTCAGTTAGTCAGTTAGCCAGTTAGTCAGTTAGTCAGTTAGTCNGTTAGTTAGTTAGTTAGTTAGTCAGTCAGTTAGTCAGTTAGTCAGTTAGTCAGTTAGTCAGTTAGTCAGTTAGCCAGTTAGTCAGTTAGTCAGTTAGTCAGTTAGTCAGTGCGTTAATTAGTTAGTTTGTTAGTTAGTTAGTTAGTCAGTCAGTCAGTCAGTTAGTCAGTTAGTTAGGCAGGCAGATAGGTAGACAGATAGATAGGCCGACGCTCCAACCACCTTTTGATCCATCAGTGGATCTGCTCTGCCATCCATGACTCACAACAACGAACNGGCCGACGCTCCAACCACCTTTTGATCCATCAGTGGATCTGCTCTGCCATCCATGACTCACAACAACGAACCTCTCCTATAGGTTTCCTATTCTGAAACCTCCGCCACCGCCTTGTGCGGTACTACTGGTAGTTGGCATTTTATCTGGCGTTGTACCTGATATGTATACTGTATATATATATACATATTCCAGCGTTTTACATGACAGTCTATCTGTCTTTTGTTTTGACATTCCATCTGCGATAGACTGGCAGTGTAGAGGAAGCTGGAGAGGAAGCTGGCGATGACGTTGGCGAACTGAGCATGGCGACCTGGCGAGGAGAGAAAGAAAGAGAGGAGAGGAGGAGAGGAGAGGAGAGGAGAGGAGCATGAGGAAGGGTAAACTAACATAAATTCTAGAGGCCCTCACCTGGCAGGTGGGGAGTAAAAAGTCTGATAGGAGCGTCAGATAAAGTGTCAGATAGAAAGCCAGACATGTCAGATAGAACCCTGCAATGATTTCTTGCTCAACCATGACAGCTGACCACCATCGATCGGTTGAACCATCAGCCAAGGAAAGCTTCATATGCCTCGTATGCCCCAACGGAAGAAGCCTGAGTAGCATGGTTTGCCAATGCAGCCCCCACATGGATCGTTGAGGAATCACTGTGGTAGAATGGAATGCCTAAGCATCATCTGCTCGCCCCCCCACTGGCGTTGTTGTCTCACGCTCCAACTTAGTTTGGTTTGCTTTAGCAGCCGTGGCTGATCACATCCAACCCCCTGGTTGGTTTCAAACCGTGGCGCTCCCCGGCATTTTCGATGTTTCGCGGGTTTCCTGCCAAGGTTTTTTGGTGATAATTCCCCCCCGCTTTACGTTGATTCTTTGTGGTGGCTCAACCGGCTCAACCCTTGGGTGACAAACATAAAACATTTCGCTGGGCAAATCGCCCATGCGCCCAGGCGCCAAGCCAAGAACTCAGCTCCCTTGGTCGACGGCAAAGGGAAAATGGCATGGTTTGTTCATGACAAAATCAATGGTATATTCCAAGAGTAAAAACCACTATACCCCATAGAATATTACAGGTATGGCAGAAGGGAAAGGGGTTATTTGAACAAAGTGTTTGTTAAGACTTATTTGCTTCCGTTGTTTGCTCATGCAACAAGGGCTTTACATCAGTAAACATGAGTTTGTATTGAATTAATGATCTCATGTTTTGAAGAACTATTTTTGCCTAGATGCATAGAGCTCAAAGATGTATGTATGTTTGTTTTCACACATTTGCATAGTTTCTGTTCATGCATAAAAAATGATAAATACTTTCTGTTTGTCGCAATGTGTATATTAGGTTTCATCTGATTCTTATTGATTTGGTATGATTTGCTCTGTGAGACCGCGCAGATGGCTGGGAAACAGAGATGCATAAAAATTGCATGGTTTTGGCGACCACTCTGTAGATGCTAAAGTTGTTAAGATAAGATCAATAAGAACATTTTCATTCTTAATTACCCAGGTGAAGCAAATCAAACCACAAATGGACAGGATGACATTTATTTTTCAATCGTGCAAATGTCGAGATTCTCTGGTTTGCAGGTTTGATGAAATTGCATGAAATTACAATACACAATACACCAAAATTGGTGACCCCCGAAGTCTGTTGCAAAGAATCGATTTGGCTGTCCAATGGTCGCCATAGTACCTAAATTCAGCTGATGAATTTGGAAAAAAAATAATTTCGAATTGAAACACTTCAACATCTAACTTGTCTGTGATGTTGGCGCCGCCCCCGCAATGTGACCCTCCATTGTTGGCAGCAGAATCTACGCACAACAGCCTATCGCAACTGAGTGGCATTGGAACGGATGTCATGGATTTGCCGTCTTTGTCTGATCACGGGGCCGGCATAGAATAGTTGAAACTCTGTTTGAAAATAACATACGTGAATAGAACGTGAACTTCCAATGACAGTTTCACGTGTCAAATCACGCGTCAATTCTACAGGAAATTTACGTGCCAAATGGAAATATACATAATTTTCTGCAACTACTCTGGGATAGGTATGTCGGAAAACTGTGACGCAATTTAAAAATACGTTGCCTTGAATTGCGTTTGACACTTTTGAAATACCTGTGCCAACTGGACATTGGATGGATGCCGGGGCATTGTTGGCAATCATGATATGTCCCTTGTAATTGGTCCACTTTTTGGGGTGTTTATTTAACTGGAGCATCGAATTTTGCAGATACGAGCCACTGGAAGAATGTTAATTTGGTTTGTCTTCCCCAAGTTTTTTGTTTTGCTACGTAGCACAGACTCTTTCAATTTCCTCTGGTCATACGTACCGATTCGTACCGATATTTGCCGCCAGGTTCATGCTCCCAGCATAGACTGTCCCTTCAGGTCTTGGCAAAGCTGCAACAGATCTTTGCCGATTCCAAGCCTTAACTTGCAGGATGAAAAAGCCGATGAGCCCCTTGGCCAGGAGGGCGGCGAGCAGGAGAGGCGACTAGAATGGGGTTTGCCATTTGCTGCAGATGCACAGTAGCGTAATTATGTTCATCGCACTGCCATTCTATATGTGAGATAATATGATCCATGGCCTGTATGGTAGAATATGTCTTGTGCATTGATTGGAGAGATCATCATATGCGCATTTTAGAGGATATGCTGTATACAAATCGCGCCGGACCTGAAGCCCATGGCGAGCAGCTCTCTGATGGCGACCTCGCCAGATAGAAGGCAGAAAGTATGACACATACAGAAAACCAGATAGAAAATGCCGAAATATATGAATATATGCCAGATAGAGTGACAGATCGAAGGTCTGATAGAGTGCCAGAATATGTGCCAGATAAAATGTCAGATCATATGTCAGAAAGAATGCCGGATCAAAGGCCAGAAAGAATGCCAGATCAAATGCCATTTAAAATGCAAGATAACACATCAGAATATATGTCACATAAAATGTCAAAATAATATATGTGAGATTAAATGTCAGACGTCAGATATTATGTCAGGTCATTTGTCGGGTTAAGTGTCAGATTTTATGTCAAATATAGTTGCCACCACGGGGATCATTCGGAGAAAATATATGTTCACTACAACTCCTTTCTGTATACCATTTGAGACGTATGCCCCCATGACAAGGGTGTTGAATTGAACTGGAACATATCATGTTGATCGGAATCAGCAACCGTAATCGGTAGATTTAAGCCGATTCACTGAGCTCCAAGATGTTCTGCAGACATCAACGAACCACAGGGACTTCAGAAGACATGGGAAAAACAGATGTCCCTATGGATGGAACTATTTCTGAAGCAGTCCTATGGGTCCAACATGGTCCAACTATTTCGCAGCGAATCATTCCCTCCCGAGATCTCACGTAGTTATGGAAAATCACCATGTTCAATAGGCAATTTACTGACAGTAAATGGGACATGTTCCATAGCTACGTTTGATTGCCACAGGTTGTGGTTTGGAATCACCTATATACCTTTTCAAGGATTTGGATCCATAGGCTGTTCCTCAGTGCTATCCTGTGACTTAGGAGGTCAAGTCAGTATTTGGATCCATAAGGCAGAATCATGATGTGCCTGGACCTAGAGGTTGAACTTGAATGCGCAATGTACAGATTCTCGAAGAGTATTTGCACGGTCCCAACATGGAATGAAATGATGCCTCTTAGTTTACTGTATCATATCGATTCATGCGGTGTCGTAGGATCACCCCACAAAGAATCAAGGCCTCACAGTCCTACTGTCATCAAACCCCAGAGGGGAGTCACTGCATCTGGAATGCCACTGGACAGATGTAAGGGAAACTGTTTAGGAAAGTACATTGTTTTGGATTGCTCTCCTGGGAATCTCAATTTCTGGCTTATTTGTACCATGGATACCTCCAATTTCTATGGTTGACCAACAGGTTAGCCATTAACTTGTCCATTTGGGGGTATACTGTATGTTCAATTTTGGACAAACCCAGCTATCATATTGTTACTGATGTCCCCTTATATCCATTCAATATCCCATGATAGGGTCCCATTACTACAGACCGCAAGGAACATATGCAGCGCGTCTGTTGAAGTCTGAGGTTCCTACGAGTTTTGGAAACTTCGACTGCGCAAAAACTGGTGGAGAGACACTGCATAACTGTATACCTGGTAAAGGAAAAGACGATCTAGAATCATTCCAGATATGTTTAACTGCATATACAAATATGAATAGAAACATATTCACATGTATCCAAGAGGGCGACAGAAATTACCAAGGCCAGATTCAGCCATGGTATTCCTCAAGGAAATTAATCCCCTATCATATATCCCCCATCATTTCCTATGACAAACGTGTGAGGACTTCCATATTGGTGGTTTCATCCCAGTACACATGTACATGTATCCTTGTCCATTTGTACCACTAAAATATTCATGTCCCATTCACATTCCCATGACGAACGTGTGAAGACTTCGATATCCAGTAGTATCAATCAATATTTCTATGTCCATTTATGTCATGTTTGATCCCATGAAATCCATTAAAGGGCCCACTACACACGTGTGAGGACTTCTATATTGTTGCTTATTGCTTATTACATCTTATTACCATGGATATTCATGGATGTTATTGGATATGACTCCCCTATCATATATCCCCATTCACATTCCCATTTTACAGACGTGTCCCAATGTATATATATATATATACACACATGTGTATAATTATCCCGTTTATGTCATGTTGGATCCCCATGACATTTCCATTAAAGTGCCACATTTTACAAACGTGTCCCAGAACTTATATATATATATATATTGTTTGTTATATATGTATATATATAATATTAAATTCTTGGACATTGCATTGTTGGAATTATCTCTTTTACATCCCCATAATGCTGTATCCCCTATTTAGATGTTACAAACCTGTCCCAGCACTTCCATTTTGCTGGTTACATCCCTATATATATATATATACATATGTCCTTATCCATTAAAGTCTCAAATTGACACACCTGTCCCAAGATATATGTATAACCATTAATGTAAAATCACAATGGATATTAATTGATATTAATGGACATGGATATGAATCCCAAATTTACAAACGTGTCCCAGGACTTCTATATTGTTGCTTATTGCCATGTATATGCATGAATATTATTGGATATTCATTCCATTTATGTCATATTTGATTCCCATGAACTTTCCACTAAGTGGCCTAATCTTGCGTGTCCCCGGACTTCTATATTGTTGGTTATACAAATATATACTCTTGGATAGTATTATACTACTATATTATATTTCATGGAATTATCCCTTTTACACACGTGTCCAAAATCATCCATTGATGTATCATTACCATGGATATTTCTTGATATTCATTGATATTATATCATGCATTTAATGCATTTGGATGATTTTCCATGAATATCAAGTAATATCCATGATATATCTCATATAAATCCATATAAATCCGATGTATCCCAAATGCGATATCCCCTATTGGATTTTCTCTTCGTCCCAGGACTTCATGCACAAGGTGGAAACCTTCGATCCTTTGCCCCACGAAGACTTCGCTGACCTGGCCAGGCGCTTCGTGCCGCGCCAGGCGGTGGACGGCCAGGCGCCGGTGCAGGTGGAGAGAAAATGGTGTTTTTTTTTTTTATTAGGGAAATTCATCATGTTGAATAGGGAAATATAGATAAATCCACATAAATCATAACAAACGGCGGTTTTATGGGATTTGATCGATTTGATGGGAATTTTCATTGGATTTTCAGCTATCGAGCCATGTTCAATGGGATTTACATGGGGCTTCAACCATCAATCTATAGGATTTTGTGGGGTCAAAGTTGTCAAACGTATGGGCAGATAGCTGATAAATGATGGTTGGTTGAGGATGATAGGGGATCACGGATTATACTGATCCTCAAGGGGCACACAAGCCGCCCCGCACACTGGTGGATCTCGGTAAAAGGCCATGGATACTGTATATTCCTGCGATTTTGAGAACAGTGTCTTGACTACAATATGTTTGAGATAATTAATCACAATCCATCTGGAGAATCCCGTTCTTAACATGGATAATATGTTTTGATGAAATTCGTTTGGGTGGATGTTAGATGGAGCATGACATGCAGAACACACTTTTGATGTTTGAGGTTTCTTTGGTGTTGTCACACGTGTCATTTGAGAATGATATGTCTTGTCATTTAATATCCCGAGGAACTCTGATAGATTTCAGGAGTTACACTGACACACTGTTGGTAGTATTGCCCAAAAATAGTAAAAATCAGATATAGAGTCTTGTGCCATAGCTGAACAATGATCAAACACAGATCTATTACCATAGTTGAACACTGATCAAACAACATTTACCACCATCTACAGTGGATGCATTCTCGTTGAAAGGGATTTGTGGAAAGGTTGGCGCCGCTCGTCAGTTGAACTCTTGCTTATATTTTTGTACCATATTCATATACAGTAGCACTTGAAATATATAGTTGCGTTATTGGTTTTCCTTGCTGTTTTATCGGGTCGGGTTGATTCCCATTTCTGGGCAAACCAATTACCAAGATCACAAATCCGCGCAAACTCAACCTACCTTGACGATGGCTTTCGTCGAGCGGAAATCTAAATGCCCATGGGGGCCCCTGTATTCCCATCATCCCACTCTTGATTAACTATTGCTCTCCGTCTCTTGAATATAGGTTTTTCTGAAACTAGGGTATCCAAGAATCCGGTAGGTTTTCCAATATCATTGAGTCATTATCATTTTCCGAATGTTCATTGGAAAAAATGCGGTTTACACATTTGGTGGAAAGCGATGCAGGCGATTGTCCGTCAGGGCTTTGAAGGCACAGAGAGCCTTGGCAAAGATGGGAGAAACTGGGAAACTGAAGTTCACTGAGAAACTCTCTCAACCAGTGATTTATAGTGATGTAAGGAGATGGTTGAGTCGTGATTTTGTTTGTTTTTTGGGGAGTCAAACCAGTCAAGAGGTCGGAAAAAAAGAGAGCCATCCCCATACCATTGGGTCGCTGGGGATAAACCTGCTCAGCTTCCAGGTTGTACTTCATTCAAAGGGGCACCGTATCCATCCGAGTGCGAGAGGGAGATGAGGAAAAGGAAATGATGAAATTGCGGCAAGGCCAGCATGAAATGTGTGGTTGTTGGGCGGCTGTTTGGTGGTAATCTTATTAAAATAGTTGTCCTATCCAGTGATAAGTCGATGTACCCAATGAAACTGGGTGGTGCTGTAGGGTGCAGATGCCGATGGACCTTGGGGTTGGGTGATGGGGGTCATGGAGTGGTTTGCACACAAACCAACATCAAGTTTGCTCAAATACCCATTGTTGTGAGTAATATCAATTAGGTCATGTTTATGTTCGGTTATGTTTATATTGTCAATGATGTGTATTCCAATCTGGCTGGTTCTTTCATGTACTTCCCGTACATATACATGTTTGCTGCTAAACTCCCAGTTCTTGGCAAACGGCAACTTTGTGTCGATTCAAATTGCGATTTTCCTGTTCCCTATCGTGAAATCTCCATGAAAAAACGGCAGGCGCCCACTTTGGAGAGACCGCCCTGCTCGAGCATGAACCTCACGAAACCTCGGCCTATGCTGTTGGGGAGGCTGGATGGGGATGGGTCCAAACCTATTCCTGACGGAATGATTTGGGGTTTCCTATGGCTTCCTGGGTTCCCGAAAAATGTTACAAACAGATGCTCTGCATAGTATCGGCCTTCAAATAGCATCCTGGAAGCTGGGAAGATGATTTGAATCTATAGGGCCAATTTGAGGATATTTCTGGGAGCACAAGAATTGGGGTCCGGATCAATGTGGGAAGAATTCAGCCAGAAATGCCTGGGCAATTCTACAGGATCTGAAGCCATCCCTTTTGTGGGGGTCAATGGTTTTGACCGTTTTGACCGATACCCGTGTGGGCAAATGGCTGGAGATGGGTTGGTCCAGAAATATACCTCAAATTCATTGCCATTTCAGTGGAGAAGAAGATGATCAACCACTGGATTCTTGGGGACACAATGTTCAGACAAGCCCATTTAGCTGATTTTCATGGTGAGAAAATGTGGATGTCCCATATGGCACCCGTGAGCCCAAAGGGCAAACTAGGAATGTGGGGATGTTACGAAGCAGTGAACAAAGTATGTCAGCTCAGCCAAAATCAGACGATTTGCATGTGTTGCATGATGCCACAGAACCCTTGTAGAACATCCCTTCACCAGACTTTTTCATGACACTCCCTTGCACACAGTGTTGGTTCGTGAGCAAGCAGATGGGTTTGTGCACAAAATGGTATCCAAAAGCAGATTCCCGTACACGGGGAACCCACGGTTGGGTCTCCTTGACGGTCAGATCTATGTGGGTTTGTTTGAAAATAGGGTACACCCAAATCCACTGGTTTCTCATAATTCTCCCGACAAGGAGTGGGCCCCCAGATAGCTGAGTTGGTTTAGATCTCCAAGAACTAGACTCTATGGTAATTGTAACTGTAACTGTGCTTACTGAGGTTTATAAACCAACATCCAACGTGAGGCCCACCTTGTAGATATTGAAATGATATGAAATGGCAATACATTTGAGGTATACTCATGTATACTCCATTTTCAGACACACCTATATATAGATACAAATGTGAATATATATATATATATCATATGTACTGTCTCTGCTTTTTTTAAGTGTAAATCCCGGTTTTGCTCGCCTTCTTGGATTAGTTATTGAAGTTGGTTGCATAGCCTAGCAACGATGTTTCGATTGTTTAAAAATAGTCATAAACCACATACACGGCATGATGAATATATCACAGATGTAGTTTCTTACTGGTGCCAGGGAATTAGTATCGATTTACAATTCTTGGGATGGTTATCCAAGTGTTGAATCATCACAGAATCCGGACGGGAAATTGCAACGAGATGTTTTGTAGACTACGGGAAATTGTCGAATGGCAGCCTTTCTAACAGATGCACTGGAAGGGGGTCGGTACTTTAGTCATTTGGAGAGTCCTGAGCGTTTCTCTTCACAGAAAGTTGTTTGAAAGCTCGGAACTCCCGTCCATGCCATGGTTTGGGCCGCATCGCAGGTGATATTTTTCTTCCCAGCATGAAGGGATCATTTCTAATTTCCAACCCATACTGATAAGGACAACCAATACAATATAATCATATATAATCCCCAATATGGAATGCTTAACGGTTCATGCAATAGGTTCCGTCAAACCTCATTCGCTTCGCGACTCGCAGGTGTTGCTTTGGGGTTTGTCCAAGAACGATTTCTACGATTTTCGACTTTCCGAACGTTTGAACTTGGACATCAAGCGACCCCCGCAACGCAACGCGCTGCAGATCATTTTCGGAAGGAGGGCTGGGTGGGACGCACTCCAAGAACTGGCGATTCGTGGACATCCATGGGTTCCACCATGAACATTTGCTGGATTTGTTTGAAAACAAGGCACCCCAAACTCCATAGTTGATCATGATCTATGTCAATGGCCATGGATTGGGGGTAAACATGGGTAAACGTAAATACTGTATGTCATTTTGAGACAAACCTATGGATATTTCATTGCTGAAGGTCCCAGTGCTGCATGGCTTCGCTCATCCATCAGATAGATATTATGTTTCACAATCAAAAGCAAGGCAGTGCCTTATGGTCAACCCAGGAGTGAAAGGATTGCGATTTGAACAATTCATCATGCATGTGTTATCAAGTGTTTATGTTATTTCCGGCTACGTGCCGGCCGTTTGTGACTGTGACACTTGGGTTATGGTGCTGGCAGTCTCCGTGTCTTGGGTTTGATGGCCCCCGGAAAGCCAAAAAATGATCAGAAGCTGAAGAGGTGGAAGAGGAGGGCATGGAGGTGGATGAGAAACTGGAAGTGGATGGGGAAGATTCTGAAGTGGGCCTTTGGATGAACGAGCAGAAGACCTCGTTGCCATACCACTCCAAGAGGAAAGCCTGGATGTGATATGCCTTGCTTGTGCCTTGTGGAAATGGCAGCAGGATTCAGCATCAGACTGTCAGACCCTTGGCACAGGAGGGTCAAAGCATCATAGAGGTGCCTCAAAGGAATGTTTGAAAAGCTTCATTGAAGTCTATTCTTTTCGGCCTTCAGTGTAGCTGTTTCAAACATGTTGGTTTGACTAGTGGCTTGGTGGCTTGGCTGACTTGGTTGGATGGTTGGGTGGTTAGGCGGTTGGCTGGTTGGCTGGTTGTGTTTGGTGGTCACCCCGTGGCACCAGGACTTCGGCCCGGATCCGAAGTTTCTATCGGGTCTGTTTTACCTTGGTGGCTTGGTGGCACTGGCTGCGTTTGAACATGCGGCTGTAGCACCCAGGGTTGCGCCAACCTATTGTAGGTAAATGATTATATAATGATTGCCAGAAGGGCTGGAAATGATTTAAGGTTGACATCTTTTTTCATGTAGCCAACTTACCAGTATCTGGGGTGTTGGGAGCAACCCTGCGACATGGTAATATGTTCATGGTGTTGATGGGGATGATAATGTCATGATTAACTACCAACATGGCAATGGAAATCCCCTGTACACTGTACATGGTCGTCATCTATAAATGGTGGATGTTCCGTTGCAATGATTGGTTATGAGAGGGTAATGGATGCAATTGGCTACCCTAATTTCTGGACAAACCCGAATTGAGCCTCAAACGCAGAAGGGCAAATTGATCATATTTACCTTCCAACTTCCAACCTCATTGACAAGACAAGTACCCTCTGGTAATCAAACAAGTCCCCCATTAATCGACATGTCAAGGGAAAAATCAACGAGCTAAATGGAGGATTTTCCAGCTAGCCTTGTTTGAGCATACCAGAGGGTAAAAGATGGTAAAAGGGAAACACCCCAAACTTTTGAGTTTCCAGAACTCAAATAGACCATCAACTGGCAGGCTTTGAAGATCACCAATTTTGTGTAATATCTCCGCGCTTGCTGGTTACTCTGCGGGTATCTTGGACTGTTCTCGGACCTGCCAGCCATCAAAAGCCGAAACGTTATGTTTGATTTATATCATGTATATCGTTTATATCTCTATGGATCTATACAAACGAGAATTGGGTCACCCCAAGAAATGTGTTTATATTGTAAATTGTATGCTTTAATATAGACAAATAATGACAAATATGGGTTCCGACCTGCCGCCGAGGTGATCTATTTCCTGGTTTCTGGCTTGATCTTTCACACCTTGGAAGGTTCGTTGTTTGGGGCGATGCGCTGGAAGGAAGGTCCTGAAACGGTGGACAATACAGAGGAAACCGTGGTGTTTGGCATTCAAAATTTGGAGGAAACTATGGGTAACTAACCATTTAGAATTGGGGATTACTAACCATCCTGAGAATTGCGAATTTTAAGGATTTTTAGGGGGAACAGACACGGTCTATTTCATTTGGAGGGATGGTAAAGGAAACCGCAGGTTTGCCATCCAACTTTTGCTGTTTCTGATGTTTCAGGCCATTGCTTTTGCCTTGAATTGGCTCTGTGCCAGGTTGAATACTGGTCAAAGCAACATTGATCTTGGCGAATGGCAGGTGAATGATTTGATTTGTGATGATGTGTGTGCTATTTCTGATTATACTGAATGTACCTATGTGCCAAACATGGATAGGTAGTTCAAAGGGTTGGGACCCAGCAGCTCTACATGTACTTCTAGGATTCTAGGCCATAGCCATGAAACCAGTGGCCATGGTGGCCATGGTCATGCCATGGTCGTCATGTCATGCAGGTTGGGGCTTTGCAGATTGCATGTACTTTGCCATCATCACTCTGAGACCTGGATTTGCCCAGGTGGCTATGGAGGTGGATCCAAGTTTGTTCCAATATGCCCCAAGTTACATATGGAATGACCCCAGTTATACATGGGAGATGTATCCATGTGCCAGTTTTCTCTAGAATATCAGGTAGGTTTACCCCCCCTGTAGAAGAGGGATTTTCTAAGGATTCAATGTTTCGTAAATTCATCAAGTGAGCTTGCAGTCATAGCACCAGTTTCTAGAGGGACATGTCCGCGCTCCGTGAGTCGTAAGATACTGATTTTCTGTCGTTCAATGTACCCACATGCTCGGGGCACCTCTGGCGTTTGCTCTTGATTTTCTTGTGGTCCCTGATTTTCTGAAGGAGCAATGTTGGGATTTTATTTTTTTTAGAATCCTTCACAATCCCCGTTCGGGCATTTGGACTAAAAACCCAGAGCTGGAGCGCACAATTTTAGCCCTATTCTAGGTTTGCCATAGTACCAAAACATCAATCGAACTATCCTACTTGGTTACTTGGGATTTCCTTTACAAAATCAGGGTAGGGGGGGAGTCACAGAGTGCATAATATCCCCTATACACACCCACTACATTGCAACACCACAGTCTCCATACGAAACATCACAATACAACACATGAGGCTATATGAACGGAGACAGCTGGATCCTGGATTGAATATCCAGACAAATCCAGGCAATCCAGGTGTCTGTAGTCTGTAGCCCTATTACACACATATTGGAAAGTGGCCACGGCTGTGTACCATTTGACCCCCATGAAATCCACTGCTCATACCGGGTTTTGCCCATAGCTGGGTCTTTCCCTTGACTCGGTCTTTCCCTTGACTGGGTCCTGCCCTGAACCGGGTCCATCCCTTAACTGGGTCTTTCCCTTAACTGGGTCTTGCCGTTGAGTGCGTCTTTCCCTTAACTGGGTCTCTCCTTTAACTGGTCTTTCCCTTCACTGGGTCTTTCCCTTCACTGGGTCTTTCCCTTCACTGGGTCTTTCCCTTCACTGGGTCTTACCCTTAACTGGGTCCTACCCTTAACTGGGTCTTGCCCTTAACCGGGTCTTACCCTTAACTGGGTCTATCCCTTGAGTGGGTCTTGCTTTCAACTAGGTCCATCCCTTAACTGGGTTCTTCCCTTGACTGGGTCCTGCCCTTCACTGGGTCCAACTGGGTCCTGCCCTGAACTAGGTCTTTCCCTTCACTGGGTCTTTCCCCTCACTGGGTCTCTCCCTTAACTGGGACTTTCCCTTAACTGGGTCTTTCCCTTGACTGGGTCTTGCCCTGCACTGGGTCTTTTCCTTGACCGGGTCTTTCCCTTGACTGGGTCTATCCCTTGACTGGTGTTTCTTTGATTATTTTTTTCGCTAACTGGGTGTTTGTCTTGCTTACGAAGACATTCTTGGCAGTCATTCGAAATATCCTGGGCTCAAAGAAGAGCTGGGCGGCAAAGGTCGCACAATGTGTGGCACTTGCAATGCTGAGGTTTGCGTCGGCTGTACTTGGAAGATGCTCGTAAGATGAACGTTGGACTCTGCGCCGCATCTCCAGATTAAGGCTGATGGAGAGCACGGCTCTCGATCTGTGACAGCCGGGACTCGCTTATGGACTGTCACGGAAAGAGCCTTGTTGGCCTCCACGTTCCCGGGAGACAAAAGAGCCACAGTGAAAGAAGCACGGGCGGCGTTTGAAGCCAACAAAATATCTTTGCGGTGTTCAGATCAGCAGCTGAAACGATGGATCACGAGGCACAACAGGCAGAAAGTTGGGCAGCGCCGCAACATCAAACAGTAGAGGAGATGAAAGCATCAGCCGAACGCTGGGTGCAGCAACAGCCGGCAACCTTTGCAGATGCAGCATTGACTACATTATGGGACTCCGCAATCCACACCTCAAAGCAAATCTGCATTGCTTGGACTGCCCGGGGATTCTTGAAAGCCATTTGCGGGGCTTGGCAGCGACAGACCTTTGTGCGTGACAGTGGGTGGCAAGCAGCGCATCTCGACAACTGGAGCTGTGATAGCCACCATGGGGATCATGGCTACAAGCTGCGAGCCGCGGAACACCACTGTTAGCCGTCAAGACGATGGAAAGAAATTGTGGATGCAGTTGAACATTAGCACGGTGCAACCTTTAATGCAGGCTTACATCAATTCCGAATCAAATAAAACTGGACTTGGGTGTTCAAATCTTTGTGTGAGCTGGTGCAGGCTGAGTTTGGTGTTTGCATCCGGGAGCAAGTGCTGCAAGTGCAACAGATTTCAACGATGGCATTGAGCATGCAAGGCGGCATGTTTTCCGTCGCTCCCGCCCAGCAAATGACTACCCGCATATGATGCGTGCTGCCCAGGCAACTCTCTCCAAAAAGACAGACGCCGCATGGCGGCAGCGAGTATTGCGTGTCATCCGAGTGGCCCGCCATTTGCCAACATTGGAACTCTTCAACGTGGTGCGGGAGTGCTTTTAACTAGGAGCTACGAAACGACCACCAAGAAAAAGTTCTGGAATATATGCAGAAAGAGTAATTTAAACAAGCGCCGCCAGACACTTTGACAAAAATGTATCACCTTCACTCCAGCCCAAACCTCCCAACGAAGCTTCAGTTGGCTGCAACAGAACCAGCGGCAGTACCCGCCATTCCCCGCCTTGTCCTCAAGATCACGTTAGCAGCGGAAGAAAGAAAGCAATATATAAGAAAACCAGAAAAAAAACACCGGCCGGAAGGCAGCTGAGACGCGACCGAGCCTCCGGAGGCAGAGGCACCCAATCTTTCGGCTCCTGGTTTCAAGTTCATGTCGTCTGCCAGGTGCCAGCAAGCAGAACAAGAGCCTTGCCCACTTGCCCACTGTCTTCTTGTCAGGAGTATTTTAAACAAAAGGCGACAAACCCGAGTAAGAATTTGGGTGGCAAGAGTGGCATATGGGTGGGTTGCCCATGGGACATCAAGCAAGAATTGTTTTCGGCTGTCCATATGGGTAGCCGTCGCGTTCGTCAGGCGTTTGTGTGGCTTCGCGCTGCCATTTTTGGTGGTGGTCTTCACTTGGATGTCTTGTTTGCTACTCAGCTTGTTGGTATCCTTGCGGACGTGCAGCGTGCCCGGGCGTTGGTGTGGTCTACGCGGGTACCCCTGCCCGGGCGCTGGATTTTTGGTCGTGTGATCATGGTTGGGCTCGTGATGAGGATTGGAAATGGCATCAAGATCTTCCTGGGTCGCGGCTTGATTTCGCACGTCCTGCGGGAGGGCATCAGCATGATGTGCGTCAGGCTTGGCGTGCTGGGTGTTTTCTTCGTCATTGTCAGTCCACTCGGCGTGATAATGGGTTGTTTAAGCGTATTGATTGGGATGCTGTGCGTCGGTTTGCTGCTTCGGTTCCTGAGGCACGTGCTTTGACTATGGGGGGAATGCTTCTTCCCCTGCTGCCTTTCGTAGTTGCATTGCGTGAGGAGGTTGCCGATTCTTGCTTGTGGCCCGGCTGTGGTGATGTTGGAACTTTCGAGCATATCTGCTGGGCGTGTCCCCCGTCGCTTTGTGGATATCGATATTCCCCCTCGTCTTGGTGAGTATCTGACCGCTCGATTTGGTTGGCCGCTGATTTGTTCGCATGTTGACATCAACGCTGTCCATGATTCGATGATCTATGTGCAACAATGTGTTTGGGAGTCCAGACATGGTGAGTAATGCCGTGCTTCTGCTCCACTTGTTTTCTTGGTACCTTGTGGGTTGGTGTTTGGGTCTTCTGTGCCCTCTCGCTTCCCTGGCAGTTGCCATGGGATTGCCAGCACTCTCCTCGTTTGGAGTCTTTGGGATCTTGACTAGTCTTTGGTGTTTATCTAGGGTTTTTTGAGCTCTATTGCTGGGGGTGAGGTTCTCGGGTTTACTCGGCACCTCTTTCCATGCGCTGTTCGCTGAGGGGCAGTTCATGCAAAAGTCTACACATTGTCGCTAAGGATGACGGTGGGTTATGGTGACCTAGTTCCTCAAAACTGGTTCTCACGTGCTTTGGCTGCCACCGGACCTTGAGGTTGTTTCAACTTGGCACTTCCAACTGGAGTTCCCCCATTTAGGATTTAACCATAGTAAATAAATGTGACTAATAAATGTTGGCATTTTATTGGTAACATTAACAATTCGCCAAGTACCTTTTAGATGGGATAGGACTGGCAGATAACGGCGTTAAACCAGCAAACATGTGGAGGTTTGCCAATCATGATCCATCCGATGTGACATATCCGTATAGAACATTATAGAACTAGCCCCTGTGGTCAGTCTGTTTGAAATTCCTGGGGTCCAAGGTAGGAACCCACTGGAACAGTTTTCCAAAGCCGTAGGTGGATAATTAATTTGTTCGGGCGGCTATTTTGACTGATTGGGCGTTCATACTTATTCTGAATGATTTGAATTGGTTTCATGGTTTTTCATGGCTACCTAATCAACTGATAACCAGAAAAAACAATGATACATAATATCATATTAGTTATGGCTAGTTCGCATGGATACCTACTATAGTATAATCCATCCCCATGGAAATCCACCAAAATAAAGGGATTCTCCATGTCGGTTTCACACTTCCCTTGCTCAACCGAAGGTGAATGGCCCCACTCGCTGAGAAACAATGTTCGGTTAGTGGTTCATATTCCATTATTCCCCCATGTTTCCGGTTAGTAAATGATTCACATTTGAATTCTCGCATGACTTGAGGTGTGTTGTTGGTGCTGCTCATTTTGGTTTCCTGGGTCCTCGTGGCACATGCCGTGGGCGAATTTCTGGACCGCATGGTTCGGCTGGAGATGAAAAACGAGAAGGCGAACAGAGGAGATGGGTGCTGTAACCAGCACAAAGTAACCAACCACAATGAGAACGCAATGGTATATGAATGGGATATAATGATATATAATGGGGATATCATGGGAATGTTAATGGTAGAATGAATGGTTGGTTAGAAAATGTTAGAAATATCATAGAGAATTATATAGATATGTATATTAATGGGATAGAATACATAACTCACAATGTGATATGACAGCTGGGTTTGCCCACAAGTGGAACATACCCACCATATGGCGTTTCATTTGTGAACATGGGATATTAATGGGATATAGTGGTGACACAATGTGCATGCAGTTCTGGAGGGAAAAAAACACCGATATTGGGGGATGATCGTCAATCCATCGTTTTTGCGGTTAAAAAAAACATTGAAAACAATCCCTATTTTTTTGTAACGTGTTACTTTCTGTTTTTTTTGGGATGAACAATTTTTTATGTTGGTCAAGCAAACAAAAACTGTCTTACCATAAATAGATGGTATCCATCATAAAAATATGGATGGTTTATTGTGTTTATTGCTTTACTATAATAACATTAGACTGTTTTTGTATGAACCAGGTGGGCTCAGTCTGAACCAACCTTGAGGCGCGCAAGAGTCTGATGCTGCGCCGGCCACGGCATGAAGTCTTTGATGAAGCCGGCCAGAGGATCGTTTTCCACTCCGGGACCGGAGATGGGTCAAAAATGGATAAGAAATTATCCATGTGTGATTTATGTGAATTTATATCATTTATATATAGTTTGTTTAATCATTGTCCCTGATTTCGTTTTGCTTGTATTCATAAATATCAAAAAAAATGTAATATTATCATATATCTAATTAGTATGTTTATGTATACCATTATGAATAAAATATAATGCGGCACCTGTAAAAAAAGCATGTTTGTTTTTGTAGCCGGCGGCGTCTCCGTAATGATTTGTTGGGGTAACAGAGGTCTTCAACTCACACTAGGAATCCACAGATGGGATACCCGGTGACCCACAAAAAAAATCAATGCACATATGGTATAAATATAGATTTGGTTTATTGTGCAATAGCAAATGTTTGCAAATAATCCAAGCATTGGGCTAGCTATACCTGTAGAAACTGTAAAACAATCATGGAACAAGTTTCGAGAAGGATTTCTAGAGGTATAATGAAAAATATTCTAAACAAAGAAGAAGTCACGAAATCGGAAAAGTCCATGACTTTCCAACCCATTTTCTTTTTTTTGGTCATGCGCACGCACACTTTCCGGTGACCCTTTTCGTAGCCAGGAAGGAGTTCCGGGTTCAAATGTTGAAATGCTTTGGCCTCTTATTGTTGTGACCTGGATGCACCTTTGGAGCTGGGACGGTCCGTTTTGGGATGACCAATCTGAGCGAAACGTGATGTGGGAGTGTCTCAATCATCCATGATTGGACTGTTTTGTGGGAACAGTCTGAATTCATACCACCCAACAATTTGATATGTGGACTCTTTGACCCATCTATATCATATGTAGTTTTGCATGTTTCAAGTTTTGGCGGCAGACCCCAAAGAAATTAACCTGAGACTACAATTGGGTTGTTTTGACAACCATGATATGGCATTTTGATATTCTTTTGAGCATATTTTTGTTGTCCCAAAATATCCAATTAATATCCCTAGCATTAGTGGTAAATATCTCATACCTAAACCCAGGCCTTCCCACTTCCCACGTCGAAGTTTAACTTAGCATTTAGACACATGCTAAGTTAAACTTAGCATTTGCGTTAAAGACTAGGTTTACCCATGAAATATCATGAAATCCTAAGTTGAACCATGCTCCTGTTTTTTTTTGCGGGAAACTGTGTCTCTTGGGCTCTTGGATTGGTTGCTCTAGGTCAAAGTACTATGCAGGATCAGTCAAAGCTTTGGTATCAGAAAACGACCACAGAAAACATAGAGTTTGCTGGATGCCAGCTCAGGCAGAGCGCCGGGTAAACTTGGTATTTCACGGGTACACTTAGTATTTCACAGGTAAACTTAGTACTTCGCGGGTATTTCACGCAACTTCACGGGCACTTCACGCGGACAAGTTTTGGTGGCACCATCTAGGATCCATGTAGGTTGGGGGATGTTACCAAAATTTGCTGTACATCAGTTGTCCGGCAGTGTATTCACAGGTCAACAGCTGATGCCAGGGGAGATAGGGGGGCCCACCATGGTTAAACTTAGCATTTCCGTATGTCGAAGTTAAACTTGCCCTTTCAAGGCCTGGGTAATGGTCCCCGTGGATGCCGTCCCAAAACCGGGTTTGGTGTTCAGGTTGCTCACGTGCAGTTGCATCGTGGCACAGACAATGGTACTGGATGAACCCGATTGGTACGACTGGACCGAGGCAACCGTTCTTTTCTTCGTTTTCTTTCCGGCGATTCGGGTATATCACAGAACGGGGATACAGCGGAACCGTTAGATAAGAACCGATTAAGAATTTTCCAGCCTACCCTGGGGTTCTTAAGTGCTATATAGGTAAAAAATATGGGAATTATAAACGAGGGTACCTCAAGTTCTTAATGGGTTGGTTCTTAAGGGGTTCATATCTGAAATTTCTTAGTAATTCTTTACAGCCAAGCACGTAGGTTTGGAAAAAACTTTTGGGGACCCGAACAGTTTATCCACTACTGACTGTTCCATGGGGGTCCTTGGAAGAAGCTGGCTTGGGTTTGCAGGGCCCAAAGTTTGTTTCAAGGGTTTTGCGGGGACAGCCAAGCACGTAGGTTTGGAACAAACTTTTTGGGACCCCAAGAGTTTATCCACTACTGACTGTTCCATGGAGATCTTTGGAAGAAGCTGGCTTGGGTTTGCAGCGCCCAAAGTTTGTTTCAAGGGTTTTGCGGGGACAGCCAAGCAGGTAGGTTTGGAACAAACTTTTTGGGACCCCAAAAGTTTATCCACTACTGACTGTTCCATGGAGATCTTTGGAAGAAGCTGGCTTGGGTTTGCAAGGCCTAAAGTTTGTTTCAAGGGTTTTGCGGGGGCCGCCAAGCAGGTATCTTTGGAAAAAAAAATATGGGACCCCAAAAGTTTATCCACATAATTCGATAGCCATCCCTCCAACCAGGTTGAAAAAGAACAAAAGCACAAACTTAGAAGCACTGGCAGAACATACCTATCAATGTTTGATATCCCGTCAAAGGGCAATAAGAACCAATGGCTAGAATCCAGGGTACCCTGGGGTTATTATTTCAATTAGCCGACAGAAAGGGCTAAATCCAGCAATCCAGCCCCTGAAGTTCTTATTGCAGTAGGTTCTTAAAAAATGGATCCACTGTAGCCAAAAGTAACTTGTTTATTTAGAAAAATATCGGAACATTTTTTATACGACAAACGTTCAGGTGTTTTTTCAGGTGGTTTCATGTGTTTTTTCCCTTAAAGGAAAACAATGATAAGCATTTGATAGGCCAGCAAAATTTTGGGGTAGAGTAGCCACCAGCTCTTTGACTACAGCCCATTTTGGGGGTATCCATGAAAATAAGATCAACGTAAATCCATCCAAAGTCAATCTAAATCTGTAAAGTTTGATAAACAATTGCATCTAAAGAAGGTCCCCCAAACCCACAAAAATCAATCTACAGCCCATCTAGAGTCCATAGAATTCTGCGCCAGCCCCTGTACTTCAGCGTGGTGACTTTGGCGACAATAGGCTATGGGGATGCTCGGCGAAGCCAAATCAGCGGTTGGTTTGGGATATAGTAGGTTTTAAAACCAACAAGTGAATAGGACTTTACAGGGATGATACAATATAGGGATACAATATATAGTATAGGGACTTAGTGGGATGTAGAAGCAACAACATGTTTAGGTTTGCCTAGAAATGGGTAAGTTACTCCAACTTGTCGACCCAGAGGAGATGGGGATGGGTCAACTAGTCCACAGATGTTGGTCAGTTTCCGCGTGCCCAAGGATGTAGATGGTGTAGGTTTTGTTTCTCAAACACACCTTGAAATAGTCCCACTACATCCAATTCCGATGAGTTAGGTGATCTAATTCTCAATGTTGATTAGACATGAACAGTCATATCCATTCATATTATCCCCGAGTTACAGTGACTGACTTTCCATCATGACTGACATCCCCTTCATCTACGACCTACGCAGTTCCGAGGATGTGACTCCGAAATCTGAGAGATCGCGTCTGGCCATCAGTTTCCTGGCCCTCCTCGGCGTACCGCTCTTTGGTCCCTGGGCTCAGAACTGGTGCAGGACGTGTTAAGGTTAGCTAGTAGCATAGTGTCAAAACAACATCTCAGCAGTTAAAACAGATATATGATGATTTATGTATATAGAACATGATATATGTATATATACATATATATATATATTAATATATATATATATATATATGTATGATCATGTACATGCTATATAGTACTATATATATAATATGTGATCATGTACATATGTATTTTGTATATATATATATACACTATTCATGTGTGTATTATATACATGTATATATATATATATATGATATATACACATGTGGCTATTTGTCAAGCACTGTGTGCTTCTTTATTATGATTGAGCCCCTTGGATCCAAATGGGAGAGCCTTTTGATGACATGACTAGCCATTGATGCGGCAGGGATGGTGCTGGGCCGCATTGTACAAATTACCTATGGCCAAGCTCGACTGCAAAGTTTGCCTCAGGACCCCGGGGACCGGGGGTTTTACAATTACAGGGGAATTCCCTTCCTGGAAAATTGTTAATGTTTGGACATTAGTTTGTGGTTCATGGGGTTTTCTCCATGTGTACTTGGGAATTGGTGTGCATCCTAACTAGCAGAGTTTGGGGGTACCATGCCCTCAACAAACAAGCATTTGGCCAGTTGGATGAAGTTTGAAGACTGGATCAATGAGTTAGTTGGGTTTCAAGGGAAAATCTCCAGGAAACGATAGGAAACCCTGTTTTTTTTTCCTGAAGAAACACACGGGCTTTCTTTGAAATCCAAGTTTCTTAACCTGGTGTGGTCAAGTTCTAGGTCTTGTGGATTATCATCCATTTGCCAACGAGTCAGTTCCTTGATGTTCCTTCCAATTTGTCTCACCTCTAATGGTTTGGTGCATTCATGTGCAACCAGGAGGAAGGGACAAGAAGTGGTCTATGTGCAACCGTAATTACTGGTACAAGCATTCCACTATATATATATATAAGAGAGAGAGATATATATATATATAGGGGTTTCCTGGGGTGCCCCCAAATCATCCAACATTAGACCATTCTAGTATTGAGGTTTCTTGGTGACTTGGGGATCCCCCATGTTTAAGAAACCCACATATTACGCCGCTGACAGGTGAGTGGAGGATTGAGCAACGAGACTTTTGATCAGTGCCTCGCTGTGGTATTGTGATCAAAGGACAATGAGAATAATATGCCTCATATTATATCGTATAACATAAGGCATATTATTACGTACAACACTACGTATAATTGAGGCAATGACAATCCTTAAAGACGACGTATATTATTAGACGATATAGGGTACGGCCACAATCCAATGGTTTGGAACATCATTGTTCCAGATTCGAACGGCAATCTTCCACCGCACCTTCTGGACAAACCCGGTTGGAATGTGTTGAGATCCAACGCTGGGGATATCAGGAGCATTCTGGTGGCGGCGTTCAGTGGGATATCAATTGAGAACATGGCGATAGTGATCAATCATGGGAGATTGTTTCCAAGGCGGCTTATGATGTCGTAAACAGCAAACAAGAATCACCACTGGGTATTTGACCATCCTATTGGTGAAGATCCCTCGCACCGAAGGCTGATTGATTTTACCGACCAGATGTCACTGGGCTAGTTGGTGACGTCGGCAGAAAGGGGGATATCAGCAACAAGTGTAGGAGATCAACTCTGGAGATGACCCCATATTACAACCAACAGTATCAACAGTGGAGAAGTAATGAAATCAATTGAAATTACCATAAACCTGTAATGCGATGTAAAACTAATAGCAATTGCATTGCTGATCTGCTGGTTGAGGGACGGGGGAATGCACATCTCTTGGTTTACTGGGAGCACCGACTCAAATCTGTAGGACAAAATGGGACAAACAAACCACCTAATTGTCACTAGCTGATGCCACAACGTTTTGCTTCAGCAAGGATTTATGGGGATGGATGGGGATGGATGGGGATGAAAGGAGATCATGTGGGATGCGGTTGATGTGGTGTGTGCAATCATCGGATGGTGTCTTCGTCTGGAAGATGTCTGAAGGGCGAGACTTATGTTGCATCACAATGGTTGTTCATTCATCACTGGTGATTGTGTATATTCCGGTTCTCGCAGATTGGTTCATATCCCCAGAAGTGTTGATCTCCCGTTTATTCGTTTGCTGTTGATACTTTGTGATGGATGTGTCAGAAAGTGTTTGGATATGCTTTTCTATTTCATGATGCTTGACGTCATGTTCTTTTCTGTGGATATGTGACCAGAATATATAGCAGCACCCAAAACGATAAAAATGACAAATCCCACATAATCCCATATCACTATATGAAAAGTGACAGATCATGACAAATCAGGTTTTCTTTGTATTTTGTCCGGTTGGGTTGCTATAGTATAGAATTATCTTCGTGTGGCTGAACATAGTGTGCCTCTAAACTCTAAACCCACAGATAATCATCATGTTCCTGCTTTAGACACACCAAACGTCCTATGGTTGTTTATATCTCCCAATCACATCCAATTGTATCTCATATTGGTGAAACCTTTGGTGCCACATGTATAATGTATACATAACCTTGTTCATCAACTCATCAAACTCATTGCTTTGTTTGTGAAACGCTTGAAGGGTTCAGGTGAAAGTGTTTGTCAGCTATATGTTCCACAACCAATATGACATATACATGTTATATATAGTACCGGATGAACACCTATATATATATATAACAGGGGATGTTGCATTCTAACTCTGAACTGCGGGTTTTCATTTTCACTGTGCATATGCATGACCTGATGATTTTGGACCATATACAGATTGAACAAGAAATATGATATATACATATTGCATACATGATTCATCAAATCCTAAATCTAATATGGTATGGTTGTTTCAGAACCAAAACGTATTCTAACTTAGGATTGCCTGTTTACATTTCTGCTGTGTATATGCATGATTTAATGATGATTGATCATATGATGTTGATATAATTTGAAGGTTAGGAGGCCGCATTCTAACTTAGGTACCAAAAAGATTCCACGAGAATGCAACATAATTTTTAACAGATCACCAAACGCACATTCTAACTTCCCTTCCGGCAGTATATATCCCCACATTTTTTGTTGATTACTCCCCAGAAAATTACTGGTCACCCCATTTGTGTTCCTTTCTGTGGCGAGCACAGTGCATAGGTGGCGGGCGAATGCCTATAACTCCAAGCCACAGTTAAGTAGACGCGAGCGCCATGGCAAAGTTTGAGCTGTGACCAGTTGACGAATGAAATCGCTAAGGTGGTGAACATACTCCAACTTCACTTGGGTTTGTTGGTAATTGGATGCGATTGTATGAAATTAGTTATTCACTCGTAATTGTATAGCTTGTAACTATAGTTCTTGTTTTTTTTCCAACTAACTTATGACATCTTATGACATCTTAATCCAGCGTCGATGATCATCCATGAACTCCTCACTGCCCTGGTACATATGACCATCCGCAGGATGAGTTGATGGTGCCTAGTTTTTGACCAGTCACTTTTTTAAGGATTATGTGATATACCCAGGATAGGATACCTCTGATACCTAAGCATCCAATTAGGTTCATTACGTTTATGTTATCTTTGTTTGAATCATTGGGTTATCTATATAGAATGATATGATAGAACCATCATAGGATATGTTGTTTTAATGCTATACACTATACACTGTGTATACAACTAACAACAGACATGGGGATGTTAGGTGGCGGCTCACATTTGTAATCCTCGTGCATCGTGAACCCCATGGCCATATGGCCATGGAAGATGACTTTCCAGATTTGTATATGAGGCCGTTCTCATCATTTATTGGTGGGAACAGCGTTTGAGATTACAAAGCAAAACACCACGAAAAGTTGATCTCGATTTTCTCTGCCGCTGGGCAAGATGGGAACCCATCTGCAAAATATGACTGTCCTGCGTTGTCTCAGAAAAAAAAATTGTCTCTAGCTTTGTCGGTTTCCAGAAAAACACCCCATCAACTCCCGCAGGTTTGAGGGCTTGCAATCCAACCCTCGCTGTTGCCCGAGGCAAATCACTCCATTTGAATTCCTGTGTTTCATGCTCACGCTGCTTAAGTTGCACTGGGCTTCGTGGTTGGAGTGATCCATGATGGAGCTGTTCTATTCGATATATTTCGTGTGGGCCATACTGTTTCTAAAGACTATCGATCTAATTAATCTATTGTATCCTACTCCAAAGTAGAGTAACCTTCACAAAGCAACAAGCAGATTGTCCCAGGTACTTACATGATCCTAGATGCACCCAAGGTGTGTGAAGAGATCCATTCTCTCCGTTTTTTGCAGAGGTTTTTCCTCGTGACCTGAGGAAGAACCAATCTGTATCACTCGAAGAAATCCGAGTCATTATGAGCAACTTTTCAGAGCTAGACACTTGGATCATTTGGTTCTGGGTTTTCCTGGCTCTGGGGGAAAATACCACAAAAAATATCGTGGTGGAATCATTCAACAATGGGTGATATGAACCATATATGAACCAACTGTCATGGAATATATTGGGATATTTCAGGGGATACAATGGGGATGTTCTAGGTATGAATGGAATATCTCTACTTAACAGACTCAACAATATGATATAGTTGGAGTCTGGGGATGGGCCCCTGGTGTTTTATCAGATTTTGGTGTACTGTACCTTATGAATGTGCTGGTTCTGAACGGCACTGTTTGTGGCGTTGTTTGTTGGTTGCTGCTGTCCAAAGGGGTGTCTTGCTCTTGAACAAACATCCCCTGAAAGCCACTGCAGAAATCTTGCTCAGAAAGTCACTGTTGATGGGAAAGAGGCAGGCTTAACCAAACAATGAATGGATCCCAAAATACGGGGCACCCCAAATCATCCAGGTAGACCATGACGTAGTATTCAAACCCATGGTTACTTGGGGATCCCCACTTTAAGAAACTCCCCATTGATCGGAGAGATTTATCAACAAGTTCAATGAGCTGAGTTCAGAGTTGACACCGGAGCATTAGAACTACTGCACCAAGCCTTTCGGGTTACTGTCATCCCTCGAAAATTGGTTTCTTTGTTTGGCAACGGAGGTGACCTCGTCCATCCTCCCTGAACTTTCCAAGGACATCACCCAGAACGGTCTGCTGGAGCAACCCGACGTGGACGAATGGGTCTCCCGGGGCTCACGGGCGCCACCGGGCTTCCGCAACCAGCTGAACCGCAAGTTCCGCAAGAGTTCGCAGCTCAGCGCCTCGGTGCCAACGGGCCAGGGGGTGGCCGGGGTAGCTTGAGACACCGTCATAAAAACGAAAAAGCAACTGCTGGGTGGTGTTAGATATCTTGCTTCCCCTCTAAATGTTGAATGATTATGAATGATTACTGTATTTGGAAAGTCTTTGTTGTTGGTGGTATCATTTTGGTTTGATTTTCCATCTCTATAGAAAGGGGACGATGCTACTGGAACTGGCACCCATTGCCAGCATGATGGATTCACCCAAGAACCTGATCATGAAGGGGTGTAGATTGGTGGTTCAAACGTTATAATATATATGTATATATTATACATCAATAATATCATATAATATCTATTAATTCATCTGCCAGGGTTTCAATTTCTATTTAACTAGTTTGATAGTTTCATATAGCTTCATAAAAATATGATGATAGTTTCAAACCCTCATTTTTTTGTCAGTTTCTTTCCCTGATGTCCAGTAGCTCCATCTCCAGCTCCAGCTTGTCACCTGCGCTCCGCTCAGGTGGTGTGAACTCCAATGGGAACTCTGGAAGCTTTGAGGTGGACCCAGACCTGCAGATTCCACCATCTTTAAAATGGGGGATTCATCGTTGAATCCCTCAGAATATGGGAATTCACATGGAATTGCCTGAATTAATATGAATTCAACATCAAGAGTTCAAGAGTACATTGAAACTATGGGCTCAACTGCCAACTGTATGAATAGTTTAAGAAGGTTTAAGACGTATGTAACTTAGTATTACATATGTGTCTCATGAATGGCGATCATACCAATGAGCTCGTTTTTCGCGCGGCGTCGAAGATTGGCCATGGCGTGTGGGAATGTAAAATGATCAAAAGGGACCATATTTGATCAATATCAATGTATATTTGATAGGGAATAACTATCATAGGGAATGTATATTGATGTATATTGATCAAATTGTGATAGTTGTTTCAAGTATGATATGGGATATAATGAGACAACGGGAACACAATGGGATATGATTCAACATGGGGATACAAAGGGGGTAGGACACCAATCATCACACGAACACAATGGGGATATATAATGAGACATCATCGGATATAGTAGTAACAACATGATTATTCTGGGGTTGCTCAAATAAATGAGGTGTACCGCCAAGTGGCAAGTGTTAATGGGGAAATTACGGGAAATTGATGATCGACCATGATATCTTGGTCTACAGTGGTCCTGTTTTCAGACAGACTTAAAGGCTGATGGTGGAAATGATATGGACACAATGTATACATTGGTGTTTGTGTCACTCACAATCTCACCGCAACTGAGCAACTCACCCTGCCAATCAAATTAGAACCTGTGCAGATGATTCTTTCAGTGCATACACTGCAAAAAACAACAACATGCATATTAGTGTATATTTCCAGTCGATCATTTTAGAACATACCGGACCCTTTTTACAAACCCGTGTGTCAGAGTGTTGCTCAATGATCCAACTATCCCCATTCTACCGCTATGATTCTTGGTTATATAAGTTAAATTACATAGCCGATGGTATCCCCATGCTGGCATTCTGGCTGGATTCCCCATTCAATCCCCATGAGATCCCCATCAATCCCTTTCCTCATTTTCTGACTTGTTTTTTTCTCGCACTTTTTAGACACATCTCCATAGGTGACTCCAACCACCGCAAGCAGCGCGGCAACAACTCGTCGGCAACACGCCATGTGAGTCGCGCCTGTGAGCCCTGTATCCATTGTACTTGGCGCCAGCGGCTGGGCGGTTTGTCCGCCAATGGAGATGTCAACCAGAAATGGAGTGCTGTGGGACTTTGATCGGGAATGTGAATGGGCAAGTGATGAGATATGAATGTGACATCATTGGGAACATTGATGGGAGTTGGATGGGATTTATCCATATGGGAGAATATGAAGTGGTATGATATGGAGTTGTATGTAGCTTGGATAACCCCCAAATCTCATGGTTTATCAGTTCTTTCTCTTGAAGCTTGCAATTTTTTTGGGGGGTATCGACCATTCTCAGACAAAGCCATGCGGGAAAGCCTCATGTTGTGAGGTGATGGTTTATGACTTTTGGGGTTTACAACTTTGATTACCAACGTTGGAGTTTGTAATATACATATACATATATGATCATATATGTATTTATAATGCGGATACTTGTTTGCAGTATATATATATTATACATAAACAGTATATATATATATATATATTGTATGATACGTACAGAGCAATCCTTAGATGAGGACAGGAATGCATGTCCCTCAGTCATCATAGATCTTGGCCTGAATCATACCCTTATGGCCTGCAGGCAAACAGCCTCATGAATAATAGGGATATACAGGTATGATTCTTCTATATAGCAGGATTCCAACATGTCCTAGCTATCCTTTCCATGTCTACTGTTTTGAATATGTTGAAGCTCATGTACTTTATTTGTTGAGGATTCAAAACCGGCTACATCCTCTGCTGGCAAACCACCCCCACCCTGGCCACAGCTGGCAGTTTCCGCCCCTTTGTTCGGTTTGAAGGGCGTCGTTCCGCTGCCCGAGCATCAGAATGTGGGTATTCTTCAACATTGTCTATACCTGGAGGTATAGTCCAAATTTAAATGGTGAGATATCGAAGTCACACAATATGAAAATACTTTCATGAAAAATATTGAAAACACGCAAAACAATGAACACCCGGAAAACAATTGAATATGTAGGTTCGGTAATTATGTTTTTTTTTGTCTGCCATTGCCTTTGTCCCTGGCAGTGTAGTATCAGCATTGGTGTTGTCACTATTGTTACTATATATCATATATATATATATATATTACTATATACCATCATTGTTATTATGATTATAGGGATCATCTGGGAGTCTGACACGGTTGGAGATGTGCTGACGATGTCTGATGAAATTCCCAAATTGTTCCTGAAATGTTTGAAGCGCCAAGCACGTTGCCACGGAATGTGATTGTTCTTTTTGTCAAGTTGGAATGGCAAAGATGCAAGGGGAAATTTCTGGACGACAGCCGGCTCGACCTCAGTTCGACCTCGGTTTGTGGCCTGAAAAAAGTGGGAAGAGACTCTGGGATCATCGTTGTTTTTTTTTGGAAGTACTCATTGTAGTATGCAGTGAAATTTATGTATCATTTAGTCTATACGCAACTTTGTAAGAACAACCAGAATCTTGCAGCCTGATCTGTTTAATCAAACCCCGCAATATCTTCTACTTGATTTGCCAGTGCTGGCCATTATCTTCCATTTCTTGCTCAGCGTGATCTCTCTAGTTTTGCGGTGATTCAAAACCATGCTCTCTGGCAATCATCCCCCATGTTGAATGGGACAATATGGGATTACTTAAAATAATCTGTAGACTGTGTAAGTATATAGTTGTTTAATGTTGTTTACAGGGAAATCTGCAAGCAACCCCGATATCTGGAGGTAAAAACCAGGCTTTCAACCGTAGATTTTCCCAACAAAACCAATGAAACTCTGAGGTTTGCCACCGGGACGAGGTGCATTTCCAGGTTGTCACTGCTGGTGGGGTAAACTGACATTTTTTATGTCTGAAAAATGGGGATTTACTGCAACTTATGGCCATCTTTCATAGGGAAACTGATGATAAGCCAGTGGATTTGGGTTTTTCAGACACACTCATATTGTTTTTTTCCCATACATCATTGTGGATTGGAATTTAATGTTTTGTCCCATCTACATCAATGATCATTTGGTATGTTGAATGTTAGAGGATAGTAGAAGGGACGGATCCTAAGACATAGCCAGGGCATGCCAGGGCCATATCCGATGCTTGGTCCCTCTCAACGGGACCCACATCAGCTCATGGCCAACAAACTCGAATTAGATCAAGACTCTTGTGATATCTTGTCCATTCGATTCTCATTGGCACATTGAAACCAAATAAACCACGAGTTTTTTGGATGAAATTGAAATGGTTTCGAACGACATGCATTTATTTGGAGTGGAGGATCGCTGGTAGAGGAAGAGCTACGCGAGGCTCTGAAATTCCCAGCACGAGCGCAGGTTTGGGATGGCAACCTGGTGTCCGAAACTCATGGACAGAATGGCTCGGAAACGTGGGTTTTGTTTTTTTGGTTTGGTTTATTGGTTGCAACATTTTTTTTCACTTTTTACATCTTTTTACCCATCTATATACAATCAGAATATGTTTTATACTTAGTATATATGTACAATATATATATATATATCCACTTGGAACGATTACCGCAAACTGGTTTCTTAGTTGGGGATTGGTTTAAACGCATCAGCCAGCTTTCCTTTTTCGTGAAGTTTGATTGTTTAGAGTGCATTTCTCTGGTTCACTTTTTCTTCCTTTGAGTGCCGCTAGGCTCCCTGAGATCTCACTGAATTTTACTTTATACTCCATGAATTTCAGGTCACATCTACATCGCGGTTTACCAGATATTATTGTGCATCCCCTCCCCTCCGGTCCAGATCTATCCCAACACTCATTGCTATCAGACCTCTGCCTAAGCCACTAATGGGCTCTACTGCTACCTGAAAAGCTTGCTGCTGTCCTTAAATGGGATTCGAACTATGTATTTTCAAAAGATTTCAAATAAGTCTCCTCTGAACTTTCACACTCAATTGACGAAGTGTTCGTACCGATAAATCCATCAGTTCATGCGTGCTGTGAGAGTTTTACCCATGAATTGTGAATGCATTTCTGCCTTCGGTGCCCTATATATGTAATTATATACAAATTATCTGATATATTTTCTTTCATACAGTGATACGCTATATTGCAGTATCATAGTTCTGTATGGTACTCCCATGTTTGATCCACATCTTTATCCAGGAAAACACCCTTTTTTGCGGGCGGGACATCACCGATGTTTCAGGTGCCCTGCAGTCTGCGATGGGGCATGCTTTGTGGTGCCCTGCGGGGTTTTCCCATGGCTGCAGCTGGCTTGTCCTCTCGTGTGAAGATCCCAAGTACAAAAGGTAGAGTTGCGTAGGTGTTATGTGAGACCTTTGATAATGTTGTAAACCCACTAGTAAAGCATCCTCAATAGAGGTTGACTATTGAGTACACCCCTAGAAATGGGATGTAAAATGACCCCCAAATGATTGGTTAATGGGATGGTTTACTATTGGGTAAACCTTTGATAGGATGGATACCCAAAAAGGATCGAATTCATGTCTGTCTACACCCAAATCATACACCAAATACTGCCGAAGGTCAGCAATATACCATGTATGCATCTAGATATGTCCCTGTGTGTGTTTGTCATGGGTCAAAGAGCCGGCCACTTCGCTTGTTGATGCGTGCGGCGCCCCGTTTTTTGGCCCGATTCGTTCCAGCTCCAGGTATTGGAGGAACCACTTTCCTCTTCGTTTATGCCTCCGTTACGCCTGGAGTGCTCTTTTCAGGCAGGGCCTGGGCGAACTATGAAATGGAGGCTGCTCGATTCAAAAAAGAAAAACAGAACCATTTGAAATCATTTGAAATATGATGAGACCATGTTTGCTGATGACCCAGTGTCAAAAGAAGAAACCGCACAAATTGAACTCAGGGCTAAGCAAGGTTTTCAGCATCCTGCCAGCTGAGGTTGGTCTTCCATGTGGTATTTTTTAATTTTTGTGGCCATTGGAAATTGTGAAATTCCATGAATTCCTTCCTTTTTTCATTCCCATCTCATTCAATCTATGGTAAGAATTATGCACGCCAAAAGTGGGATGGTGAATATATCATTCATATTTCGAATCATTCTCATATGTGTCACAATCAAAACATGGGTTAGTTTCCCATTTGGCGGGATTGATAGGGAATTATATAATGGGAATTAAATACCGATTTGAAGGGGTCCTATTAAAGGATGGATGACCAGAAACACAATACCATGTCTTGACCCTAGCACATACGTTGTCAATTTATTGATTGTTAAATCTCATGTGTGACCTCTTCTACATCCTTTTACACGTGGTTTAATCTTAATTTAAGTATGTGTGTGCATGATATGTAATGGAATCCTCACATACAGGTTGATTATAGTAATCCCATTTACAACATTCGCACAGGTAATTGCGATTGATTGAATCCTCGTGTATATCTGTAGCAGGAGTGGTATAATTTACAAATGATAAAACGGTTCTATACAACCATTGATGTATAACATGGAAAAAATCATGCAATTATACAAGCAATATGGGTTGTATAGTGTTATATACATATAGTATATTGATTGATCCCATTGATGTTTGCTGATTCCCGAGTCAACCCGAGTTCCGAGTCGACAGCCGCACGTGCCAGGCAGTTTTGAAGCGTCCAAAGATGGAAGTTCTGCCACCAAACACATGGCCAGCCTGTCGGGAGCACCTGGATGGATACACTCCAGTAATCAGATGTGGCAGGATGTCCCTGGAAAATCGTTAAACAACCTGGAGGTATCTGGAGGTTTTAATGGGAAAGTCATCTATAAATTGTGGATTTATAGTTGGGAATACCTTTATACATATATATATATATATGTATATATATATATATACTAGCCAGCTGAAATATTGGTACTGTTGTTTTTTGGCTACGAGTGAAGATATTCATGTTCATTCCTAGCTAAAATGATTTTGCCGCAAGGTATCTAAGACCACCTAACCATTGGGGATTTGACCATCAGAATGGGGAAATGGTGCGCAAGGGACCTCCTGGATGGTGACGCTCCCCTGGCTGGCCTCAGGTCCATGGAAAACAGCTTAGTCGGGGTACTCAGTTCACCTGCAAAAAAGGGATACATAAGCCATAAATTGCTGCAAACGGTGCACCCTATAGTTATAACCTGTCATGATTCATTCAATGAATTTGAACTATGTTTTGCCTGACACTAAGGACCATTTTTACTTTGTTTTTTTTCACGGCAGGGTAATTTTTTCAAGGGGTCACTGGAAATCCTGTTCTCAACTATAATGACTGACATACATATTATGTATATATATATATAAATACACATAGTGGTGGGTATGGGTCACAATGCAAGACTTGCCAGCCAAGTTTGCGATCCACTTTGAAGTGTATCTGTGATCCATTCCCGGAACATCCAAACTTGAAAGCGCCTTTAGCAGCTGACAAGTTTGGATGAGACCGAAGCAGCTAGCCATGGATTCTGTCATACGGGATTGTGTCAGGATGATGGAATCCTCAAAAATTGGAGGGTTGGAGACACCGAGTCACAGAATCACCAATTTTCTGAGCCCATGGCTATCCAGGGCTCCATTTTTGACGCCACTTCCATCATCCAAAATCCTTGGCCCGCCGAGGTGCAGACGTTGCAAGCTGGGCCGGGGAGCTTGGGGAGATGAAGGATGTCTTGTTTATTGATGATATAAAGCGGCATAGAATTATAGACTGAGACCGAAGAAACCAACAAGCAACTCTATCCAACACCAATTGGTCTGCAACTTGCCCATGCCACCTTTTGAGATGAGAATGATGTTGGGAACAGGATGGTTTGTGTCAGAACAAGGTACCGTACCTGAAAAACTTTGGTCGTTGGTCAAGATGTCCATTTAGATTTGACCTTCCATTTTTTTCTCATGGTGAGCCTCAAGAACTTCGCTTCGGCATTTCTCAAACTTGGGAAGCCTGCCAACCCACCTTTTTAGGGTCTATTTGGGATATCCCAAAGTAGTGAGTTTGTTTGTGTGTGCCGTCAATATCATGTTCCCTCATTCAACCTGTCAACCCGTGCCATAAGTTGTGTTTTTTTCCCTTGAAAATTGCAATGAGTTGGAGTAACTCTTCCATTTCCGGACAGGCCCATTTTGGTCATGGCAAGGGTGGAAGTTGGTTGATGTCTCGAGGCGTCCTAAGTCCTAAGGTCGTACTTTGTTTTCGCCGCGATGCTGATCTTCAGCGTCATATGGCCCTACATCAAATTGCTGATGATGGTGCCGGGCACCTAACTCGTTGATTGGATGAATGGACAATTTGCAGGAAAAAACCTTGAAAATTGCTGCGAAAGAGCATGGTGTTTCTTTTAAGAAAAAAGTCACATTTAAAGCGATGGATCCATTTTCCTGAGATCTGCTGAGGTATGTCTGGGCTGCACCAGTGGATCCCAAAACACGAGGTCCTGTGCTCTTGTTCTTAGACGCTTGGCGAAGGAAATGCATTGGGATGCAGCAGGAGAAATCTAGAGAGAATGGTTCTTGGATATGTGATCAATGCTTGGGATGGGGCAGGAAAGTTTTCTGGGGTCATGACCAAGAGATGATCAAACCCAAACATTGCTGAAGACGTCTTTTTTTGGTTGCTGGTCACATGTTTCTTAATTTTTCAATTTTGCGATGCTAATTGGGCTCTTTATAACTTATAACTAACTGGGATGAAGATGCCATTGGAATAGGTACTATTGTAAGGATGGCTGTAACCACCAGGCACAATCAATCACAAGGCATGAGACCAGCTAAATGGAGCGCAGATTCTGCGCCTTTGATGTTCCATCATCTTGAGAACGGACCTCTGGCATGGCTGTGGCACAGCTGGATGGACATCCAGGGAATTCAGTGGTTCCTAGTGTTGACACAAGTCTATAGGATTTTATCAGCTTTATATAACAATTATAATTAGTCAATTAAAACTATATATATATATTATACATGGGGATCAGAGGAATTAGAAGAAGTCCGAAGAAAGGAAGCATGTCGGCTGAGGATCGGATCGGCAAGTGGTCCTTGATGGATAACATCATCCTCTTCCTCTTCGTTGCTGGGCTGCATTGCTGGTGGATCCTGGTGCATCCGCCAACAAGATGGAAAAGTGAAGGACACCTGGAAACCTATCGGGGGAAAACACCATCTATACCCTCCTATAAAAATTTATCTTCGTCATAAGCAAAGTGTTCCCAGATCTACTCCAAGCAGATAGGCCATCAGAGGCTGCAACAGGGCTGAACCTTGGCCACTAAGCCTTCCAAACTGTTTGATTTGCACGAGAAACAGACCCAAAATCGTTGGATATTGGAGGGGCTCATATCACACATCAAATATAAGTGCATTCAAACACCCTGTGACAATCTTACCTGGGAAAGGAAAGTCCCCTAATTTGTAGATGACTGTTGGTGATTTTCCACTGCCGTGTTTGATTGCAAAAGGGTACATGACCAGGTGTTTAATTTCAATGACGCAGCTCGGTTCTTTTGATGCTTGTGGTTCCGTAGATGCATGTTGCAGGTATTGCCTTCACTTCGCACTCGTCATGTAGACGGAATGTAACTTGCTGTGCAATCACAATTCAACCAGTCGTTTAAATTGATTCAGAGTTCACATTGACATAGTTTTTCAATGTTTTTCAGTACCAAGGAAGGAAGACTTGTTTGTTCAGCTATCTTTCCACTCAAGCCGTCTATCATTTGTTGTTGGCGGCTGTGGCCCCATTTGGTTTGTGCATATCCCGGCACTTGATGGTAAGCAACATCCTTCTTTTTGATATGCCCACATTTGGATATATTTGGTGGGTATGATCTACTTTGTTCTTGGTCAATCTCCTTATTTTGGCTTCTGAACTCTCCAATGTTTTGATGATATCCACAAAAAATGTATTGGTGAAATAATTGGAAAATTGTTGGCAAACCATCAACACAGTGGATTTCTTTGCTCGATCCAACCGGGTAAAAACAAAAATCCATGGCCAGCCGTTCCTCAGATTAGCTTCTTTTGGATTGCTTGGATCGGCGAGGACAGAGGTTTAATGCTGCTGGTGGCTTGGGTTGGACCCCAGATGTTGGTCAAAGAAATTGGACAAACGGAAAGGCGCCCTCACCTCATGCTATTCCTCTGAGAATAGCAATTTTGATCAATTTTGGCCCATGTTAAGAGAACCAAATTGGGTTTTTGTGGTTGATGAATCTGATGAATTGTTGACGACGGGTTTTCGTCGTTGTTTTTTGCCTAAGAATTTGGCCTGGAGTAGCCCATATCAATCCTCCCTGTACCAACCTGGACAAGATAAGGTTTCAAGTGACCAAAAGAAGTACGATAACAACGGAGCTCCATGCATCATGGACCAATCTTTGGTTAGCAAGGTATATCCTCGTCTATCAATCGATGTTGTGGGATACCTCCATGATTCGTTGGAAATGGCATGATTCGTTCGAGATTCAGGATGATGCCTATGTGATTGTTGGAGAAGATATCCATAGACATATGATTTAGTATATGAAACTACTTAGAAATATATAATACTGTTATGTCTATATTATATTATATTATATACATACATATCAATGTTTGTTAAATTCACCAGTCCTTTTTTGCAGAATTCAGCACATGGCTATAGGACGTGGTGTTTGGTGGATCAGCTTCCTTTGGACTGAAATGTAGTCGCTTGTGCAGTTGTGGTGGAGATGGTGTGGGTCAAATTTGAGCTGTCAGGGGAACGGCAAAAGTGGGGAAAGCTGGTTTTCATTTTCGAACTACCTTGGAACATTGGAAACTGGACATAATTCGACATGTGGTAAAGCAATTTGTTAAACTCAGTACCTTTCGCAACTGTGATGATGCCACTAGTATTATCGGAATTGACAAGTCGTAAATCATGATAAATCATCATATTTTGGTTTGGACAGAATCAACAACCAGGACGGATTGTTTGAAGCACCTGTTATCGTGGATGTGGTATGCTTGTATCAGTTGAAGCCACCATCCCAATGGACTTGACTTGCACATTTTGTTTCTTGGTTATTGTAGGACGGAAAACTGTGGGAAATAGTTGCAACAACATACATAGGTAAATAAGTAAGACATCAATATAGGTCCCATCCCTCTCCTGGGAATCATTCAGCCAATGAGAATATTGTGGTCCCTTCAAAGCACGTGTTGGTGGCCTTGTTTTGGGTCTCCTGTAAAACCTTGTCAACATCGCTATGATTGGTTGAAACTAGCACCCCTGAGTAAACCTTGGTTCGCTTGTTTCTCCAAATGGGGTCCAAAAAAAAGGCATTTAAATTTCCCATGAAAATGACATAGTTTGGATGATTTGCATCCCGCATCAATAAGAGGCCCCCCATGTTAGCAGTGATTAAAATCATGAAATTGTGGATTATCATCATCCATTATGGGAATCGGGGGTTTGAACACTGCCCATGTGGGTTTGTCCAAACACAGGGGACACAAATTCCCATGGTTCCACGATTATTTTTTCCATTACAATTTTGGTGTACCCTTTGCCTGGACTGGACACTCTGGTAGGTTGTTGAATGTGAGTCATATTTTTTTGTCAAGATACAACCCATTTTGATCCATTTTGGATGTCCAGAAATCATGATATCCCCATTTCGGTTTTGCCGTGCCCCCAAATTTGTTGGCGAATAAATCTGTCATTCCAAAATATTATTTGGGGCAATAAACGATGCCACACTCACCATTATAGTGCTCATTATATATTCCCGATATATATATATATACATACTTCCAGTATATCACATGTTCATATCTTTATTGTTGGTTGTATATCCAGATATATTTGCATCACACTACCAGTACATCCCCGTTAATGTTGATTATATAAATATAAATAGTATATGTCATAGCCCATGAACTATGTTCAGTTGTTTCTTAAATCTTATATGCCCAATCATGGTTGGTAAGGGTGCCCATTTTTGTGCATGGAATCTATATTATCATTTTCCCATTGAATAAATCCAATATTCCATTCATATCCCCATTACATATTGTTGGTTTAATACTACAATGTGGGGCCCCCCAGTTATAAGTTGGTTTATATGCCCCATGAACTATAGTTTTAAGCATCATAAACCATAGTTATTAGCTTAGCCTAGCTATCTAGGGGGCCCCACATTTTGCCATCATATGCTCATTGAATGGGCCGTTGTGAAGTTTCTACCTCCCTGGGTGTTTTTTCGAGGCCCTGGCATCGAGCTCAATACCTTCCTGGCAGCGACCATTTTGCGGCTCGCTACGAATGGTGGGGAGTTTTTAAGGGAATAAATTATGATATGTTCATAAATTGGTGATTGTAAACAATAAATCTATAAATTGGTGATTGTAAACTGTTAGGCTCTGTTGGATAACCACCCTACCGGGTGCCTAAGGTGGCAAGCACTGACTGCCCCTTAGGAAATAAATCTATAAATTGGTGATTGTAAACTGACTGCACATCATTATTAAATATCAATATTGTATGTGTTTTAAATTACCCTTACTATTAAAGACGATTGTAGGATTTTAATAAATACATTACATCCCTTCAAAATCCCTAGTCTATTTGCTGGATATTTTGTTCCCCAATTAAGTTGAGGGGAACCCATATTAACCGATGAACCCACCCCTACAGTACCACAAATTCTCAACTCGTGAGGTTTGCTGCTGATTGGGTGGACCCAAAAACATGATGAGTCCAGCATCCTACCCATAAATGTGTTGATAACTCGGTTGGCAATCCACTATAGACAAGGTTTTAAAGGGAATATACATATCCCATTGGCCCATAAATGTATTAGTTTCTATTAGTAAGTCATCGGCAGGTTTTACATCCTGCAAATCGCATAAATCTACTGTATATATCTCATGCTTTGAATGTTTCGATTTTAAATCCCAATTCTCCAGGATTGAATTCCATTCTTGTTTATGGATAAATCTCGATTTTGCTGCGGTTCAATCGCCGTTTTTTTTTGGTGGGGCTAAATACAATTTGGAGGTTTCCTAAAATAGGGGTACCCCCAAATCATCCATTTCTAGATTGGGATTTTCCATTCTAAACCATCCAGCTATTAGGGTACCCCCATTTTAGGAAACCCCAATTTGTTGTATGGAACAACCACCAGTTTTTCACGGTCAATTCTTGGAACACGTGGAACCCATCCTGATCTCTGTGGAAGGTCGTTGCTGCTGGGACATGCCATGCTATGGGTCCATCGCTGGTACTGCCCCGAAGGTGGAGGCGAACTTCCGGGGTTCAACAAGTTCTGACGACATCAAACAGGGGATACCCTCTGGTAAACAGCCACATAACTATGGAAAATCACCATTGTTTCATGGGAAAATCCACTATTTCTATGGCCATTTTCAATAGCAAACTGTTAGTTTACCAGAGGGAAGAAGCAACAAACTGTTGGATGTTCGATGCGGATATGTTCTGGTGATATGATCCAAAACATAAGATTTAACTATTGAATCAATGACGCGAGGGATTTAAAGAAGTGAAATGCGGGTATTATTATCACATAATGTTAAAATCAATCCAACTAAGATAGGAATATGAATGTGTGTATATATACAACGGAACAATAATAAAGATTTTATCGATAAAAATGGGCATGCTTACCAACCATGATCAGGGGATATTAGATGTACAGTAAAAAAAACACATGTTATTAACGGGATATCGATTCTGTTTTAACGGTATATTATTAATTAATGATTTCATGATGTGATAAGAAATGTAATCAACAATAATGGGGATGTACTGGTAGTATAGTGGAGAACCTTAGTGTCAGACAGACAAGCCAAATACTCTTTGGATCTCTTGGGTGGCGGTAGAAAATCCGCATGCGACAATATAAGAAAGATATTCATAAATGGAAGATGTTCCATTGCCAGGATGATTCACTCAAGATATTGTGTGTTTTTGGAACAAGAAACGAAAATGAGGAGCATATGTTCCTGCATTGTTTGGCGATTGCTCAAGCGCCAGCCACTCTAGAGCAAGAGGGGACTTGTTTCTATGACATGTTCAGGGACCCAAAATCATAGGACCCCATTCTCACAATGACTTCCCACCCCTTCTACCCCTTATCTCTGGAACCTTTGAGGAAATGATCATTGCCCATAAATCATACGTACAAGGCCCACTGAAATTCTTGAGGATGTGGGCTTGGCTTTAAACTGTTGGAGCCAAACAACGGATGGTTTCAGATCCCAAAAATGATCAAAAATGGCTAGCCAGCAGTGTATGGGTCCAAAACAGTACCCCAATGGCAGGACCCATGCCTGGGCGTCTTAAGACTGATAGTATAGTAAACGCACTCATTAACAAGCCAATACTATTCATAAATACCGCTGTTTGTCAATAAAATTTAAGTACCACTATTCAGCTATTATCAATGTAGTAAACTATTCAACTAATCATAAATCATATAACTGCTGTTTTACCTTCTTGGATAAAATCAACTACCATAACCAGAAACCAATGGCCTCGGTTGGGGGTCGGAGGTCGCTGGTACTTCCAAGCGACCTCTTTCAGGCTCAGTTTCTTTCACGACCTGTTCGCGACCGGACAGACATCGCTTGCGCATCTTAGGCCGTGCAGGGGAGGTGTTGGGGTGCTGCCTTTCGCAACCAAAACCAAAAGATTGTAAAAGAATGGCAAGTACGGAGATCAACTATGGACCATCTATAACATTCTTTGGTGATGAAACCTTGAAGAATTTTATTGATACTCAGCAGGAGTTTTAAGGGCATTTTGAAATGCTCGTGTTGGGATGTTGAGTTTAGTCTCATCCCCGCCTGATAGTCTATTCTTTGTGGATGGCTCCACCAAGAAAGACAACTATTTGGGTCTGAATCCTGCTGTTGATTGGAGATGTTCTTTATGGTTTTGTGATGTTTGAATGGGACATTTCACTGCGCAGCAGGGAGATGGGTTGCAATACCTGCGGTTTTTGCATGCTCTGCTCAAGACGTTTAGGGTCACCTGTGACAATTGACAATGGTTTCTACAGGCGGATTTTAGCTTGCGCAAGTGAAGCTTTTGATTTTGCAGGACGGTCCGCCATATTCCGCCATTCATATTCCACCCATATTCCACCAATCTGTGGCCTGGTTTTGCTGTGTTCCCTCTCTTTGTTTCCTGGGCCGCTGGGATCAGCTGGGACGTCCCAGCCCCGCCTGGGAGTGTAAATTGGATGCTTCCCCTTTGGGAATCAAACATGGCTGGCTGGGAAATCCTCGAAGTAAATGGGCATATCTATATATATATATATATATATGTACAGTATTTATTATATATCCATATAGTTATTCACTTTATATGACGAGATGGGAACATCACTGAACTAGATGGTGGATTTTCCAGGAAACCATGGTTGATTACCAGAGAGTAGATCTATAGCAACCTTTCAAATGGCCGAACAAGCCACACTCGTCTCATGGGACCTCATTTGCCCCTATGGATCCAAGCACCGTTGGGGGTAGTATTTGGGGGATCATCGGCTCAAAATTGCGGTAACGCAATATGGATGGAAGACCAAGAAATGACCAGACCATGTGTGGTATCCTGGTCTTGAATTGTTATCCATTGAACTTGAACTATGTTCTCAACTTATCATTTGATACCTGTTGTTGCTGAAATTGTGTCACTTCAAAATTTGATTTATTGGTGGTCATCAAATGTTATCAATCCCTGTTTTCAAATTTGTTGCATCCCCAATTGCTGTTACATCCAAATGTAAAGCTTAAATCTCTATTCTACTCTTGGTCGACCGGACTTAATTAATATTTATACCTGGCTGACTCATCTATTTGGTGGTGAAAACCAGTTTTTTTCAAAGCCGGTCAGGCTTGGCTCAAGTGATTTGCATCCTGCTGACTGCTGCTCGGCAGTTTAGATCGGGCCGCCGGCCTGTGTTCCATGATTTTCCCTTTCCAGATTTTGATAAATTACGCGTAGACTCCATGCGGTTGCAAAATTTTACTGCAGCAGGGTATACACTTTCTGTAGAATTTCTCAAATTGTGTTTTTTTTCAAGATTCAAACCGTGCAAGAGGTGAGAGGATGTTCTGGAAATCTCCCAGGATGTATGTGTAGGCGTTTTTTTTAAATCCAATCATTTTCCTCAAGCGGAGAGACACTTAGAACTTCAGACCACAATTTCCCCCCGTCAAAAAGCATGTTTTGATGTGTTTATGTTCTAAGTGTTGGATTCTTGATTTTGATGTTCTAAGTGATACACTTAGAATCACTTAGAACATCCCCATCTTGATTTTTGTGATGTTGTATGTGTGCGGTTTGTTACACTTGGAAAAAAATGATGTTCTAAGTATAAGTCCAGCACTATATAGGTAATTAGCCGAAGTTTTACACAAACCCACATGTGTGATTTTCAACCCTACCCGGGATAATGCTCTTAGCTCTAATCAAAGGGGTTGAAACATGTTAAGACCATCAACCAGTACCGTCTGGCAATCAGTCACATGGCTGGAAAATGCACCAGCAATAGAGTTCAATGATGTTCCCATCTAGAAACCTCCATTGATAGATTTATAGATGATTATTTATAACCTATCCCATTTGTAGGAAGAACCTGTCCATTGACGGCATTTTCCAATTAAAACCTATCCAAACCTCCATCGATAACCGGGCTCGATGATGCCGTTTTCGGATCCCCCGCATGGCGAGGTGTTTTGGGGGTCTGAAAATGTTGGGCCCATGGAGGTTCCGCCCAAAATTCATCATGAAAAACTCAAAATCCACTGGATTATCCATGGAAAACCGCAAAATCCATTGGTTTTGACCTAGACCTACTAGCTATCATAGGTATCCATAAGTATCATAAGTTGGCTATCCCCCCTTGAAGTCTGGTGAGTGGTTGATTTTTTGTTTCTTTTTTTTTGAACAGTGGGACTGGGATGGCTACACCAACTGGTCATAATAAGGACAAGCCATGGTTTCCCTTGGAAATGATGTATAAAATGCCACAAATGATGCATGTCCCGGATCTATCGTAATGTTTGTGAAGGGTTTTTTTAGGCGCAAAAACATCAAGCAATGATCCGACCAGCCAGAGTCACCATCCTGGCGAACTTCGTTTTTCAGATTCATACATAAATGATCCTTGTTTCAATGGATTGGTTGAAGGGAAAATCTACAGGAAACTATGGTTTTTCCCATGAAATATAGGGGTTTCCTGTAAAATTTCCCTTCAACCAATCCAGTGATTGTTCGAAACTATGGACGCCCTAAAATGGACGGTTTCAGATCAATCAGTTGTAAGTCCTTTGGTTGGTCCCTCACTTTTGGGTCACCATTCACCTTGGTTTCAAGGTCCTGTCTTGGCAGCTGGAAGTTGTCTGCATCTCAGACCCAAGTGGAGAACTCATAATTCCTGGTTCTTAAGCTCTTCAAAGTGGAGGGTTAAACCACTCCAGCTTGGGAAACATGGTATATTTGAGGATGCGTTCCAAAACGGAAATTGGTGCGTTCACAGCCCACCTTTTGGGGATTGGTGTCAGATGGGTCCAAGTGGTTGCCCCAGGTCGATGTGGCCTTTGGTGGCTTAGTTGGCACTTTCCTGAAGGCTGGTCATCCCACTTCCTCGCAACGGCTAAACACTAAGTTTAAGCCCTGGCTGGTCCAACAACCTTCATGGTACTACTCATGGTGTTGATGCACAAAATCCCGCAGCTACTGTACATGTTTTGGACAGTTTGATCCGCTTCTTGTGGGTTGTTGATATGTTCCGATGTCTCGATCCACTTGACCCATCCACAAAGCCCTGAGAAGCCCTGTGGCAGGTGACAGACCAGCCAACTTCCAAGACTTACAGCAGCTTGGCATGGCTGATATGGCTGATCATGGTTAGTATTGTGGTAAACTTGGTAAGCTTAACAATCAAATTGCCCCCAGTGACTTACCAGAAATGAGAGAGTCTTGTTGTTTGCCACTGAAGCTACTGAAGCATCCAGTTTTGGAGTGAGCAAGGGAGAGATGGAGCCCAATAATTGCCATGTCCACCATGTTTCTCATACCTTCTAAGACTTAATAGTGAGAAAGATGGTAAAGGCATGTAAAAGCGGAATGCTGGGACAGGGTGTATGATGTTTGGATGTTGTTGCCATGCTTTGATTTGGGTGTTTCATGTTTTGTCAAGTGGGGTTCTGGGATGGTTCGCTCACACTGCGCCCAATCAGTGCTGTCGGGGTTCGTCAAGCTGCTCACCATCAATCTGCATATTCATTTGTACGACTCATGTTCTTGCTATGATTGGCTCAGATGTTTTGTCAGACTTGCCTGCCTCCCCGCTTTTGTGTCTCATTCGTCAATTGTGTCATTCAACCAATTCTTAGGGAGCTATGTGGGTTTCCAAACTCACTTCCATGAGTAAAGTCAGTGCTTGGCGTTCCACTTTCTACAGGCAATGGCTTGATCTCTTGGGCACCAAAATCATGACATTGCCTGTAGGAGGTGGCACGCTTCACGCTGAGAAGCTAAAGGAACTTGCCTTTTGGCTTGTTGTGAAGCTGAGGGTTTTGTGGATTTTTGCGAAGCGGAAGGAATGTGTCGAAAAGTGTTGTGACAAGATGAAGGAATGCATCAAGAAGTCCTGTCTGAAGCTTAAGGAATGTGCCATGGATTTGCTTCAGAGAGTCTTAACCTTTATCGTCTCTTGGAGCAAAGAATTTCTTGCGTTGCTGCGTTGCGGGAGCTTTGCAAATCGCCGGGGCATTGCCTCCACGACAGACCTCTGGGGAAGAGCTGACCATCGCCCTGTGGTGTTGGCACAGCATCTCATGCTGCCAGCTGAGGCATTATGGGCCTCTTGTCGCGCCTTGGAAAGCAAGGCTCCACTTACCTGCAGGCCATGGGGGGCAGCATGGTGATGAGTAGTGATGCCGTTTTTCTAAAATGACATGTGTGTTTACTTTGTATTAATGTTATATTTGTAAGATTTTATAAGAGAATAAGTTTAAGAAATAATAAGAAAGCAGTTCCTAGTAGAGGAGCATAGAGGAGCTGGTGTGCGTAGAGCACATTTCGTGTCACCTGGTCCCTTTCTGTGTGCATAGCTCAACTTCACGGTGAAAGAAGACCATGACTTGGTGCACGACATGTGACCATGGTGTATGAGGTCAGCCTTGCTTCTGTATAGTTCTCAACGTTCCCAAGCAACCAGAGTTCCCAACAATTGAAATGTATCTCCACCATGAAGCTTAACCATGAAAGGATGGATTTAGGAAGTCCGTTAAGATTCTGGGAAACGCCCATACTAATACTCTGCGCATGATCCTTTCACCCATCCTGATATAATATTCACATATGATCTCACACGGGCTTAAAATGACCCAACTTGGATGGTTCAATCATTCTCAAGATAATAGACACAGTTACATAGTGACCATTTAAGTGTGGCAACAGCAGCTTGATGCTGTCGCTGTTGCCAGGTCACCTTTGCAGTGTTTGTGCTGATCATTCCTTTGCTATACTTGTTGGCCATGGCTTTCCTTTGTTGCTTGGCTGAGCTTCACAAACCGGTACCCTGTCGATTTGGAGGAAGCGACAGCAAAGGAAAAATGAGGAAAACCTGAGAAAATGATGGTAATTTTTGACAATATATGGCGATCGCTATCAATGTTTTGTGTTTCATGGGGATTTTGGCATTCCTTTTGGATGGTTTTGTCTGTGAGGTCTATATCAGCTGCAGCCAAAGAAGCAGCAGCTGGTCCTTCGCCTTTGCCTCTCGATGTGACGTCCATGACGGGATCGCTGGGTACATTTCTGTCAGCTACCTGGGCTGGATATCCAGACCAGTTGGGTTGGTCTGAAAATGACTAGCCCAAGAATTTAGATGGTTGAACATGAGTTCCTTACTAAACTTGTCATTTTCGAGGTATCTCCATGTTTTGTTTATAAACCCAAGTAGCGTTAGCCTTCCGGGATTGGCTCGTCCCAGAGAAACCTGGCGATTTTTTGGGTCAATGTTCAAGCACAGAAGTGGCCTCTGTTCGGTGATAACATGATCAGACATGCTAAACTTGATATCTTGGAGTTAGTTGTTTTCCTGGGTACTTCAATCGGACATATGGGTTTGTCTGAAAATAGTACAACTCATATATTCCAATGGATTGTCATTATGTTCCCCATTAAAACTGGTATTTAAGGGTCTCCTCAGCGTTTTCTATCTCTCAGGCTACACGTTGAATGCATGGGCCGCCTACGACGTTTTCTTCATTGCCTTTCTGGCCGCCGTGCTTGGTGGTGAAAGGCCCCGCTGCTGCTGGGTAAACATGTGCAATAGTACCCCCCAAAATGATAGAGAACAGGTTCGCCTATCACATTCCTATCACTATTTTGGAATCGGACTTTACATGATTTTACCAAAATTCTGCATGTTTTGTGTGGCAAAAAATCTCAAAAATTCGTTGGGTTGACAAGTTGCTGCGGCAATTTTTGGCAAAACCCTGCATTTCACGCCTCTGAGACAGGTATGGCATTGGTCAATTCATCGAGCCGGGAGAACTCAGATGGAGGGAGGGGTTGCTTCCAAGCGGCTAGTAAGCCTTTAATAAGCATACTAATTAACAAAGTCATGTGTGGAATATCCCCACTTATATATGGGTTCAATATTCGCTTATATTATATATCTATGTTGTGTTTGTATATGAGTGAATAATAATGAAGTCTAATTCAATAATGCCAGTTTTCACCCACTTACTAAATGTGATGCACCCCCAAGTAGGTTGCACGAACGGTACGGATGTTCTTACCTGTTGTTGGCGATATGATCCTAGCTGACTGAAAGTTGGCATGTCCAGTAAACCAAGCAAAAATTGGTTTGATGCCCAAATCAAATTCCTTGGTTTTCGTACGAAGATCCACATGTTTGGTAATTAATTCTACAGGGTGTACTCCGTCTTCGGCACGTAAGACTTTCCTGTAGTTTTTGCTTGCTTCTCTGACACATATTTGTGTCAAATCCCGATGCATTTTGTCGTGAAATTCCCACTTATTCTCAATGGTTTGATTCAGAAAAGGGACACTTTGCCGGAAACGATTGCTTTAAGGGTCTTTAAGGTTTTTAATTCGATATAAATAAGATGATCTAAGCAGGGTAAAGGGGCCTCCTGCGATTTTGTTGCTTCATCCAAGTCCATGATTCTATCAAATGTGTGTATATGTGTGTGTGTGTGTGACTGAAATTTGGGATACACCCCAAGAGGCATGTGTTTTTTAATGGTGAATTGATCTTGGGATTTTTTTGGGTATATAGTTTTCCCAATATGTTCAGATCATTTCTTATCCAACTGATGTTTTAAACCATGATTTTGAGTTCCCCAACATATAGTCAGACCAACCAACATCCATTGAAGACATACGAGCCTGGGCAGATCCCCTGGGTCAAGGCTGGTGGTTTACCAACAGAACCTGGCGCCCATGTGCGACGCCCTCCGCAACATTGGAGTGCAGTGCCACTGGGATGGGAATTCAGCAGCCATCTTACGGTTCTTTTGTATGTAGAGTCTATACTATTTATGTTTACAGATGTTTACAGTATGTTGTAGATAGTATACATATATTTGTATATATTTTATTGTATGTATCATATCATATGTATATAATATGTATGATATATGATGATTATATCTGAGATATGATAGATAATTATATGACATATGACATATGATAATTATATGATGTATGACGTACAATGTGATACGATCTACATATATAAAGTATTCATGTGCAATATGAAATATGTATATATGTACAAGCAGGTTGGTTGTACTTTGAGAAAAAAACCTGTTTGGATTCTCCTATGAAGACGAAAATCGCTGGCTTGCCATTTCAGAGAAAGGGCAACACGAGAAAAATGTATTGACATGACATGGCCAATTTCCATTGCATTCCATGTGAGTCCAGAACTTGTGACTCATTCGGTGATCTCAGGAAGGTTTCAGATTTTGGCCAATACATTCCAATACATTCTCCCTTCAAAAATAGTAGGATTATGTAGGATTCATGATATGTGATCTGAATGTCTGGAAGAATGTGTCTTCCCCTGGTCTCGTCTCGAGGCATGCATGTGCAGCTGGCCCTGTTGCCGGGTGCACTGCTGATCCTCCTAGCTGCCCGCTCCTCAGTTTTTTCCATTTTTTTCCAGGGTAAGTCCTCCAGTGTCATCAGCTCATGCATGGCTTGGAAACTCCCCCATGAAGAACATGTAAATGGGAGAATCCTTGAACTGAATGGGGGATTCTCCAGCTATGTTTCATCATCAGAGGTGAATAAGTCCTCTGATTTTTTCCAATCGGGGTCACAATACCCCCGAAGCCTCAAGTGTGTGGTAGACCAAAAAAAACTCCGGGCTGTGGTGTCCTTGAACCTTCATCCATGAACGGCTTGCCTTTCTCGACCGAACAGGTGGTCGCATCCTTTCTTGTCAGCCTGCTCGCTACGCTGGGGTTCCAAGATGCAACGCAGAAGAGAACGTATCCGCTGGACAGCGATGTGCTAATTTGGTGGGTGGTTTAAAATGTATCGAATATCTTCATCTACTGTAGTGGTTATCTATACTATCTATGTTCATTTTGGTTCCCCCGTTTCGGATGATGATCTACAAGCGTTTTTTCAATCGGGTTGAAACCAACAACCAGTCATGCTCTTCTATTGGAATCAGGCACATCATTGGAAAGGAATACTGTATCAATGTTCATACTCAGAATCACCCTTGGTGTCAACTATTGAAGGATAGACCAGGAGTTGGCAGACTTTGAGATGAATGTGTTCATCATGACCAAGCGGGCGGGAACTGCTTATATGCACTGTAGGAGATTAAGGCATCAACGGGATTCGTTTGGATTTCTCTGCTGCAACGGCACACAAAGTTGCAACCTTCCCGTGCAGAGGCGAGAATTAAACAAAGGCTGATATATTTATCGATCCGATTCAAAATATGAAATATAGAAATTAATATAAATTATCTATTAACTCAATTATGTCTAAAGGTAACCCTATGAATGAAATTTTGGGTCTATTTGCTGACATTTGTTGCAAACAAAAGTTTCTTGATTTCCGTAGGCACTACTTCATGTCCGTAGTCAAAATTTGGCAACGTCTGAGGTAACCATGATTTTAGTGTAAAAAAAATGGTGAGCGCGAGCAAAAAATGAAAGGGACTTACAGTATCTAAGATGAGAGAACAATCCTGAAGAGATTATATTTTATCCAGGTCTCTCTCTTATAGAATTTCCAACAAATGTCACAATTTCAAGCAACAAAAAAGATGTTAGTTAGGATTTGTCATAATTCCCTTGTTCTTGGATGGGTGCCAAAGGTAATATAAAATGGTAGGGTAAGGGCTGAAACTTAGATTAATCTAACAGGTTGTTGGACTGATACAAACTAAAAATAAACAATTGTTATTAATAATGGGCATATTCTAAAATGTATTTTTTAAAGAAATATTATTGATACCTATTTTGAATATATTTATTATTTTCTTAAATATATTGTTTAATATTTAGATTTAATATTTATATTCGACATAAATGTAAATTTATTATTAAAATAGAATCTAAAAATTTGAAAAATTGATTTAAATTAGAAAATTTTATATTGATTGTTTGTAATTATTAAGAAATAGATTTATGTTTATAATTGTTAATTTAATTGAAATATATTATTTTGGAAATTTTTAAAATTTTATATTAAATTTAAATATTTTGATGAAATTATAATTATTTATATATTGGTAATAATATATTGATATATAAATAAAAATATGATAATGATCAAAATTAAAAAATAATTAAATTAAGTTTTATATTTTGAATTTGGAAATATTTATTATTATTGATTTGAATTGAATTTTAATTAAATATCTGGAATTTATTACTACTAATATTACGATAAGCCTAGCCCAGAGCTGCCGCGCGCAAATCGCGAGGGTCCGAAATCCCCAAATTCCGCCACTTTTTGGGGAATTC
>BGPT01000124.1:126696-186157 GCA_003297045.1 Symbiodinium sp. clade C Y103 | reverse complement strand
TGGGTTGGTGGGTTGGTGGGTTGGGTTGGTGGGTTGGGTTGGTGGGTTGGTGGGTTGGGTTTAATTTCTAAAAGGGCTCCGAAGGGAATAATTTTTAATATTTTTGATTTCTATAACGCCGTATATTTTTTTCCACATTTTTACTTTTAAAAGTGGTCCGAACATGAGGTGTTTTAATAATTTTTTACTTTTAAATTCGTTATAATAACGTGCATTTTTTCGTTGGTGGGTTGGGTTGGTGGGTTGGTGGATTGGGTTTAATTTCTAAAAGGGCTCCGAAGGGAATAATTTTTAATACTTTTGACCTCTATAACGCCGTATATTTTTTCTACATTTTTACTTTAAAAGTGGTCCGAACATGAGGTATTTTAATATTTTTTTATTTCCAAATTCGTCATAACAATGTGCAACTTTTCATATTTTATTTGTTAAGATGTCTCCGTATCCGCTACTTTAACCAGCCTATTTTTCCACCCTTTGGAACCGTAAAACATTGGAAAAAGACAATATTTCGTGACTTTCCTACCTTTTGGGGCACCTGCATCTATTCTCTTCTGATTTTCTTCCTATCNAAAAAGACAATATTTCGTGACTTTCCTACCTTTTGGGGCACCTGCATCTATTCTCTTCTGATTTTCTTCCTATCTGATCTTCTCTCTTCTGATTTTCTTTATCTTCTTACTTTCTTCATGGTTGTGCGTTTTCTATTTGTCCATATTGACCAGACCAACTTTTGCACAAAGACAGTTTTACACAGAAACACTTTGACACAGAGAAACTTGTACACACAAACTACACCAAGAAGCTTTTACACGCTGAAGCTCTTGCGCGCAGAAGCTTTACCCANTTTACACAGAAACACTTTGACACAGAGAAACTTGTACACACAAACTACACCAAGAAGCTTTTACACGCTGAAGCTCTTGCGCGCAGAAGCTTTACCCAGCAGAACAATTTTCTCAGAGAAATTTTTGTGCACAGCACTTTTTTTACACAGCCAGCTCTTATACAGAGAGGCTTTTCCACACCGTCGTTTTTATGCACAGTAGTTTTACGCAAAGAGGTCTTTGCAGCGAGCAGCCTTTACGTACAGGCGCCTCTACTTACAGGCATTTTTAGAAGCTTTTATACAGAGCGCCTTTTGCGCAAACAGACTCTTATACAGAGACGCCCCTATATACCGAGACTTTTACGCACGTGCCCAAAACCATTTGCTCTCAAAATTTTGAAAATACATGGAATTTTTACACCAGAGAGCACTTTATACGGAGACCTCTTTACACGCTGCTTCTTTTGCACCCAGACACTTTTAAACAAAGAAAATATTACGCTTACAGAGGCCAACTTTTATACACAGAAATTCTATATTTTTTCCTATACAAAGAGATTTTTATATTTAGGCACTTTTGCACGGAAATGCCTTTCTGCACCTGCAATGCTGCTATTTGGGGTTTCTTCACCATTTTTTTTTGGTCGTCCTCCATTTTTAATTCTCCTTTTTGATTATTTGCCTTTCGTATTCCCCTTCTCAAGCGATTTTTTATGAAATTATGAATATAAATATAAATATTAGGGAAATTATTAAATTTAATATTATAACGGATAAATTAGGTTTAATATATTTTTTTATGGCTTAAATCGATTATTATGATTATTTTGATTTATTAGAAATTTGAAATAATAAATTTTAATAAATTATTATATTCGATATTTTAGAATTTAAATTAATAATAAATAATTATTTTATTTTTATATTAAATATTTAGATAAATTATTTTTAAAAAAAATATAGGAATTTTAATCGGTAATATTTATATTTTTTAAATAAAAATATTAAACATTTATTTTAAATTATTATTTAAAGATTTTCTTTAAATTCCTATTTTAAATTCCTATTGATTTAAGAAAATTATTTTAAAAACAATACCATATAAAAAATATATTTATAAAATAATATTTTATTTTATTTTATTCATATCCAATAATTCCAAAAAATAATGTAATCTATATTCTTTTCGATCAAAATCAATATCATTTTAATTTCCAATATCAATATAATTAATTATTTATTTATTATTAAAAAATATTCGAATTATATTTCCTAAGCGAATAAATCCTATTCTCGAAAAGAAATATATTTTTCTTTAATAATAAATAAATCAAAAATAATTTTTATCATCATTCTAAATTTTCAATTTTTCCCTAAATTAGATATTAATTTTAATTAATATTAAAAAATAATATTATTAATAATTAATTTATTTTCAAATAAAATTTTCGTATTGTTCTTTTAATTTAAATTATATTATATTTATAAAATATTTTTTTATTCATTATTATTTTTTTTATCAATATAAAAAATAAAATAAAATATAATGAATTATCAATAATAAATATCTATTTAATTTCATTAATAAATATAATTTATCAAATCATATATAGCCGCCAAATTCAATCTATTTAATTATAATACTACCTAAATTTTCAAATTTTATATATATTAATTAATTCTATTTATATTATAATAAAAATATTATCCTTTCAAATTATTGTCCTTTCAATCCTAATTTTTAAAAATTGGATTAAATTTCCAAAAATAAGTTTTCGATATTTTTTTCCATTTTTTTAAAATATATTTAATATAAATAAAATATAATTAATAATTCGGTCAAGGCCACGTCCTGATAGAATTCAAAAATCAATAAAATAAGTTTTCCAAATTTTTGATATGATATGTATATATATAATAAATCTTGCGATATCTTGCGATTAGTTTGCGAAACCGGTACCCACGGAAAATTTGTTATTTAATAATTTTTGGGAAATTAGGATATCTAAAAATAAATTCCTGATTATGAAATGTAAAAAGACATAAAAAGAAATCAAATCTATTTAATTTTCTTATGTTAACTAAATATCGTGAATTCTTATATATAGATTTATATCTAAAGATTGCGATATATATATTTGATTTCTACATGTATATTTAATGAAATTATCTGAAATAATTTTTACATAGGGATTTTCAGATATTTTATCTTTATTTTTTGTTTGTATTCAATCGATTTAAGGAGTTCCCATATTTGTATCGATCTCGTCCGTTTCATACCTAAATTTGGGGGATGGAGGGGTCGAATTTCAGGTACCAGAAATGTGCCATGTCCCGTCCCAGCGCCAAGCTACTGATCCGGCGTCACAAAGATCGCATGGCGGTACTTGGTGTTGCGAATTGCATGGCTGATGCCCAGGTAGACAACATCTGCGTCCGCAAACTTGAGGCCCAAATCTGAGCAACTGAGGATAGGGAATAAGGTGGATTTGATGGTAAGGCACAATATTTTGCGTACACCAAACAACACGAACGATTCTTGATCATACCTTGAATACATAGACAATTACATACAAATATGCATATATGTATATGTACATACATATCTACAATGTGTGTATGTGTGTTTCTGTCTCTATATGTGTATGTGTGTGTATGTGTGTGTATTTGTGTGTGTGTAAGTGTGTGTATGTGTGTGTGAGAGTGTGCGTGAGTGTGTGTGTGTGTGTGTGTAAGCGTGTGCCTATGTGTATGTATGTATGTATGTAATGTAATGTAATGTAATGTAATGTAATGTAATGTAATGTAATGTAGTGTAGTGTAATGTAATGTAATGTAATGTAATGTAATGTAATGTAATGTTAATGTAATGTGATGGAATGTAATGTAATGTAGAGTTATGTAATGCAAAGTACTGTAAAGCAAAGTCAAGTAATGTAATGTATCTAATGTATGTCATGTATGTCCTGTATATAAAGCATATACTGTATGTCATGTTTATTATGTATGTCATATATGTATATATGCGTGCCCAAAATATGTACATGCACACATGTTTAAAAAATATGCGACCCACATGAAAAGATAAAATGGACGTGGAACACACAAGATAGATGGAAGCATATTAATATCTATGTCAGTATGGCATGGACATGAAAGGCACATAAAGCCATCTAGATATAGACTTCGTTGCTTGCACTTTTTACCAACAAACATACACCGCACACCGGACAGTGCACACTGCATACTGTATGTACGCCAAGTAATTACCAAGTAATTACGTCCAAGTAATTACATCCAAGTACAATTATCTGCACACTGCACACTGCAAGCTCACACAAACACATATTATACAACATAATCCATGCACTATACAGGTACAGAAATATCGGAATATGAAATGCCGTGCAGTACATCACAGAATCCAAGCTATGGAGGAATGGCAGTCTTGGCAGTGTCAGAAAACTCACCCCACAACAGCAAGCTACTCCCTTGGAAAATGGACATTTATCGAAGTAAGTAATTACTACGGTGCAATTTAGATAGGTGTATTTTGAGAAATCCCCACTCAAATCCCGTTATAGCTCATTAGAATCCCATCTTCATTGGATTGGATTAATGGGACATTTTGCAGGAAACCCCTATATTTTATGGGACAATCCATGGTTTCCTGTAGATTTTCCCTCAAACCAATCCAATGACATCTGCTTTCGTGAAAAAACAACTATTGATTGCAGGTCCACATCCCAGGCACCCCAGCTGTCCCAGTGCGCCAGTCCTGCGCCCAAGCGCTGCCAGAGCGGATTCCTGCAGTCTTCCCCGTACACCATGATGTTCCTGCCATGGCGACCTATGTTTGAGATCCCCAGCTTTGAGAAGCACTGGGGTTGAAGATGTATACATAGTATCATATGTATATATATTTATATACATATACATGTGTGTGTGTTGTACCCATATCACCCTTCATTCCCACGAGTCTTGCACTTTACTGGTCTTCAGCAGCCTCAAAAACATTTGCAAGGTTAGGGTCATAGTCCAAGGTGGGAATGGAACATGCAAAGAAGCAAGCCGCAAACGACGCAAAACCCCCGCGTGACACTTTGACATGCACTTGCTTCGCTTGCTTCAATTCCTCCCTCCACTCGTGTCCATACCCGTCCAAAAGGCTCACAGGCTCACAAACCAAGATGAGCAATGCTTTTTGATTGTCTGGGCCTTTGTATTTCATTGTTCGCCTACGCAAACTCTACGCTGCGTAGGTACAGCCTTCGCGAAGCAAAACCCAGTTCAAGTGTTGTATAAATCCTTTCATGTAAAAACAACTTGCTGCTCAGTGGTCTGGAGAAAACCTCACAAGCCTCACAAATCGTCTAGTGTGATGAGGAATGATGAAAAGTGCATTGCCGGGATTAATTATGATTCTGATTCTTCAAATTTAATTTTCATTTTGCAAAACAACATATATGGTGTTACTGTGGTTCCAACCCTCCTTTCACCAACTGGACTCATCCTTCCTCATAGGGGGTGAAACATTCAACAGAGCCACTCAAGAGGAGCACCTTACGTATGAATAATTATGAATACATTAATAGGTTTGTCCAAGCATGAGAAAGCCCCAAGACCACCGGTTCATCATCCTTTTCCCGGTTCAACCCACTAATTAAACCCAATACCATCCAATACCCCTTAAATGCAAAATTTCTGGAAATTTATGCCACCATCCCCTCTCTATTGTGTTGGGCTTCACTGGTGCGTGAGTTGACACTTGGGGGTGGGGGTTGTGAAGGAACTTTACATATAACGGTTTTTGCAAAACATAGTGGCAAAACATAATGGCCAAGACATGCGACTTGCCAATTTCAATTACTGTAGCAGAAGCTGAACTCACAGAACACACCCAAGAGTATTCTGTAGGCTTTTGCAGAACTGCTGCGCCCTACGTTCACTATGTATGGGCCCATCATCGGCTTTGTGGCTGCCTTCGAACATTGCGTCGTGCATCGATGGGGCAGCGTGCCAGGCTCTGTTCAAGGGTCCTCGCCAATACCTGCCCAAGTGGTTCATTTTCAACAGGCTGCATGGGAATTCCTTGGGGTTGATGGGCAGGCGCTGATTTTTGTTGCAAACTCACATACACAATCGACACATTGAGGTTTCCTAAAGGGGGTACCCCAAATCATCCAAAATTAGACTATTTTAGTAATCCGTTCCCCCTAATACTAAACGCCCCCCCCCCTAATAGTAAACACCTCAGGTAGTTTTTAGTATTACGGGGGTATTTATTATTAGGGGGACCCTAATAGTAAGCGCCAGACCTTAATATTAAAAACTATTTTCTCGATTTCAAAATCAATTAAATCTCAATTTAAAACGCAATTAATACGTTGCAAAAAATTGGATTTCGAAGCGGGTCCCTAATAGTAAGCGCCAGNGACCTTAATATTAAAAACTATTTTTCTCGATTTCAAAATCAATTAAATCTCAATTTAAAACGCAATGAATACGTTGCAAAAAATTGGATTTCGAAGCGGGTCCCTAATAGTAAGCGCCAGACCTTAATATTAAAAACTACTTGGATGCAGGGGACCCTAATAATAAGCACCCCGGGGTTAACTAGTTTTTATTATTAGGGGGTAAAACCCACAAATGGTAGGTTTATTTTTAAATTGCTTTCTAAAGGGGATCAATTAAAAGTCAAATTGGCCAACCACAAATTTCCCAAAATTGGCGATGGACCCTAGTTTTTAGTATTTGGGGTACGTTTAGTAATAGNCTAAAGGGGATCAATTAAAAGTCAAATTGGCCAACCACAAATTTCCCAAAATTGGCGATGGACCCTAGTTTTTAGTATTTGGGGTACGTTTAGTAATAGGGGGAAGGGATTAATTGGTTTTGGGATGTTTTGGGTATCCCTCATTTTTAGGAACCTTCATTTGAATCTGTTTGTACTCGTCTTATTGTGCAAGAAACAGGCGCCCTGTCAACGCCCGAAACATCAGACACGCAGCAATCTGCGTAGGACATTCCAGGGGGGTAACTATATATATATATATATGTGTGTGTGTGTGTGTGTGTGTGGGCCATAGCTGCCTGGCTTTTGTTTTACCTTGAGAAGTGGTGTCTTCTTGATGTTTCCAACTCTTTACCCACTACATCCCATTACCATCCAGCCGATCGGAGACAACATCGTTTGTTTTATGGGTAATGGTGCGGCATATGTGCGGCATCAACTAAGGATCAGCTTCAACGTTCACTTTCAGCTTTATTACAAGGATTCCCTTGCCATACGTGCATGACCAGGGCTCTCTGAATGACAGCCCGGCCCAGCTTGCAATTCCTACCAATCAAGTATCTAGAGCATCTAAAGACTGCATAATTAGCAGTGCCCCATTCACCATCAAACCTGGCTGGACTTCAAATACCCAGACAATGTTCCAAAATGGGGATGTCCAGTTGCTGGGTTGCTTACAATCGCCCCAACATGGCAATGCTAGGAGAGTCATCTTTCAACCCCGAATCTTGAAACAACAACGGATTTGAAGGAGACAAATCCCCCCCCCGCACTTACAAACACCAGAAACCCTAGTTTTGCGGTGGATCTTGTGTGGTCTCATGTGTGGTAAGCGTCAAAAAAGGGGATGGGATGGATCAACTGGGGCCGCCTCCTCTACAGCTGTTCCAGCAGCCAGATCTACTTGGATCATGGCATCAGTCAGCAAAAAGCCCTGTGGCACAAGCCATGAAGTGGCTCCGGCAGCGGCTGGGGCTATATCGCTATATCATTGGGATGTACAACCCAGAATAATTGGTTGATTTGTGAAGATGGGAGGGTGGCTGAACACAAGGAGTTTGACGTGGCAATGTGGGATTCACTCACAAACATGGGCATGTAGATGGCCAGGAGCACTGGTAATTGTTGAACACTGACGCCAGAAGAAATACAGCCCAAGTAGGGGCCGAATCATCTCAGGTATGAATGGCAAAAGAACCAACTGAAACCACCACACCGGCTTTCTACAGCTTAGCATGGTAAGACATCCGGTCATTCCGGAGCTTTCAAGCAAGCAACTTCGGCAAGAACGTAAGAGACTGCAGAAACCCACCAAAGCCAACATGGCACAGAATCCCATACCCTCTGGTAAACTAACATAGCTACAGTATTGAAAATGGCCATTGAAATAGTGGATTTTCCCATTGAAAATGGTGATTTTCCATAGCTATGTTAGTTTACCAGAGGGAATGCCAGGAAGCCTGGCCCATCCTCTCACCCTCTCCCGTGCCTCGAACACTGGCGCAAAGATTGCGGATTTGGGGCCAGCATCGATGCACATCCCACTTCTCCTCGGCGGTGGGACCGCGACATGCGGTTTGAAGGGCAGCTGTTCACAAATGGTTTGAGTCTTCAACTAAACACCAGAAACATGAACAAAAACACACCTCAATGTATCACGTAGAAAATGCATGAAGAGCTTCGCCCCAAGCCGGCTTATACAAACAATAACCCATACATCTACACTCCGAATGCTAAACCTCTTCCGACCGAGAATCCCGGTTTAGAGTTTTGGATGTATTTTTTGGAGCTCCCACCATTGCGAATATATCATATCAAATTTTCTATATACCACATTTCTGGTTACACTATATTGAACCCCATATGAAATGGTTCACATCTTTTTTCATACCCGGGATGGGATCACCTTGCGAGGATAGGATGATTATATGATCCCAGCCAAGTGGCCCTGGAGGGCCTGCGCGAGCAGCTGCACCTGCGTCGCCAAATCTGGAAGTGATTGGCCTTTCTGCAACTGAGTTGAAAGGTGAAACTCTGTGATTGCAAAATTCATTTTGGCGCCCGCCCAGTCTGTGAACATGTACAATTCATGAACAACTCATCTGAGACGTGGCTAGAAGCTGATGAAATCGCTTCTGTGACGGTGAGTGAAAACAACAGCAATCACACAAAGCAAGATCTACTGTATCTTAAATGATGCGTTCATAGGGACAGTTATCCATGATTGTGGTAAATCTCCCAGATGTTTATTGGGCCCCTGAAAACTATTATAGTTCCCAGGCAACTGTCAGGGCCTAGACACCACGTCTCCCATCACTTGGCCTGCCACAGGTATAGGGCGAGTCATGGATTCCTCGGTCACGAGGAAAAGGCTTGCGATGGCCGGGACGCCTGCCGCCAGCATCGTCAACGACGATGCAAATCCAATGGCTGCAACTCCTAAGGCGCCAACGCCGGTGGGGAACGCCACCAGAGCATTTCATACTGTGGAAACAGGAAGGGCCCCAAGGAAATAAGATGGTGATCCTGTCCCGATGACAAGAATCCAAACGCTTTTTTTTTTGGACCCTAAGGCGAACCTGTCCAATAATACGTATGCATCCATCAAAAACTCTGGTGGGAACTGGACGGTGCCTGTGATTGAACTCTCACAAACCTGACCTAGTCATGTTGGGGGATTTGAACAATCCCAAAAAACATAATGTATGAACAAACATGTCTGTTGTGTCGCTTCAACGTTGTTTAGCATACACACTTGCCGAAGGCAAGGAGTCCTAATGGAGCTCCCTCTATGGTTCTGAAGCCTGCTTGGATGTTCCTTCCAGCTAAAGCATGCTTGATTTATCTTTATATGAGATGAAAACATAATCACAATTCTAATCATACTGTATATGTGCAATTCATTGCAATTGTATGCATATTTTTTGATGATCAATTTCCCCATTGTTGTTTGATGATACGCCGCAGGAGTCAGATAAAACACCAGCCCCTGCTCCAAGCTGCCCAGCTCTATCAACGACTTCGAAATCTCTTTCCGGCGCGTGGCGCTGGTGGCGCCCATGACGGGCTCCAAAATCCTAGGGTCTCTGGATTTCGTGGCCCTGCCGTGCTTTGGTCACCTCTATCCGTTGAAATCAAGCAAGAAGAAATTATGGATTTCCTAAAACTCAGGTTCCGGAGCCTCTTGCATAGGGGATTTCTATTGGAGCTAGCGTTAACGTCCATAAATCGCATTCTCGAAAGCTTCCTCATCCGGATGCCCAACACTAGCCCACCAGCAAAGCTGGGCCACAAGAATGCGCATTTCTTGATCTCCAGATCCAGCTTCAGGTCCACCTGGGGCGAGGGATATCTGCACCATCCAACGGCACGTTGTTCGGACAAACAGCTCCCAAGCTCTTCAACATCTCTTGTCAAATTGACAAGAAGCCAGCGACACTTGGGCAGTTCCAGTTGGAGGTGGATTTAGAATTTATATCAACAGACTTGCAAGGCTTTTTGGTCCCAACTGTGGGGGATATAAATAACCCAACAGTTATGCATATATATATATATATATATCTGTGTGTGTGTGTGGTCCAATATATGGTCATTTCATGTCATCTCCAAAGAAAAAGCCCGTGAAAATGTCATCCCAACTGTAGAAAAAATGAACGACGAGGTGCCATGACTTGCTGCCAGCCGCTGGCAGTCCATTTCATCTCTCGCTCCATCATCTCCAGGGTGGATGAGCGGCCCTTCCACCCTTGCAGCCACGCGGCTGCAAAATGGCAGCTGTTTGACCCCTAGTCAATCCGACAAAAATAGAATTTTATCGTACAAGTAAAGTCCGACCCAAACGGTGATAAACTACTTCTCTGTCTCTTGGTGGTTCCTATGTGCATGCAACCGATGTATGTTTGAATACATGTAACATATAAACTGATGAAGGTATACACTGCACACACACACACACACATATATATATATATGTATATAATTATATGCATGTATATACAGTACATATATTCATTTATACATATGCGTGGTCATGCTAGATGATTGTGAACTCAAGTTTCTCTGCCACTGGACTTCGCCAGGCGCCTAAATTCCCAGCTGACAGGCCCCTCTAATCACAGCACTGTCTGGGGTTTGCAGCCAGTTCTTGTCATACAGCACCGTTGCATTTTTCCAAAAATTTCCCCGCATATGCCAAACCAACATGTCAATGGATTCAAGGGGACACGCCTACTTTGAAACATCAAAAATGCAAAATCTTGTCATAGATCAACCTCCAACTAATATAACTTGCCGGGGGCCCCCCCAAGTAACAGAATCAGCTTGCCAGGTTTCTATCCCATCGCTATGTTACCTCACCAGTCTCCATCCAAGCCGCACGACGGTCCCGTTGACAGCGGCACCGCTTGCCACACACCGCCGGGACAGTGGCTGCGGCCCATCAATGCCACGCCGACGGCGTGGCAGTCGATGGCCAGCACCGGCCAGGGTGGATCCGAGGTATCGAAAGAGTTGTGGCGGCCCTGCGGGGAGATGGAAAAAGGTCACTGGGCCCCAGCGGGTTGAGGGAAAGCTTGCAGGAAACCTACGTTTTTGTGCATGGTTTTACCATCAAAAAGAGGATTGTAAGCAGATTTTCCCTTAAACATCCTTAAGCCAATGCTGGGAAAAGGATATGTTTGGGGCGATGACAGTGAAAAACGGCCGACACTTATGCGCGATACAGACAGCGCATGTGAGTTTGCATTTGCAAATGCATATGACTATTGACGCTCAAAAAAAGGGACACAACCATCTATTACATTGAGGTGGGCATATATCTGAAAACATCACTTACCAAACAGTTTGGCCAATGTTCGGCCCCCATGAGTACACATGCGATTTTTTAGGTAATTATATACTGCAGTTGCAAGGCTATCATTGGGGCATACTGAGGATATTTCAATGGTTTGACACTGGAAATCACAACTGTTTAAAGTTTAGCAGTTTAGCAAGATGACCGCCCACCATACTTTGCTCCCATGAACTCTTTGAAAGCAGAGCGTTGCCGAAGCGGAGAAATGACCAACAAAAACCAAGCGGTCGGCCATTGGTTTTGAGGGGATCTTCAGGCCTCCTACCAATGAGGAAGTGACAGGGCTCAATCTGATCCGATAGTAAAGATAAGACATACCTTCAGCAGTGAAGCTGTTTGAACTCCTCAAACTTTGGCCATCTATCAAATATCATCATTTGTCTCGTCAAAATCCGGGATACATCCCCGCATTTTCCCGTATATCCACGCCTTCTGGCCTATAAATCTATCCAAAACCTTCGGATTTCCTCCAAAACATGGCTTAATTCAAATAAATTATGACAAGCTGGGGATCCATCACCGCTTTAAATATGCCTCCTCGCTGTGCGTCGCTAAGCACCCATGCCAGGTGCTAACGCCTCTGACGCCTGAGCCGAAAAGCAATCCCCCGTGGCGAACATGACTGGGAATCGTAAACGTACGACCTATAAACATGGTGAAATTGGGGATGGTTTATGATGGTTTTACCCACATTAAAAGAAGTGCTCAAGGGTGAGTTGATCAAACATTGTGCCATGGTGATGATCAAAACAAGGAGGGCAAAGGATGTTCTGTTCCGATTTCCGTTTGTGATTTCGATCCAATCTTCAGCTGGCATCTTCATGGGGCCACTGGTCAAAGTGTAAAGCCACAACAAATGCACATGCTGATCAATTCAAGTGCATCTATGGTCATGATGATAGGGTTTGCATCCCGACTTATGGGGGTCATCGCATACGGTAACAAGAACCCATTAACTACACCAACGACACCCCTTGGCGTACCGAAATCCACCGGTTCACCACCATATTCCCCGTTTGAATGGCAATAAAGTCATGATTTAGACATGCATGTTTACACCACCTAGTTAGATTGAATTTCTCCATCCAGACTGATGACCCAATGCAATTGAGTTTCGGATGTGCCAATTTTTGGGTTCCATGACTTATTTATATAGATGGGGCAGAGCCAAAGATTATACTTCAAAAGCTGGGCTGACATTCCCATTATACCTCCACTACATCCCATTATGCCACCATGTTGCTAAAAAAAATCGTTTTATCCAGTTTTTGACGGTTTAACCACCATTTTATCCTATTTTAGGTTGTTAAACCCCTATAAGAACAACAAACATGGCCATCACCGATCCCTACCTCAAGACAGCGCCAAGTTGCAGCTGTCCCAGCTACTCAGCACGCGCTGGTCCAAGGGATCCTGTACCAAGCGATCCTTGGTCCAGCGGTCCAGCGGGACATTGCTTTACAGCAGAAGGATGAAATGGGATGGATCGCGCTAGAAACATGGACCAAACGATCTGGGGAGTAGAGAACAAATTAGGGTTTAAGGATGAAGCTCTTCTTTCCTAGTTTCATCTCAAGTACAGTAATCTCAAGTAGACACTCACGACACCATAGAGAATGATCATCTTGCGACCCCATCTGCACCACCTCAGGAAACGCAGCCAGGCATGTGCCTGGAGGCCTAACCGCAGTGGCGCCATGTCCGCCTCAATGGAATCTTCACGCAGCATCCAAGTGTTTTTAGGTAACCTGACTGGCATCAAAGTCTAGGTCTCCGGGCAGTAGTCCATGTACACCTCTATCACTGTGACAGGGGCAGCATCATGCCAGACAAGTCGATTCCACCACAACACTCCTTCTGCGAATTTTGACCCATAAGGGCATCTTTGAATCAAATCGGATCCAGCTCCTGGGATTGACCAGGAAATACCTTGCACATCCTTGCACCCTCCACATGTCAAAGGATGCTTTTGCGAACCGCACTGCCGCTGTCGGGGCGCAGCATTGATTTCGGTTTTTCACACATCTCCCAAAGAAAGTTATGGTAGGCCTGAACCCCACTGACAACACTCTTCTTTCGAAGGAGTTCATCAATATGCTCGGAAAATTGCGGATCATCATCCCAAATATATGGTTGAAAGCATTTCATTTTCAACCACCAGCTAGGTATATCTATATATATATATATATGTGTGTGTGTGTACACATGGCAAAACACAAAAAAAATCAGCTAAAATTCAGGTTAACAATCATATGCTAAGGCTTTGGCATTTGAGGTTGAGGTGTTGGCAACTGTGCTGAGCATCTCTCTTGGAGTACATGCGCACACACACACACTGACATATATATATATATATATATATGTGTGTTGTATAATGCGCTTTGGTGTTCATAAACGTTCTATATTGTGGTTTGGGATTCTATAGTCGAAGACGCACTCAGTAAGTCTTATAGTAAACAATCAAAAGGCATCAAATCAACACTTCCGTCTACCTCTGTATCCGCGCGTGTTATGAACCCACATATGCGCACGTGCATGGCATGAACACATCAGCCTTTACTCCACGTTGTTGTCCCTGCACGAGTGTTTCCAAGCTGATCTTGTCTGACACGTTTACTCACAACATGGAGGCACTTACCTTCAGCAACATTTACACCGCTCATTTGGAATTATCAGCTGATCTCTGAAAAGAAAAACATGGGCTCCGAGCATGAACAAACTTAAGCAATACCCTGAGAAGTGCGAAGAATTGCGAAGACATACACGTATCATGTCCATGGCATGAGCCCCAGCCTTTGGACCCTCGCTCTTTGACTGGGCCGCTATGCATTGGCGTGGCGAAGAAAAAAAACAAGGATTTGGCGATGGTGTGAGCTAGTTGCAGGCCACAAAACATATCAAAAGAAGTGGTATCATGAGTCATGAAGCCACCTGATGTTTGTGATCCCTATTTTGATGGTTTATACTTTATACCACTCATTTATGAGAAATTGGGAATGATTCATTATTGCTTTACCACCATTACACCAAGTTCCTGGCCCTTGCCAAGGCTCCCTCTCCTGCGATATCCGCTGCGCATCTTCCACACTAAGTGTTGTGATGTGGTTCCAGGACCTCTCCTTGTAGTCCAAAAGGACCTGCGCATAGTTGAAATCATGTCGCAAGTGCCAAAATTTGAATGAACACGTAGACCAAATTTTCTACACAAGCTTCAAAGAGATGTATATAGTGGGCAATTCTTCGCGGTCCCCAATGTTCTAAGGTGCAAACTGTATAATTGCGCAAAATCCCGAAGCAGTACCTCTTAACATATACAGACTATAGGAGGTTTCTTTAAATCAGGGGGCTTAAACTATGGGTTTCTATCCTAAAGGGATCTAATTTTGGATGATTTGGTGATCCCCCATTGTAATGGGAAGAGCATCGAAGAACCCTGGAGTTAGCAAATCGTTTCCAAATGGTTCTTAATCTTCATCAAAAAAAGAGGTAAGCAGACCCACGCCCACCCAATTTTGCAAATCTATCGATCACTTGGGCTATTTGGCACCCCCATTGCGGATCAGTCTGCTTATGGTTTGTGTCCATCCCACCAACTAGGAATTTCTTATGAAGGGTATATTGCCCGTTTCTAAAATGGACTGACTAGCATCCCAATACCCTCCCCCAGTTCCACCAGCCTTCATCGGAATGTCGCCCTCCTGCAAGAGCAACATGTCCTGCTCGTAGGGATCCTTGGGGTTTCAGTTGCTAATCTTACGATTGCATCCATCCCCTACATGGAAAAGTTAAAATATGTGCTTACTAGATGTCAGCACCTATACCAATCCATATACATATACCACACACCCACACATGTATACATAATGTAATTACTCAACTTGGCTGGTTTTAGAGGTCTAAGATTGGATGCTTCACCATCATCATCCAGCAACAACCACGGAGAGTTGTTGACGTTTCACCTACCGCGAAGCGCCAAACCGCCGGGGCCAGGACACCGTGAACTGGGCATTGCGTTGACTCTCGGACTGCAGAGCCATGTCACAGCTGGCGCTGCGAATCAGGTAGTCTTCCACCTCTTCCTGGTGGCGTCCCGATGAGACGCTGTTGTTTAATGCCTGCAAAGTTGTAAACACAAAGAGTGTACCATCACCATCCCAAGCTTTATAATTTTTCATAATGTTTCAATGGGTGGAATTTCAACCATCAATCCATGTGGGTGGCTTGTGATTTCCTTCCGAACATTAGATCCTTTCAACTGTAGATGTATCCGTCATGATTCCCAAGTATTGAAGTTCTAGATCCATCCTTTCTGAAAGTTCATTGACGCAGCATGACACAACACTAAAACTATGAAAAGGACCCTTCGAAGATCTTTTTCCTACTCAAAATTTGGAAATTTCAAACACCTGCCTCTCACTGTTTCATCCCTACCATGTTATTCACCCTACATCGGCCGGCAAAACAAACCACCTACCCCTCGTGACCCCTGGACTTGGTAAATATGTTGGAACGGGGTTCTATATATAAATTCTATAAGCCCACATCGTCCCACATAATTCCATATTATTCCATGATTATATACCCATTACCCTCTGGTAAACAAACATAGCTATTGAACATGGCCCTTTATGGTTGATTTACCGATTAAAAATGCTGATTTTCCATAGTTATGTAAACGTTTACCAGAGGGTATATCAGCATCTACCAGCCTTCTGGTTGCTTAGATCCACCTCCCGGCCATCCCGGCGCCTCAGTGATGAAGGGCCTCCGGAAGCCCGGCCAAGCCTGGAACATGCGCCGAACGCCCTGCAGGCAGTCAGGCAGCAGTGCCTGGTCGGTGGGCCATTTCTGGTTCTATGTGGTGTTTCTACGGATTTTTTCCAAGAAAAGAATGAAGAAACCCTTTTTTCCTTCAAAAAAACAGCTGGATGGATGGATCGCGTAACAAGTCATGTATACATCAACTGGCCGCCTTGGTCTCCGCTTCATGCAGTCGACCCCAGATGGGCCGGTAAGGCCAGCGACCCCTCGGAAACGGTGGCAACGGCATATCCTCGACACAAAGATGTCTAGCTATCGGCTATCTACCATTTTCTACCTTCATATGAAGCTATATCTAAACATCCGGATATCGAATTTGTGTCTATCTAGCTATGATCTGAGTCTTTCTTTCTTTCGATCTTGTACATCTATCTATCTACATATGCAAGCATATTGGATTGAATCTAACTTTATTCATTTCACCCGTCCTCCTGGACCACCCACAAGGCCAAACGAAGAGAGCCTGGAGTCTTGAGTCCAATCTGGTTTCAAGATGGTTTATGCCAGGAACGCCTGAGATTTCTGACAAGGATTCCCGATTTCTTTGTCTAACTACATAGGGGGAAAGAACCATGGGAAACCTCTCCCGGATCAAAAGTTGGGTCCAACTACCTCAGCAAACAATCATGATTCCTCAACAGGAACAAGGAGTTCTGGGATGATTCCACCCATCTGGCGCGCTGTTTGATCTATTTTCGGTCGGCCAGTGAGGTCGACCGAAAAGCCGAAAACGGACAAGCATACAATGAACCTCGATTTTCGAAATTGCCTTGGTCATTCCATGCTTATCCCATGGTCATTCCATGGTCCATCCTGATTCCAGATCCACTTCAAACATATCAAGCAGACAAGGTCCGTCGGTCCATCGCTTCAGACTGGCGGCTGGGTGTTCAGCATATAGTCACGCACCAGATTTCTCACTTGCGAGGCGCCGATGATGAGTAGCACCGAGCAGGCCGGATCCACCTGGAGTCCAAGGGACCAACAGGGAGCAACAGGGACCGACATGAGAATCTGTTGGGATTGGGGGTAGCCTTTTTCCGGAAACCTATACTATAATGTGGGTAAAACAATAATAAACCACCCATTTGGGAATGGTTTATAGAACCCATTTATGGTGATTTGGAGGATGGTTTATTATTGTTTTACCCACATTAGTGATAAAGGATATACATGGATTTACCAGCTAACAATGGGGACATTATGGATATCATGCGGATGCAATGGGATGTTAATGATACAGGATATTGGGAATCTGCGCCTTCTTAAAAAAAAACATCAGAGAAAACTATATGAGATCCTTGAAACGAAACCAGTCTTTCGTCCCGAAGGCAATTTGACTGGGTAAACTGATGGTAAACCATGAGCTGGTGCCCAATTTTGAGGCAACCTGAAACAACCCCAAATGAGCAACAAACGTGTGTTTCCAAGATGGGACAAACTGTGAAGAATCCCAAAAATCATGCAATCCTACCATTTCATGAGCAAACAAAGCAATATGCCCCCCAGCTTTGGGACATGATAGCCGAAACGTTTGGAGATCCAGAATCCTGCTGGCACTTCAAAGGCCACATAGACAGCTTGCCTCCGGTTTTGGAAAGTTAGATTTCTAGACATCTCCATGTGTGACTATTTTCAGCTACAAGAAGACCTATACCAAGCGCCCACACACACACATATATATATATAGTCCACCAATCATACAAGAGAAATAAAGAGAATGACTCATGGTTGCCCATCAAAAAAAGGAGAACTCATTCACCACCCATTCACCTTACAGTTGACCCAATGCGGTCATTGGCCAGGAGCCTTGTCGAAGTTCTGCAACTCGTCGCCATCAACCACTAAGGTTTGATCATACCTGAGGCTGCATCACTGCTTGGTTCAATGGATTGGCTTTCCAGGGAACCTCTAGGGAAAATCATAGCAAAAGTATCTTTGAGACCTCTTGACTATAAATGTTTTTTCCAGTTGTAAAATGCCCCTTCATCCAATTCTACAAATGTATGAAAGTCAAATGGGATCATCAAGGGTCATCATCCCAAGTTCAGGATGGAGACATAGTAATGCGGCAAACTTCACGATCAAGTGTAGCAATTAAACTTCCCTTGGCTTTTGTGACGTGACGGCTCTTTTGACGACCAGCCGGCCATGGCCGGTGCCAAAATTTTTGTGGAATCCGAGTGGCAAGGGGACCCCCCGCACTTTGGAAATCTGCTCCTTCAGGTCCTTGACCAAAGTTCCACTCGGCTGCACCTGGCCGCAGTGGAGCAAATACCTTGGACTTACGGAAAGCCCCAAAATATGGGTGTGGGATCTTACAGGTCAAAATTGGATAGCCCAATAAATAGATGGTGAATATTGAACACACATACACACATGTAATAACTATTTATATAAAATACAGTACACACTAAAATCTGTGGTCTCATAGGGCTTAAATTATGACCTTAGAAGCCTCCAGCTTGTTTCTTTAAAGAAGCCTTGCCAAGGTAACACGGGTCACCATCAGTCATGAGCTATAAGTACTTCCCAAGCCAAGTTGCGTAGCATCGGTGGCCCATTCAAACATCGTAACCCATAGCTGATAGTTGGCCATGGGGCCCTTGGGTTTGCCCATTGTGGCAGAGCATCTTTACGTTTCTCAGCCCATCTGTGAATCATATCATAGTTGTTGAATTGGCATCTTTCGAATTCGGTCAACCCGAAAGTCAGCCATACCCAGTTTGACGATCTTTTGAGACAATAAAACCTGAGACGATTGGGTTATGATCGAGCCTGTCGTCATAGTTCTCGAAAGCTGGTATGGGATGTTGGAATGTGGAGACATTCTGGAAGCCGACTTCTAAATTTGAGGAGATGTCTGTGTGTGTGTGCGTGCAGCTTCAGGATCTTTTAGATTATTCTTATGTAGGATCACCTGGGTATATTATACATTTACATGTATGCAGTAAATATATGCATATAATATAATCATATATATATATATATGTATATATATACACATACATATGATTATGTAGGCTCCACACCTCATCAATATCATGCTAACCTCGGGTTCCCTAGTCAAAAAAGAAAAACCTTGCGGGATCTGATCTTCCTCCAAATGTGGTCCCGAAAAGTTAGCGCAGGTCCCCCACATCGACCCTTCCTATCATGTGGTTGGGAAATTCTTAGAGTTTCATTCATAGCTCCCCAGTTGGTCATATTTAGTAGGAACCATGGATACAGAGCCATGGCTCCTCCCACCGCCAACCCCCATAGGATTGCTTGCTGCCTCGAACTCTAGACCACTGATGAGATGGATGTGGAAGGTCGGCTGGGATGCCATGGCACGGACGTGGGAAATCAAGTCAGTCGTACCAAAAGGCCAAAAGGTCTGGGGATTTTCACATACCATCAGCCTTCCCAAGAGCTTCAAATTCTCGCACACATATCTTTCAGATTCTTTCCGTATACAAGGTATGCATTAATATCATTAATATGAGCAAATGACGTTTCACTAAGAAAACTAGATAAGACATACACACACACACACCACAAGGATCTGCGAAGTGGCTCCAATGTTGCGAGCATGTCTCGGCGTTGGCGGCCAGAGATGACCCAAGCTACTGCACACTGCTTGAGTTCGCGAAACGACGAGAGGGTCATGGAGAGTCTGGGCCAGATTCTGGCATGGCCTTCTGCCCTTTTTGATTCCAAAGTTTTAATGTCCGATAATTCACCATCGCCATGGAAATGTCCCATGTCTAGGTGATTTGCCTGCTAAACATGCTGATTTCCCATAGCTCTTTGGAAATACCAGAGAGCATGTTTTTTTACAAGGCACGCACTTTCTATAAGCATCTCCGACCACGTGTCCGACCGAAAGGGTAGGATCATATCATATCATGTCTTACAGATCTTTCCGTGGCGAGTGACCATGTGAATCTGATGTGTCAATCCGCGTTAGAATGCGTTAGATATGCTTGGGCTCCACTCTCACTCTCTCTCCCTCTCTCTATCTAGAGGTGGTAGGGGAAACCGCATTGTTCGGTGCTCAGCATGGAAGAAGTTTGTGAAGAGAGAATGGATGCCACATGAAATATAGCATAAAAAAACAAAATCATCAAACAATGTCCAACGTAGTAAAGGAACGTACAGCTGAATCTCGAGAGGAACTTAGAGATCTCAAACGCCTGCAATGACTGTTGGTGCATGTCGCTTGATATCATCCATGGCGAGGATGTTCAAAGAAAACCGTGCAAATATTCCATTCGCGGCTCAAACTCAGCACTGTGCCAGGCTTTTCTTGCTCACGCATTGATCTTCTCATTTTGCGCAACCGCCTTCTGTTACGGTCGATCGTGCATGCTATTATGAATGACCTGGATGCCCCATCTGCAACCAGGCACGCAGTGACATTGATCCAAGGCATTGACCTTTTCCTAGGCACCTGATCAGGCTGACCAAACAACTAGATCATAGCCTGCCACTAAAGATATCTTCATGTCGGACATCGTCTGGCTGGGTCTGGGGCCATCTGGGCCCACTCGACATTTTCTGGGCATGTTAAGCCCGAACGAATTGAGCCCCTTGAGGCTGAACTTCGCATAAATCACAAGTTCTTCAAACCGGAGAACCGTTGGTATTAGTCCCCCAATAGATCACCATGTCTTACTGTCAGTGGGCTATCTTTCTGTACGGCTGCTGAAGTCGCACAAAAAACCCAGGCGGTTTCACTAGGCGCTGCAGCTTTAGCTGCCCTTGAGTATCTTGCAATGACGTGTTGTGTCTTCAGAAGGAAGCTACTTTGGAATTCCTCCACTCATGGTTTGAATGTTTAAGAATCAAAGACATTGCTTGTACCAACACACCACTGTCTAAAATGAACCTAAGATAAATATGAAGTAACATGAATTAAATCTATTTGTTCCAGTGTTTCACAAGATCCTAGCCAATATATCTTGGGCGACTGGTCGCTGCTCATCTACGCCATTCAGAGAAGGCATCCTGAAAGCGAAGTCAGGTGAGATTTTGCTCTAATAAGAATTGACAGGTTGTTCATTGGATGAACGGCTTATCACCCTTCATTGATTTTACGGAATGGGCCATCAGGAGCCTTCAGAACTCTGTTGTGGATTGAAAATCTACCTGAAGTGCTCAATAAAAGTCGAGAAAAAAAAACATAGAATTCAACGTGAGTCAAGTCTTCAGAAAAGGTTGGCCCAAACGATGGATCTCAAACTTAATTTCGAAACCCAACGACGCAACGATGTACAGTGAACAGTACTTGACATTTGGATACATTTGGTCGTCTCAATGCTTGAGGGGGCAGTTGCACTTAGTATGTGTGGGTATATGCCAGTGATTTTAGGGTTTATAATAATATACAGTATATTCATTCAGGTGCTTAACATTACCATTCCGTGGAATAGCCATGAAGAATACCAACTGCACCCCAAGTTATGGGCAAGTTGACCCAGGGACTCCCTTCGACTCAGCCAGGCCAAGACACATCCTGCCATTTCTGCAGCGCAGGGTCCACATTGCCTCAATTTCCGAGCTGAAAGGATGGTCGATGAATCCCTTGAAATCCAACATGGAAACCCCCAAAATAGCCACATATCAATAGGAACATGGTCCTAGCACATTTTTTTGAGGGAAGATTCAGTGTTAGCATCTGTTTCTCCAGCATCTAGGTTCTTCTGTGCAAGCTGTTTGTGTGACAACAGATCTGCTAACAATGTGACTAATCTCATAGGATATACTGTAGCGTGAGAAAATTATCATGCAATAGAGGTCCCAAGCTGGAAATGTTTACCTTCTTCTTGGATGCTTCCGCACATAATCCTTTCCCGCGGCTACTGTGTAACTGAATACGGCCCCTTCGATTCATGGATGGAATTCGGTGGTATCTCATGTTAGGGGGAAAGGATTAATTACTGTCTGGTGGATAGGGATTCCTTCCCACAGTGAGCCACTTCATTACCCTCAACAAACCAGGTAGCTTACTGTAAGAATATCTTTGAGAATCAATCAGCCGCTGACCAATCAGCATTTGTCAATCAAGTTTGTTCAAAGTCCGAAGAAGGACAGCTGAATCCCGTATGCCGTATGCACAAACGATGTTACCAATTTATCAGTTGATGAGACATCCTGTGAAATATCCCCTGGATATCCTTATGAATGGAAAAAAAACTGTTGTCATACGGCCATTTGAGGATGATTGCCCCAATCCTAGCCATCACTATTGACATCACAGTGATGTCATTATAGTTGATCCAGCTTATCTGAGAAAACCCCCCTGAAATCCTGATATTTCATGAAGATTCCATGGAATATCCCTATCAAATCCGATAGATGTTATCCCGTTTGACGATTCCATTTATATTCGATGACTTGTAAGTATTCCATGAATATCTCATTTATAGATGTTATTCCATTGGTTTCAACTTGTAAGTATTCCATGAATATCTCATTTATAGATGTTATTCCATTGGTTTCAACAACCCCTCAGTCGTCAGAAAGAAAATATGTCCTGTTTCTATGTCAAGCTTCGGATCTTGATGGGCCGCTGCGGAGCTGAGGCGTGAATCACCTGGGCTCATCTCGGCCGCTTTGTAGCAGAAGATGTGGGTCTCCCACCAAAAAATAAAGGGGTATACATAATAATGAGTATTGACCACCAACATACGATACCATGGGGATATAACTATATATAACCAACAATATCCAACAATAACAAATATCGTGATGGAATGGGTATGTTGATAGAATGGGATTAGAGCGAGATACAACCAATCATTTTTTGTGGGGATGTAATGGTGATACGGTAGAGATTTAGTAGATATATTCTAGTACATTATAAATGTGACCTAAGGGAACAATTTTGCTACTAAAAGAAGGGAGGACCCAGCAATAAACTATATACTGAGATGGGCCATTGAAATTAGTGAAGTTGGTAATTACCCCGTTTCCAACTGGAAATATAATGGCTTAGAACCAATGTGCTGACCAGCTAACTAACTCAATGGCCCAACTCATTACCATCTCTGCTGAACTGAAATACCTCACAAAAACCCATGATTTTGATTGATTTAGCTGGTATCTGTGCCAATCTTTGTAAACCTTCCTTTTCGGGTTGTATGTTTTTTCCCCACCCGTCAAATGGCAAACGATTAGCGATGTGCGAAAGGAAGCACTGGCAATTGCCTTTACTTGGAGTCTTCTGATCAATGCGTCTTCTTTTCTTTGTCAGGCACCCCCAATTTTGAAAAATATGTGAGCCCTAATTCCAACAGATTCTTTTTACCGCAATTTTCTCATCTGTTCCCATCTATGTAAAATGGCCACTTCAAGGGGGCAAATCCATCTTTTTTTGGGCAAAATCTTACGCACCCGGCCTGGTAGCCCGCAGCCATGGGGTTCTCCTTCCCATAGCGGTTGGCCAAGGGGGCACCCACATAGTCCAGGTAGGCGCCCTAGCAGCAACGATCACCAATAAGGGCGAAGTGGTTAGTGACTGCTTGTAGTGTAACCATAGTATACCATAGTCCATAGTTATAATCCATCTAAAGGTGGGATTACTACAATTGCATAAGTATACTGTAAAATCCGTTGAAGTATGGTTTAACTGGAAAATCTGGAAAACCCACTGAATGGGGACTTACGATCACCAGGGTTATCAACCAGTTACTGAGTGGGATGATCCTCCAAGTGTTACCATCATCAGCAAACTAGGGTGGTGAATCCCTTTTGTCTGTCGCCACTCAAAAATTGATGTTCCCGGCGGAAAAAAAAAACCGTTCATTTGGGGGATGGCTACATCCTAGATGATACAACTGCTTCTGTCACTTCAAAGACTTGGGAAGGGCCATGTTTGTTATCTGTTATGTTTGTTCACCAAATGATTGACAACTTGGAAGAAAAGATTGAGGCCCTTGGCACATGTCGTCAACCCAGCTTGCATGAACCCTTCTATGGCAACCTCCCTTGCCCCCGGCAAGGTGTAGCCACTCCTCCCAAAAAACATCAAAAAACATTAGAAAAACACAACAACGCCCTGGATGGACTCTATAATCAAGTGGGGGCCTCCCAGAGCCTTCAAACATCCACTTATGTCGACCCATTTCAGTCCCCAGAGCTTGCTGGCTTATTCCCTTCGTTCCGTTGTTTGTTGACCTCCTTTTCTGTTCATCTTTTGCAGTAGTCTCCCAATTCTTAACCTTTTGGCTCTATCCTATGTCACTATATATTCCAAACAGGTGTAGATGCCGAATGGTGTTTTTCAATACAGAAGCCATAACGTATGGTTAATCAGTCAACACATTCCCCAAGTTCAGTGTATGCGTTTGGGTCTTGCTGCATGACCAAAACCACTCCCCTGTGCGCCTGGCTGCCAAGTTCATCGCCAAAGCTGGGCAGCGCCACCTTCCCCGAGTCCTCCTTCAGCTCATCCTCCTCCATCAACGGTGGCACGTTGCCGCCGTTCACAGGACCGCGCCGCGGCGCCAGCGGCGCCGGCCTCCGTGCCGGCGGAGGACGGCCACTGCTTGTGAGATGCAAGGTGTAAAGATTTTGAACGTGGTCACTTATACATCACACCATCACACACACACACAGATATATTATACATACATATATATATATATATCACACGCCCAAGTTTTCTTTTTCAATGGACTTTGTTCAAAAAATGTACTGTAGTTTGTACCCCCTCACCCTACCAGCCCCGCCCGGGCCTTGATGCCGGTACCGCGGCCACCGTCTCGCAGCCCGCAGCGGGCAGTTGCTTCAGGCGCTGGAAATGGACCTGCCAAGCTAACTCCAGGGAGGCATACCTCGGCAGAGCCGAGGTACCAGGTTAAACATGGTTAAACCAATTCATTCAACTCGTCCTACAAGATCTAAAAATATGGTTGGATTTGGATTGTGTTTGATTGGGATGGTGAGCATTGAGCGTTGTTGAATTGTTTGGGCCTTTGCATTTTATGGTTCGCTTGCGCCACCACAGTGACAGCCGACGCGGAAATAGCTTCGCTGAACACGCGCACGCGAAGCCTACGCATCTCCTACCCGGCTTTGAAGCCAACAGCACAAGATACCTCCGCAGAGCCTACGCAAAGCCTAGGCCAGTTCAAATGTTGTGCGCATTAGGTCATGTTTCAAAAATGCTGCTCAAATCTGCTCAATTAAACTGACCTCTGTGGGTAAGCAAAGGAAGTAAAGGACACTGCACTAATGTGTGTACTAGGTATCTTATTTTCCTTAGACAGTGTGATTTTCCATGGTCCAAGTTACCCAAGTTTGTCAACTGAAGAATATTTGGACACCCCTTCAAGTCCGATTACCAGGTATGGCGACCTGAATCAAGTTTTGGCCATCTAGGAAGGCTGGTTCCCAAGTGTCCACACAGAAGCTACGAACCTCTACCAAAGACTTGGCTGATGTAGTTCACCACCACATCATACAAACGCCTTAGTGGCTCCACATCCACAACTCTGTCAAATCTATTGAAGCAAGTGGCTTTGTGCACGTGGTCCTTTGCAGCGGGCTGGGGTGGCTGGAAATCAAACAAGTAACCATGAATTAAGACCCAGACCACGAGACCTGGAAGGACGGGTGACTAGTGGTAATCTGGCACTGCATTTCCAGGATGTTTTGTAACACTCAGACAGTCAACATGGGGCATGCTTCCACCCTTGTCATCTTCGAACTGGTGGGAAGGCCCAAAGGCTGTAACTCCCACCTGAATCAACCCCCCTTGCCATCTCCAAACTGCAAAAAAAAGGTTCCAGCAGGTTCCAGCTCCACAATGAGAACGAACACGCGTACGAGTAACTTTAAAAAACTATCAACCGACAGTCATTAACCCACCGCCCAGCTTTGTCCCCAGCTCCAGCATCCGAGCTCTGCTATGCTCACCTCCCACCAAGGCTCAAGTCCAAGTAGACCAGCTGTCCCGGCTTTGACTGCGAGGCACGGGTTTCGAAACCGGGAGGCAGTTCGGAGAAGGTGTGGGTCCCCAGGACCGCAAGGGCCTTGTCGGTGCGGTACCTGGTAGCCAGGTGGGTCAATGTCTGTTGGTGCGAAGGTCAGGGGCTAAGGGCCTATGAAATTGGAAAACTATGGAACCCCTCATAGTTTGAGTAAGTTTCAGTCATATGTCCAAACAGTAAGCAGTGTTCAACTTGATTTGCAGCGGGCGCTTTTTTAGGAGCCATATCTACTATTTGTGCGAGCCTGGAATGGCTCTGTTGGAGCTTGTGGGACCTCAAAGGCAGTCGAGTGACACCGACTTCTGCTTCATCTCATCCCCCAGGTAGAAGACCACCGTGATGATGTCTTCCTGCAAGGGTTCAGTGGCCCATGCGGTGACCTCATTAATTAATCCTCATTTTTCTGACATGCGAGTATTGATCAGCCAGACTCAATCACCAAAGAGTATTGCTGAAAACTGTCCCGTTCTCAAACCAAGCATTATCAAGCATTCAACCATCATTTTTGACCACGAACCTGTATATAGATTTGCCCGTCATCCTGGAAACACGGTGCCCAACATCTCAAACATCACTTCTTCGTGTGGTGTCAGCCTCCCCTTGAACAGATACCCTTGGAACCACCAAACAAATCAGATTTGTCATGTTCCATCATGTCCGCAGCATTTTTGTTGGTAAAATATCGAACATGCAGTTGGTTCAACTCACATTTCTGTTGTTCGAATCCACCTTGCAGCTGCTTTGGGCTGCCCTGTTTTCTGCACAAACCATCAGTTAAGGTGAAATCCACATTACAATGATTTTAGGGACGTCCGTCAAAATCAATCAAAATCCATCCTTTGCCTCTTTGAACTGCCAGTGTCTCACATTCAAACCATCCATCCTTTTCGTTCATTCACCCCCCAGCTGTAAGTTGGTGTATAACGGTATAACCCCTTTTACCTATAGATATATGATGGTATAACCCCCACTAATTACATATCATATATAATGATATAATATATATATATATATTAAAAACAAATAAATAAATAATTATATATGTCATAAACCATCACAAACCCAACCCTGACTGGACTTTTCTCAACCAACTTAGCGAACGTCCCAGTCGGCATGGAGGAGTCACCCCGCAGTACCGTCCCCGTCCTGGCCACCGCCTTGACCTTCCACCTGCCCCACCTCTGCAGGGTACCACCGCCCCGCTGAGGCAGAATAGACCTGCGCCACCAACGCCGAAGCAGTGCAGTTTCACCAATGGGGAGACATACACAGTTCAGTAGGTGTGATACACACACACATATATATATGATACATATACAATATATATATATATATGTGTGTGTAAGCATTTACATATATATCTACGCATGAATAGATAAATAAGTATATTATATATATATATGTGTGTGTGTCATATTATATACATATAATTATGTAAATATGGAATATATTTGTTTCTATCTATAGCAAGTGTGGTATCTAGTAAAAAAATACTTGGACAACCACCCCACGGATCGCAACTAGACAATAAGGGGCGATATGACCAAGTTATAAATGGGATAAAGCGCGTGTAAACCGCTTATCAACCAGGGAAGCGAACAGATTGACAAGCGGGATGATACTCCAAGTAACTAAGAGGCGATGATGGAATTTTACCCAGGCAAGTGGGAGAAGCACACCATACGAGTAGGCAATTATCTATATATAACATAGACTGTAGAAGATTCATGTCTACGAAATATGACATGTAATAAAGAAAAAACTGGTAGATAATTGCAGATGCGCAGCAAGGAGTCAATTTCATAATTGTTGAACATGATGATGAACAATGAGAGGCACCTGTCATTTTGTCAGAACATCTTACAGCTGGGCCACGCATTCACTGACACCCACCGTCGCCTACTAGGAAGACCCTTGAAAGCTAAACTACCCAGAGGTTCCTCAATATGCTCCATTCCTAAATCGCCAGAGAAAAGACATTAAACAAAACATACATGAATCAAAAAACAAACCAAACCAAACCAAACCAAACCAAACCAAACCAGTAACCAAACCAAACCAAACCAAACCAAACCAAACCACAACAAACCACAACAAACCACAACAAACCACAACAAACCACAACAAACCACAACAAACCACAACAAAAACCACAACAAACCACAACAAACCACAACAAACCACAACAAACCACAACAAACCACAACAAACCACAACAAACCACAACAAACCACAACAAACCAACAAACCAACAAACCACAACAAACCACAACAAACCACAACAACAAACCACAACAACAAACCACAACAACAGACCACAACAACAAACCACAACAACAAACCACAACAACGACCCACAACAACCCACAACAACCCACAACAACAACAACAACAACACCAACAACAACAACAACTACAACATACTACAACTACAATTACAACAACAGCTTTAACTACATGACAATTACAACTACAACTACAATAACTACAACTACAATTACAACTTCAACTACAACAACAACAACAACAACAACAACAACAACAACAACAACAACATCGCATAAGCTGGTCACCCCCAGCAGCAATCCCTGGACCCCCAGCCTCCACGACACTCCCGGGCAGCCACTTGTCACAGGGCCGCTCCCCAGGCCGCAGCCCACGAGGCGCTGGCGCGCCAGGGGCACTGGTGATGCCTAAGCCCAGGCCTGACGCATCGGTTTTTGAATGATTTGGGAGTGAACAGTTCCACGTCATAAGTGGCTACATGGCCATAAATATAGGGATTATATGTATATTTTGCAAGTACTTGGGTTCCAAGTATTTTGAAATGTTGTTTTCCATTTTTTTACGCGTGTTTTCTTCAGCTGGTTCCAAACCTTTTTTTGCATTTCATCAGTGTCTCCCAATGTACGGGAGCTATGACCATGGACCATGGCGATACGCATTGATAACCACAATTGCATCGCCAAGGAGCGTTCCAAGTTTTTCTGTTTACATAATATTGTTTAGGTGAAAGAACATGCCCTGAACCAAATGGAGTCATTGAAAAAGATTAAAAAAAACCTTATCATTTCTATTTTTAGTGACTGTTCACTGTTTGGGATTTCAGTGGTGCCTAAATTTGAGGCAATGATTGCCCATCCTGTATCAAATCTCCGAAATCTTTGGTGCCCCTCTGGCTTTACAAACCATGGGAATCAGTTCGACCTCAAAGGCTCCACACAGGGAATATATCACAACCCTCACTGGCAAACATCCAAAACATGAACAGCACAGCTTACCTACTGTACGCGTGTTCACCTACCCTGTGCTGGAGATATTCGCTTTTGATCCATCACCAACTGGGAACAGACTTGGATTCTTGGGGCCACCCAGGCCCACCTGGTGCTTCCATCTGATGATTGCCTTGGCGATGCAAGCAGGGCATCTTGGGATTCAAGCCCTTTCACTTTCTAGTGCGCGCAGGCATCCAGCATTAATGAAGGCATACTTCACGACCAGGGTGTGCATGCATTCATTTCCAAAAAGTTTCCCGCAAATACTATGAAGATAATCCAAAAAACACACACACACACACACACATCTCTCTCTATATATATATACCGATAGATTCATGCACCCCCCAATTATATCATCATTTTGTGGATCATTATTGCTAGTATTCATTATGTCCAAAATTATTAGTGCTATTCTTAATATTAGGATTTGCTAAATGGTTAAGCATACACATACACACATGCATATTATATTATATTACATTAAGTTATATTATATTACATTAAGTTATGTTATATTATATCATATTTAATTGAATTATATTCTATTCTATTCCATTCTACTCTACTATATCATATTATATTATGTTATGCTATATTATATTATGTTATATTAAATTCCATTCTATTCTATTATATTATATTATGTTATATTACGTTATATTGTATTATAATATATACATATATACGTTATACGTAATTATATGTAGACACTTGCACATATACCTCACCCATAAATTATCCCCGCCCATTTATCCCTTCCACTTTTCACCACCAAGGTGCTGTTGCTCGGCAAATGACCGCTCCCCAGGGCCTCCGTCAAGGCATCGGTGTCTGCGAAGGAATCCATATCGGTCTTGAACGATGGGATCCTGTGGCAGCTGCAACAAGACATGACATCCCTGGGGTCTGGATGGACAGATTTACAAAACTGGGGAGACCTGGGGAGATCATAACATGCCCCCCAAAACGAGAAAAACATGGGAAAATTGAGTGATTTGACGACATGAACAGATCTGAAAATATGATTTTGACATGTTTGGATTGATGTATGCTTCGAAACTTGCAGAAACACCAAGAAAATTGGGGATAGAGATGATCCCAGTCAGGAATGCCTGAGAAGGCTGAAAGAAGTCTCCATTCCGTGGGTTTGTTCCAGAATTGGGGGGAAGCGACAAAGTTACCTCTGGCAGTCAAACTTTATCACAAGAATCTCATGTTTAACAAGAAAAGCATCTGAAAAGGGGCAAGTCATGGGACGTCCCTCCAATTAAACAAAACAAAACAAAACATCTATGGCTATGGAAGGGGTTCAATGGTTCAGCGTGCCTCTCCGGCAAACTCGAGGCGATGGAAGGCGTTCGCCGCACAGCGGCGCAGCCGGGCGCAGGTAGTGCCACGTCGTCGAAGGGTGTGCTGAAGGGCCTTCGCATTGGTGCTGGTAGGATCCCTCAAAGAAATCCTATCTGCCTAATATTACGTAATATTAGACACCCCTCAACTGGTCGCAAAATATTCTAAATCCTCCACTAAACCGTGTTTGATATTAGTGACCTAGCAGCTAGCCTGGAGGCACCCAGCAGGGCTCATGCCAAGCAAAATGATGGTCGCTGTGGGGTCCCTGAATGGGTCATGGATGATAGACATGCCCACACACACACACATATATATATATATATATGTATACATATGCACAGGAAAACATATATTATTATACAAGTGGATCCCTGATCTACAGTAACCAAAGGAATCGTCCTGGCCATGTTGGACCTTGTTGGGAGTCACAAAAATCAACAACATCTATCACATCAACATACACCAGCTACGAAAAAAATCAAAGCTGGAATGCATCAATTGCAACAGAACTTGTTCCGACCATGGTGGCTTTGCCTGCCTGTCCTCTGGAACTGAGCGGTACGAAGCCATTTGCTGACCTTTGGAAAGATGCTGTTGCTTTATTCCAGGCTGTGGCAGGTCTGTTCTCACATGCCAATATATGGGGTCTATGTGGGAATGGGAGAGGGCCAGGAAAGTCACTTGAGCACCCAACAACTCAAAACGCAGGATACAGGATGGTTGTTTAAGTAGTGACATCATCCTGGTCTTGACTCTTTCTGGGTTCCTTTTCTCTCCCCTCTCTCCCCTACCACATGCCTAGCAGCTATTTGGCAGCCATTTGGAAGCCACTTGGAAGCCATGTCAATGCTTTCAAGTGATGAAATGACATCAAGCTCATCAGATACAGCATGCTGACCCCAAATTAATGGAACCTGGCTGGGCCGGCTTACCCAAGTCCCAAAACAATCTGGGGCCTCCCTGTATATAGTACCCGACCCACGAGTATACTCAATCGCGCCGGGCGACTACCCCAGCCACTCATCAGTGGTTGGAAATAATCACAAATGCATACACAAAATAGTTATACAATTCTATATCATACATAATTATATATGTATGGTACACATCTCCGTGTGCATATGTGACTGCACATTTGGATACCGTATCAAACAAAATCAGATAGCCCAATTTGATGAGCACCTGCAGCCGTGGCGCCTCGACTTCGCATGGAAAGCACTGAGACTTCTGGCGGCCCACCCAACAAGATCCTTAGATTCAGTGGTGCTCCAGCCATCATAGTACCATCATTTCAAACAGGTGGGTGTTTATGGGAGATATCCATGTTTATTATGTATATCACGCCGTGCATTCATACCCACACACAAATGGCATTTGATAAACGGTATGGTTTGGGGATGTATATAAATAGACATATGTAATCTAAGAATAAGGACATTCGATGACAGTCGGGTCTGTCTGAAAATTGGGTATATCCATACAAGAGCAGTTGCAAAGGGAAATGCAACGACTAACCACCAAATTGTGGATAACTTGTTTTCAGAGAAACCCAGATAGAAATTGGAATCTCATAGTCCCAAAGAGGCAGGAACAACATTCAAACAACTACCAATTGTATCACTCTTTTGGCGCTTCTTTGGGGGGTTCCCTCCAGAATAGCTCAAGTCTGGCGAAGCACCGACACCAGTAAACGAGAATGGTTGCAATTGAAGAACCATCTAAATAATACTACAAGCTACAAGTTTGACATCGTTTAAGAAGACCCAGAGTTTGGAATTTCGGCACAACAACCACTTTGGCCCAGGCACTCAGGTTGCCGCTTTGAGGCGGAGTTGGTGGGAGAGGGAGTCACCTGAAGCATTGAGCTCTTGAGACTCGACAACCCGAACATGCGGTATACCCTAAATGGCCATTTCAAATACAGAAAGTGATGATCAAACAATAATAGAAAGATCAAATTTTTGGGTAGCAAAATTTCAGACAAACCTGCTGGGTTGACTTTGAGAGATCGAGATTCAAGGGTTGCTGCAGCACCTGGAAATGTCCTCGTCTTATGTTCGGATGAGATGTCAATTATTCTTCGGTTCACTTTTGGATCGTTTGGGACATGGGGATGATGGGGATGGACTTGAATCAGATCGAAATGCCACTTTTGGTGCTGAACTTGGCAGGATTCGCATAGAATCTTGATGTTCCCACATGGCTATCCTGGGATACCCCGTCTTACCAGGACACCTGAGAAAAACGTCCTATTGTGCCTCAAGATCAACCGAACCACTAAGCATTCACCAGCCATTCACCAACCATGCCATATCCAAAGGCCAGTGGCGCAGCTCTCTCCAGGCCACAAGCCACTTTCCCCGGACCTTGGCTGGGGTTCAACAAATCATCGACCAACTGGAAGTAGCAGCCTCAAAACTGATAGAACACTTGGAAACCTGGAAAATTGAGGTAAATATATGTAAATATCATCCATACCATCCGGGAAAAAGAGTTTCTATCTTCACCGGGACCTATAGAAATCAACAGGGAAGTTTCCATTGCCATATGTTTTGAATAAAAGTGACGGCAATATATAATAGGGTGGAACTGGTTGGTGCGTTGAGGTGAACACGTGAATACACATGTGAATGAAACTGTTGGGATGCGAATGTATGAAAACTGCCGAGAGCTCTAGAACGAAACCAATGGACCTTTACCAATATCAATTCCCAAGTGATCTACAAATGCTGAAAGTTTCAGTGCCAGGTTGGAGAGGAGATCTTGTCAGCAGCATGTCCGACCCGCAACGCTTGCAACTGAGGAACATTGCCTTTGATAGTCCATGCTTGTCCGACACGCTCCTTGGTGGGCAAACCCTGGCAGAACAAGCAAGAGTGAAACAAACAATAAGAGTGGGAATGCAGAACGCAGGTATAGTCCTTCTCCAACTTGCCAAGCCCCATAGCCACTACCCTTGCTGTTCAATATAATCGCCAAGTAGATTCGGGGCAAAGACACAAACAGAATCGAATGGACCGAGTCACAAACCATATGTCCAAAAATGGGAGCAATCCCCCAATAATCTATTGTTTTCTCATCATGTTGCATGTTAAAAAATTGATTTTAGGTTTCTTCATTTGGTATGTATATATGATTCTGTGTGTACATTATGCATATATATATATATATAAATAAATAAATATACATTATTCGCAGTATCTTTAAAAGAAAAAAAACATCAATAGCCATCCAGAAAAGATAGAACGGCAATTTCTTACTATCTTAGTTAGGATTTTCTTCTTCTATTTTATTCTATTTTTGTATTTGATGGATTACTCTACAAATTTCCAGTACCATTTCCCGTTTAACAAACAGGTCACTTCCACTCCAAGCGTCGAGAGCGAACGGATGGCCAGCTCCGAGGGTTGATAGCCGGTGGGTCCCGTGGCTCGTGGCTCTCCTACCACTGCTGACCTGGAGCGGGGCCGCATAGGAAATCCTATGGGGGCCTTAGGCGGCCAGCTGACCTACTGGGGTGACCGCTTCTGTATTTTTTCTATATAGGGGTCAAATCGTGTCTATTTATATCTGGGCACCTCAATGCCATAGACCTACCAGTTAGGGGATGGTTGAGCTCCCACCCCAGAAACAAACGGTGATTTTGGCGATGGTTTATGGAATTGGGTTTGCCACATTGGTTGCTGTTCCTGTCACTTTTGGGGGCCGGATACCCCAGATTGGCATCGAAAAAGGCCACCTGATGGCATCGAAAATGGCCGCCATCACCGCACCATGGGGCGCCCACCGATGAGCTGTGAAGCCAGGATGGTTGCGGTGCACGCTCCACAAAACAAGCAACAACAATCAACAACACGGTTGGTGATGACAGTTGGGCTGACTGAAATGAAATGTTCGAGTCATTGACACACACACACAGTTCTAAAGATAATATATAAACATACATATATATATATATATACATATGTATGTATGTATGTATGTATGTATGTATGTATGTATGTATGTATGTATGTATGTATGTATGTATGTATATATATATGTATATATATATATGTGTATATATATATATATATATGTGTAAATATATTATATATATGTATATATATATATATATGGGTAAATTATAGTAATTCACTAACCTGAAATAAGACCCATTTCCTTCCCATAGGAGCCCCGACCCGGCCTCGGCGGCTGAATCGGAGCTCTTTGTCATTGCGACGACTTCCTTCACCTAGGAAGGAGAAAACAAAAGCTCGTCCACGGTCCTGCTTCGCAGGACAAGATTGAAACCCAGCAGCTCTTCTCCTCAACGCCTGTCTTTGGCTATCCGGTGACGATACTTCAACTTGTTCTTCTTATCATCCCAACTGAAATCTCCAAGGGCATCGGTCCGCTGGAGGAGCCAAGATGCAGAAAAAGTTATATCGTAGCAAGTCTTGTTACATATTTTGTCCTTAAGATACGCAGCAACTTCGCTTTGAAAAGGAAAGCAGGGACGAAGTGAGAGCCCACTTGTAAACTGCTTCATGCCCTGCACATAGAGTGAGGACTGCAAACCTTTTGAACACTCTGGAAACACACATGATGGCAGGAGGGCTTGGCATTGCGCCCACATTTTTTGGAAAGTGGCCGCCACATCCTGAAATGTGACAGCATGGTTAACCAGATCCTGGGAATCCTCTACCATGAGCAGCCGGACCTCTTTATTGGAATTGGTACGCAAGATTGGCAGGGCACGCTGAATATACATTGTGAAAGATATTCCAAGCTCAAGCCATGACACGCCAAGTTCCTGTGCAAGAGGGCCTTGTGGCTGAGAAGGCCAAATCAAAAGTTGCATCCATTCATAGATCTGCTCCGCAAGCTTATCCCCCCAAGAAAACCACTTAAACCAGTCCCTGTCCGCAGGAAAAGTCAAGTCTTGGACCTCGGTCGGCTTCCAGGATTGAATGGCAGGCGAAATTGGATTGGCACTATTCTTAGCTGGAGCAGGAATTACCTCTGCTTCCTGGCGGTTGAGTTGTTCCTCCATCTTGGCACGTGCCGTTGCAAGGTCAACATGCAGGGCACACACATCCTCAAGAAGGTCTCTCTCCATTTGGATTTGCTTATGATGGGAAACCATGTCATTATACCATGCTTGGTCGAGGGTCGTGCAGGCACTTTTGGCGGCTTCATCGGCAGATTCGTTACCTAACAAGTGATACAACTCCAAAAGACACTGACAAGAGTTGGGGTCACGATGTGCTTTAATTTTTTGCATGCGGCTTGGACACAAAGAGACATCCTGAAGGTCATACAAGAGATCTGCATTGGGCAAAGCAAAAAACTTTAAATTTTTCGAAGCAACACCATGAACTTTGGAAATGGCATACACGCTATCTGAGTGAATATAACCAAAAGGCACTGCTGCAGCGGTGACAATGGCTGCAAGTTCTGCACGGTTTATGTTTTGCTCACCCTGAACTCTGGAGGCAAACATGGGTATCAGGGTGTCTGGAAAGGTCCCATTGGCAAGGAAGCGGTCTGCTTGTTCTTTGCGTTGGTCATCATTGATGGCGACATCGATGATACCAGCATAGGCTGCAACACGTGTTGTTGGTGAGTGGGGAAACTGACAACTACCATCCACATAAATGTGAAAAGGATTATTGGCAAGGAAACGTTGATTGGCAAAGTCAAGGAATTTTTGGTGGATTACTGGTCTTGGCAATTGAAATTGTAGCAAAGTATGGAAATGGGATTCTGGGTGAACTGTAATACAGGGGCAAATGGAAAACTCAAGGCCATGGTCTTCCACCTGGGCCAGGGCATGTTGGTACTTGGCACGATCTTCTGCAAACGCTGGGCACTGCATCAGGCGATGCTCTCGGGAGTCCTCAGCGGAACAAAAACAGCACTTTCCATCTGCATCTGGGGCCCAATGGGCTTTTTGGGTTTCCGTTTGATATGCTCCTGCGATCTCTCGCATCAAGTGTTTGCGTTGGGCATCAGGGAATTTTTTGAGGATTGCAACGGTATCAGTTCTAGAAATGTCAGGTTGGCTGTACAAACTATGTCTGGCTGTTTGCATCACAATCAGGCGGTTCTGCCACGCAAGGGTCAAAAAATGGCGTATTCTGGGAAATCCATCTCGGAGGAGATTAAACTTAAGAAAGCCATCAACATGCACAAAACCCTGTTTGTCAAGCGTCCAAGAAATTTTTGAAAGCAAATATTTCAGGGTCGAGGCAGGTCCCTTGGTGTGGCGGTTACAACCTGTAAAGGCAGCAGCTGCAGCAAGGAAATTAGTTTGCATTTCTGGTGGCTGATTGGGCAGCCATTGCATTGCAGAACGAACAGCTTGAGCCAACGTATAAAACTCAGGGTCCAAAATGGCATTTCCTGTCAAAAGCAAAAGAATGGCTGGCGACATGCTGGTGGATTTTCCCACAAGTGCTTCGGCTGTGGCACTACGCATTTTGTGCAACATTTCGTCTGAAAAGGGGCAAGTTTCAGCACCGTAAAAAGCAGCAGGAAAGACACTGGCAAGGATCAGATGTTCCTTTGTGGCCAAATCGTTCTGCAGAAAGATCAATCTTTCCAACCTTCTGAGACCTGCATCATATCTGCTGCGACGAGATCCAAGGACCCGACAACCAGAGTAAAACATCTGAAATCCTAAGTCTTTGGCATTATGAAGTCGCTGGAGGCGCTGTGCAGGGAAAAAAGGGTTCAAGGCATCTTGAGCGGCATCTGCAGTGGTCGTGTCAGTGGCCCACAGCCAAGTCTTATTAAGGTCAAGGTCCAGTCCACAAACTTTGGTTACCTTGACAGTGACATCTGCCGCAACCCCTTGTAGGTGCTGGTGCTGTGTGGCCCAAGTCCAGTTGTCCGCGTAAGAAGCGGCAGAAACCTTGTTGTCCGTGGCTTTTTGCAGATTGCTGACCCATAACAGAGCCACTGAGAGCATAACGAGCACTGAATGGGAGTCCCCCTCAGGGAAGCCGCAAGAGCTAGAAACAGGGCCAAAGCTTTGTCCATTGACTTCCCAGTATCTTTGCAGTTTGGAGATGGATGCAAACCATTTCCATACTTTGTCCGGAGGGAGTCCCAAAGAGATCAACAACTTGGGTGCACATGCATGGCGAATGCAATTAAAGCACTTGACAATGTCCAAAGTTATGCCGGCCAAGGGTTGCCGTAAAAAGTGTGCCAGCTCAAGTTCAGTTTGGGCCATGTATGCCGCATCATGTGAACCCCTGGTGGGGAGCATGCCACAAATTTGTGGTGGGAACCAGGAGTTCCAAAAATGCAAAACTTGTGAACACCAAACTGCACTGTACAAGCGATAGATTTGACTAAGAATGCAAATGGGCCGGCTCTGAGAGGGCTGTGGCACATCAGCAGTCTTGTTCAACGGGCACACTCTGGCGCACATCATCCATTGTGGGAAACCCTGAGGATATTGATCGCACACAAGAATGAGGGCTTCAATGACAGGGTCTGGGCATAACTTAATCTCCTGGGCGGAGACAGCATCAAAACCACGAGCGGATCTCGCTTTCAATTTCGAAATTGCTTTTTTCCAGGCATTAAGGGAGTTGTCAAACAAGAACTGTTTTGGCGGTGGGGGCAAGGCTGAAACCAAAGCATCGAACTGTGGCCAAGGTGCATGCGCATCTTGAGCATGGGGTCGCTGCCACAAGGGCTGCCAGTAGCTGTTGAGTTGGTCAACAACTTGTTGGGGGTCAACTACATAATTGTCCTGTGTGACACAAGCCTGGTCGGGCAGGTCTGAAGGTAGCTGATGAAGTCTGGCAGTGAATGAAAATTCATCCCTGGCAACAATCCATGCAACGGCATCCCCAATTTTTACAGGTGACAACAAGTGGAAATCTTCGGGGGCTTCGCAGGCACAGTGGACTTCATTGGAATCCGGGTCCCAAGTAAGCAAACACTCTTCCTTATGGGGGAGGTACACTTCAGTGATTGGCAAGGCAGGCGGTTGGCGCAAGGCAGCAAATGCTTGGGAGGACCCTTGAAATTTTTGATCCATTTTTCTGGCAAACTTGCATTTTTTGGAAAAAAACAAATGGTCCTGAGAAACTGCTGCATTGGTGACATGCTGCGCTAACTGTAAGGCGACATGCAACCAATCACTGGATGGCAATGGCCAGGGCGCATGGCCGCATTCTGGTTGGTTGGCAAGCCAATGCATGAAAGGACATCCAAAGGAAGTACATTTGAGAATGGCAGTCCATTCCTGTTGCATTTCATGGGAATAACTGGATGGTACATGTTCCATGTGTTCCGCTTTTTTCAATCTTCGCAACAGGCATTGAAGTCGGCGAACTTGCTTCACTTTCCGTTTCGTGGCAAAGGTGGTGAGTTCATATAAAGGCTCATAATCGCCATGGCGAGCAGGCTTCAAGGCACTATATACTGGAGATTTCACAGGTACACGTGGTTGACACCGGCCACGAAAGGACCGGGGCAGGTGTGAAAAACCATTCGAATGAACATCACTTTGTTGATGGACACATGTGTCAACAATGGTTTCAAGTTGGCGTCCCCATTCCTCAAAAGTGTCAGGTTGCGATGCTGGTGGCTGAGCATCGTAGGCTTTTTGCAGGTCGGCTTGGTCAATTCCCAAAGATACCCAGCTCTGTGGCATTTTGAGCTTGATACGAAAAAGTTGTGGTTGTGGCAATTGAAGTGAAAATTTGACAGGGGAATGAGTGGCAAAAATGTCATTGGGTAAAACTTGAATGTGGCCAAGAAGGGGTATCAGTTGTTGTGACAAAATGGCGTTATCAGGGCGGGTCACGCCCAGGCAAGTGGGTGGCATCGGTCGTGCATACCGTTGCTCATATAGGCCAATCAGATCATTGCAGCCCTTACTAAGGAAAGTATCCCAGATGGGAAGGTCACTCAACTCCATATTGAAATCGCCACAAATTACAAAAGGCAAAGGGACCATTAGGGCCTGTTGCAAGGTCATGGCAAGAAGCGAATTGAGAAATTCCTTAGCATTGGGGTAGTTTTGTGGTATACTATACACCGAAAAGATCTGAACATGGGTGTCTCCACAAGAGGCAATGGTGTGCACAAAACGTGTTGTCGTTTTCCAGTCTGGCGGAAGTGGATTTCGGCAATGGCGCATGGCGATGTTTGAAAAGACAGCTGTGCCTCCTACTCTGCCCCTCAAACTGTCGCTTCCGTCATGGCAAACTCTCTGTGCTGGCACAGGTGAGGACCAAAAACTTTTGTAGTGAATCTGGTTAAGATCCTTCTGGCATCGCTTTTGAGCTTCCAAAGTGGCGGTTGTTTCTGCAAGGCATAGGACTTGAATGTCCTCGGATGTCAACAAAGTAGCAAACGTATCTTTTTTATTTAGTACGCTGGTCGGGTTGACCAGGGCAATGTTCATCAGGCATGAGGCCTTTCTACCAGGCCCAGGGTTTCTTGCTTCACCAAATCTGATTGCACGCCCCAAACCAGGGCTGGATTGATGAAAGATGTCGAGGAAAAAAGGTGCACAAAAGGAAATTACACCAATGTAAACTGCACAAGGCTGCTTAGCAGAGGTATACATCATGTGATCATTCCCCACATGAGGCACCGAAAAAAGGAATTGTGCCGTCAACCTTCGTAACGGCAATGGCAGAGCACACACAGTGCTAACGGATGCAAATGCTGTGAACCAAGTTGGAGGGCCAACAGAACTGCACATACAAACTTCATCAAGACAAAATGTCTGCTCCAAAAGGGCCAAAGCATGAATTAGGCATGAGGGCATGAACGTGTCAATCGGACATTTCTTCGTCCGCATTGGACGGATTTTTCCTCTTGGACTGCATCAACATGTATTTGAGATCACGGAAGTTGGATTCAAATTGCTTGGACTGAAGAGCAAGGGCTTCGCCAAAAGAGGCCGACAAATCATTTTTCACTTGCTGCATGGATGAAGCAACCTTTTCTGTGATCTTGGCTTCGGTTTGGCTCAGGTCATTGGCAAGCTGAGTCAATTGGGCGCCATGATTGACTTGAGTGGTTTGCAAAGCTTCGAGCTTGCTTTCCAATTCCTGGACTTTTGCTTCTTGCTGAGCAAAACGCTGTTCTTGTGGGCCAGCGGTCACTGCAGGGGCAATGGCAGGCGAAGTACGCCCATTCAACTGATGATACCTGGCCCAAGGATCTGGTGTCAAAGTTGAGGATGACGCTTGGGTGGGATGAGCACTTGGTTGTTTCGACTGCTGGCGTCGAGGTCCTGCCACAATTGGCTGCATGGTAACATTTTGCTTCTGCTGCATGAGTCGGGGCAAAATGGGCTGTCCATTGAATGCAAGTGGGCCTGATGGAGGTGCGTCTCCAGTGCAGATCAGCCACGATTTGGGTCCAGTGGCACGTAGTGGTCTAATGACCCATTTCACATGTTGGCTCCATTCCAATATCATGGCATGATTGCATCCATATGGCAAAGGCTCAAGCTTGTACACCCATTTGTTGGATGCATCAATGGGGACCTGTTCTTGTGGATAAATGGCTTTCCATGCACTGTCAAACATCCCCGACTGGATTCTGATACCTAGACTTGATTTGCCCCTCACCAAGCCGGCAATGCCTGCAATCTTGGCTGACATGGCTGCAGCCTTTTGCGGATCGACATGGGACTGCAGCCAAAGAATGCGGTAATCGTCTGTGAGTCGTCCATTTTCAGCTTTAGGAGCTGACCATATGCGATTGTGGCCTGAGGCCTTGAGGAATGGTGTGAACTGGTCATTGGAAATGGCAGCATGTACTTGCACACTGGTGGCTTCATGCGGTTGACATTGCTGTTTACCTTTCCTAAAAGATCGTCCCCAGACACTGGTCATGGCGGACTGCAAACCATCACTGTGAAGAATGTCCCGGAGAAAAAGTGTCGTCTTGGAAGTGGCTTGGGACCATTCCTCATCACTCCAATCCTGCTTCCACAAGGTGAGAGCACAAATCTTGCTGGTGGTGGTTTTGGTGGCCGTCTGGTCCCAATCCTTGCATTGCAATTTTTTGTCACCAAGCTGGATCAAAGTGAGCTGAAGCAAAACTTGTTGACCATCGACATTCACACATGGCAAGACGATCTCTTGCTTTGGCAGGTTGGTATCGGTGGTCAACGGACCTAGAATCAGAATGCCAAGTTCATCTGGTGAAATTGTTTGACACTCTTTGATCCAAGGAGCTGCACCTGCCTCATTGGTCAAGAAGACTCCAGTGGCATTTGGCCGAATGTCTTGCAAGGCACAGGTCGGTTGCCCATCCTCTCGCAAAAGGAACTCACAATCAACTTGGAAGTCCGCAGGGTCAGGCAAAGCAGGAAACTTCCTACGACTCTTGATCTTCTGGACAACATTCGGGGTTTTGGATGGGACATCTGGGAGTTTCACGGATGCATCGTGCAGGATTTGCAAAATCTGGCTGTCACGCTTGGCGGATGCTGACTGCTGAATCACGGGAATGAAACGTTTTGGACCAATGTCCTCAATGATGCTTTCAAGATTGTTGTGAATCCATTGCAATTCAATGCCACGTTCCAACATCCAGGCAGCCAAAGAGTTGCGTACCTGTTGTTTGACTTGTGCTTTTGTGGATGTAGGACCAGCACCTCCACACAATTCAAAACCCACAAAGAAGGTGAGCAGCTTGTGGGGTTCATTTTCATTGACACACTGTACAATTGGACCGCTGGCAAATTGCTTGGCGCCATGCACTAGGCGTGCAGCTCTCAGCTTCATCACTGGTGACAATGAAAACATAAGCAAAGCAGTGATCACTTCAGCTGAAGCATCCGGTTGAATGGATCCGGACCACAAAGGTCGTGACCAGCACTTAATGACAATCGGGATTCCATGGTCAGTCGTCAAAGCATCAAGAAAACTTCTGGTCAGAGCAACTGCAAGACACAGAGGGAAAGCACTGGGAGGGACAGGATTCCCTTGAGCTGCTGGCGCAAATGTGACCCGTGTTGTGCTGTCATCATGATAAACATGGACACATCGTCCCAAGTTGTGCAGAGAAGTTTTGTCAATGGCCTGTGCAAAAACGAGTGCAACTGTCTTCCTGGAGGTCGGTTCACCTGAGAACAATCCTTGCCAACAATCCGTTTCAATGTCGTATTGAAAAAGGAAGGTGGTGTTTTGACATGCCGCAAGGAGGAAAACAGGTTCAATCTGTAAACTCGCATGTTGCAAAGGTTGGGAAAGCACCACAACATTCTGGGAGTACTTCTGATGATCAGCAATGGGGCCAAATTGGTCATACAAAATGTCCGCAGTGCAAACTTGCTTGCAGAAATCTTTGAGATTGGAATCAGTGGCACTAAAAATGGTCAATCGATTGTCAAAAAGACATGGCAAAAGCACATGGTCAACGTTTTGACATTGTGTGGCATCTGGAAACAAGTGACACTCTCCGTCTTGCACGTTGGTTCTGAAAGATGTGTGCCAAAGCATTGCAATGTCTGCCGGGTGGACATCAGTGGCAATCCAAAAGGACTGTTCCCAGTTGGGCATGTGGATCATGGCACGCAATGTGATGCAAAATTGCAATGTTTCGGAAACCTCAGAGAAATTGGCTGGCGTCACGGGTGATCCTAAAGGCAACTCGAACTCAGGCGGGTCGATGGGATCCTTGATCTTGTGCATCTGAGAGGAAACGGAGAAAAAACCATGCACATTCCAACACTTTCCATCAGGGAGGAAACTCTTGCTGTGGTGTTCAAAGAAGTCCAAAATGTTGGCATGTTGGGACATGGAAATGTCTTCTTCCCAAATCAATCTTCGCAAAAAGGATCCTGCAAGGCCGGAAGTCAGAATGGTCTGATCACGTTTGAGTCTATGATCATTCCAGGTCTGAAAAACATTCATTGCAAGTGCACGCTCGGCATAGGATGGAATGGTCTGCAGTGCAACCTGAAAGGCCATAAGGGCATGAACAGGAGCAATCATGTTTCCCAAAAATTTCCAGGCCAGGGTGAAGCCTTTGTTGACAAAATACCTATCCATCAAACCATGCAAAAGTGCAATTTCAGCCGGATGTAAAAGTCTGGGCCCATGGTGGTCGTCATGAATAAAGTGGGCAAGGCATCCTCTTTCTTTCAAAGTGTCATGTGAAAAACGGTGTTGCGATCCATAGGACGCCATAATCACAGGAATCTTCTCATGAGGCTGAATGGTTCGGAGTTCAAGTGGCGTTTTGTCTGTCTTCCGTTTCTTGGGTGCAGGCAAATATGCATGATCCTGTACAACCTTTCTCATGTCTGCGGAGATCTTCAGTTGGGGTTCAAGCATCTCTGGAAACGAGAACAGGGCTTGAAAGTCATTCGGCGTACACAGGTTGGCATCTGGAATCTTAATGGTTGGAGATTCACACGGTGTGGTGGTGGTTACTCTACGCAAAACGGCCAACCAACGTGCTCGATGGACAGGTGCAAAATGCGACAAATCACTGGACTTCGACCAACAGATTGCATAGCCTATCATCGAAATGACTTTCATTACCATGGCTTTATGATCATGCGAGCAGAAGCCGGAAACTTGTTCAAGGCAAATGGCTGCCGGCTGCAACCAGCGTGATTGGAGCAAACCCTCAATCATGAGCATGCCGTCAAAACATGCAAGGCCTCTACCAGTGCTAGCCTTTGACCATGGTTGACATGGAGAAGACAAAGTGACAATCTCTGGGTTCCACTCAGCAATGGCTGGGAGCCATGTTTGGGAGGTGGCATCCCCATGCAAGGCACATCCATGACCTATCATGTTGGCAAAGTTGTCGGGCAAGGCATTGGCATCGAAAACAGTTACCTTATGATTAAGGCAGTATGTGGCACATGCTTGAAGGTCGGAGTCAATCATGACAGTGGTGGCATGGATACCATGATATGCAGCTAGGTGGTCAAGTGCATACGTCCAACCTCCGATACCCCCCCCCCAAAAAAGGAGAACACACGCAATTCGTCCTGCTTCTTGGGCGAAATGGGAATCATCACTGATTCATTGTCACATGCAAACGGAGCTTCTGGGCAAGACACATCTGGACAGGTGACATTGACACACCAAAACATCATGCTGCTGACTGGTTTTGGCTGCTTGACATCCCAAAGCAAGGAAATGCGATCCAAGGGCTTAAGGTTATCCCACTGCATGAAATCGGCAAGGACTGCTGCACCAGAAGTACCATAAGGGACAAATTCCAGGGCAGACCAAAGCGAATCACTTTCACGAGAGACATCCCCAATCAAAAGGTTAGCTCTTCCATTCATGAAATTCGTCAAGTCAGATCCAGAAGCCGAAAGGATTTCATGGTCTTGGAGAATTTTCACCNGAGACATCCCCAATCAAAAGGTTAGCTCTTCCATTCATGAAATTCGTCAAGTCAGATCCAGAAGCCGAAAGGATTTCATGGTCTTGGAGAATTTTCACCAGATCATTCAAATATGACACCATGGCACCACAGGAACTTGGCGGGGCTCAGATTTGCAGCCTGCGAGGCTGTCAGGCAAACCGGCTCGAAGGTTTGAGCCTCATGCCCNAAATATGACACCATGGCACCACAGGAACTTGGCGGGGCTCAGATTTGCAGCCTGCGAGGCTGTCAGGCAAACCGGCTCGAAGGTTTGAGCCTCATGCCCTCCTGAAATAAGACCATTTAGGGATAATATCCCTTACTAACCATATATTCCAGTGAGGTCGCAGTGAGGTCGTTATAATTTACCTACATATATGCACATGGAAGGCGAAGATGTGTATCATGTATGTGTATGTTTTGATAAAAGTCACTTATCCATCTAATTGTTTCATTCATGAACATACACAAGAATTCAGCCGAGTTGGAGGAACATTCAGCCAGGATCAGAATCAATGAGACGTTTTCTATCAGTGACTGCTCTGGTGGCAATGTGATTGCAGCATCTTCATCAGGAGTGTCTCTACTGGAAAGTAGCCACCGACTGATGCAAGATAAAAAAAAGCAAAACTGGATTTTGAGAAACCATCATGTCCTGGTATGGGTCCAATTGTAGGACCCCTCGCATGAGGGACTCGTAGTAAACATGGTTCACATCTTGGGCTACCTCAACCTTACTTTGACCCAACTCCATATTTCACCTAGCTATAGCGCCATTTCTTTGGTTCACATCCCTTCCATTCGTCCAAAACAAGATCCCAATCGCTTGTGGGAAAATCCCCATTTGTTTGATTCATATTCATATCAATTTCATTCCATATCTAAAAAGACGCTAAGTATCCCTAAGTGGTATCTGAGACCAAGGAACCCCAGCTACGTCCTAAAACAGTTTGTCACATTGCTTCGCATGCACCACTTCCTTCTCCTCAGCTCCTGAGCATTCCTTTGTCACTGCCTGCAGGCTCTCCACACAGGGAGCGCTGTTGACTTCCAAACGCCACTTCTATGCATTTTGCTGGTTGGAGTCGAGCAGTTTTTTATAGCTGGTTGCGCCAACTTTGGGCATACCAAGCAGGCTCAACCACTGTTTTTATGCTCAACCAAGGCTTTCTGGTAGATCCATTGGCTAAGGCACTGGTAAAACGATGTCAAAAGCAAATCACGCGAGTAAAGCCCAGGCTATTCAGGTGAAGCCGCATGGTCTCGTTGAACTCGGGTGGGCCGCACACCTCAGCCGCCGGTGGTCCACAAGACTTTGGTGTAGAAAGTGGTGACCAGCTCGACCTTGCGCCCAACCAGAATGATCCAGAATGCCTGAGCTGTACTGAAATCATTGAAATCTATCAATTTTCTTGATTTGGAATGTATGCCCCTCTAAATGCCTGAGGACTGTTATCCCAACATTCAATCGATCTCCGGCTTCTATCTTGATTTTCTTTCCAAACATTACATGGGGTTCCTGACATTTATGTCCTCTTGAAACAAATACTTAGTGAGGCTGGTTTTCCATAGTTTTCCTTTATAAAACCACTTACAAAGATCATGCTTATGAGATCTTATAAGATCTTATGAGCGTGTATGTGTATCATAGGGGAGCATACCACTATCAGTCAAATTTCTCTCCGCTGCAACTCCTCCATTTTTTAATAGTTTTTGCTGGCATACCATGCCCTTCTGAGCAAAAATGCTGTCAAAGCTCATTTTGTTTTGTTTAAATCTTTGCTTCGGATTTAAACCTAAAATCAACCAGAAAAACTGGAATCAGTTGCCATCCGGCAATCAAACATGGCTAGCTGGAAAATCCCATATAGATGATTGTCACATTAATTGGAACCTCCACTTAGTTCGGGCATTTTCCAGCTAGCCATGTTTGACCACCAAATGAACATATCCGGCCACAAAATCACCTTTGGTTGGTACTGCAAACCTTTAAAATGTATTGAAAATAGTAGGTGAGGAATTCCCTTTGGTGAGATTAAAAACCCTCAAAATCCAGCACAAAAACCTAGAGTTGCTTATTCTCTATTGCTCCAATCACCATTATTAAGCATCATTAACCATTAAGGCCATGATATCACAATGGTTATTAATGGTTAACAATGCTTCCAGTAACCATGATTAATCTTTATCTATATCACTAACCGGCACCAATCATCATTACCCTCTGGTAATTTAACATTGCTATTGAAACTGGCCATAGAAATCAATGATTATTCCCATGAAAAATGATGATTTTCCATAGTTATGTTAATTTACCAGAGGGTAAATCCCCAAAAATGGATGGGGAAAATCATCCAAAATTCGCCATTTTCCATGGTTAACCATCATTCATCCCACCCTCCTCAGCCCAGGATCCAACGCCACGGTCGCCTCAGCCACCGCGTCGCTCAGCTGCCGGCGCAGGAGCTCCAGATCGATACGGCCACGGTGACCGCCCCAGGCCTCTGTGGGGTGGGTGACCTGGGGCGCGGCGACAAAATCCAGGCGTTTTTTTCAGGAAAATCGGTCAAAGATGGGGATAAACCATGGCAAAACCCTGGTTCTTGTGATTTTTTTAATTATGAATTTTGACAAATTATGACATATATATATATATGCACATTTGTTATTACTTGCATAAGTTTGGGACATTATTATTTGTACAAGTTTGGGACATTTTATGTATAAGTTTGGAACGTTATAGATGTGAATTTGAACATGGGGATGCAGAAGCCATAACACTGCAGTTTTCAAGGTTCAACTTATGATAAACCATTGGGTTCGGGGTGCATGATTTTTCAGACACACCCATCGTCCTGTTCTTCCTTAGCCAAGTCTTGGATGTGAGGGTCAGCCAGTCTGGAGATGTGTTCTTAATAGTGACTCATGACCATCATGTCTGGCGGTTGCGAGGTGGCAATAAGTTGTCCAGATCTACGTCGGGCTTGCTGAGAACCGTTCATATCTAGTGGGGAAATCTCGTGTACCAACCTGGAAAGTTCTTTTTCCTATACTTGAAGCGTCCAGATATTGACGATGTTCTTTTTTTTGTGTGGAGGGAAGGGAACTGGAGCCGATGGGGAGTGAGATGAGATAGGTTCATGTAAATGTACCCTCCAGTAAGGTCCAATTTTTGGAGGTCCTGTCGATATGACCTCAGAAACTTTGAATGCAGCTTCAAAGATCCTGCATTTGAGAGCTGACTGTCTCAGAGGATGAGCACGGATCATACGGTGTGGGCATGGTATATGGCACATTTATAAATGCCCTATCCATGTTCAAGCCGAAAACTAGGATTTGATTTAAATCTGTACTTCCTATTCCTTTTTCCAGCATTCCCCAAAAACAAATGTCTCCGGAGTATAACAAGCATTACCAATTTCGCAGCCTCGGGATTTCTGCTGCCCTCCCAATCCAAACAAGATATCATATTAAAAAAAACAAAAATCACCTGTTTGGACAGCCCATTAACCAGCAAGGCTAAGCACAGTTGCAATATCCAAAGATCAGCCAAGGAACGGCGAAGCACACATTGACACTCCGACACCTGGGAAAACGATGCTATACATGAGGCATCTGGGTGTAGGAATGCCCTGCGGATTAATTCTGAAGCAAGGACAGGAAGTGTTCAGTAATTTGGGCAAGAAAGACACCAACGAGTCATATCTGAGACCCAACAACTAGTTCCACTCCTAGTCATCAAATACCGTGGGCCATCCCAATGATGAAATTCCGTTCCAGACATTTTCTACTTGGATTTGCCTCCCTAGATCTCCCTAGTAAATGGCTTACAACCATAGCTGGATCAGATTCATGCTGTGCACCCCATCATGTCAGAAGATATGTTCGATAATCCTCTACAATTGAATCCATAAAAAATCCGGTGATAAACATACTACAAGCCATTTATTGCTGCCTAATTTCCTACTTGTTAGTTGCATGCCCATTTATGGATGGTGATCCACCCGCTTTGACAATCTTCTTGAATGGTATTCCCAGTGTTTCTTGGTGAATATGATTGCCATCAAGTATGGGTATGCAACCCTGTGCAGAGAAATTCCTGGGGATGTGTCGGACCTAACTAAATTCACATATGGCCAGCTAAAGTGCCCCATGATCAGCCTGTAGTACTTCCCACTAAATATCCCCATTGATGTTTGGTGGCAATCAGAATAGTTGGGCCACCAATACAAACACCATCATTCCAGTGAGGTGACAATGAAGTCACTAGAATTGATCCGTATTGATATACGCACATATAGATACTCATACACACACACGCATATATATATATATATATATGCAGAAAACTTAAAGAGCCAACCATGTAGTATACTATTAATAGTCCCATACAAATCCGACATATCCCATTGAAATACCATCAGTACCCATTAATATCTAATATACCATGAATATCCACTCAGCGTAGCTCAGCTCAGCGACATCTTCGCCAAGTCAGTCAGCTCGGACCGGAAGGCGATCCTCGGCGAAGATAGGTCAGTTGGCACCCGGGTGCTCTTGACAGCCCAAGTTTATAAAGCAACTGGATATCTTAGCCGCTAGTCAGTGGATGAACATTGTATTTTTACCGCAGAAAAATGTGAGTTTGCCAGCAGCAAATGGATGAGTTTTCGATGATGGAACATGGAGACACATCTCATACTGTAAATCTAGCAAAGAACATTACACCATCAATGTATCCATCACTATGCATTCATGTCGATGATTTTCCAAGTGATGGGGGAATGTTTGATTCCAAGATGGTAGATGCAGTACACCGCACCAAGTTTCAAAATGGAGTGGAGAAAGGGAGAAGCCCCAACGTATCGCAAAGTTATATAGATCGACTGACTTCCTCTGGAAGATTCAAGTCAAGACCCGACAAAACGCACTAAAGGAACCGGAGGTTTTTGGAAGGGATCGGCAACTCCAAGTCGAGCCGTACCTTACGCCACCATGCGAGACACTCATCTTCAGTCCGGTTGGCGTACAAGATGTCCATTTCAATGGAGCTGGCAGCTTCGCCTCAATTTAGGATAACTTTTTCCACCAGAAAAAATGAAGCTTGGGCCCCTATCCCGGCCAGTCTTGAATCTACTGGGATGCTTAGCAATGACTAACTTCAGGGCTCCTCTCAATCAGCGGTATATGCTATGCCCTCACTATTGATCTGGCCCTGAATGGATCTGGGTTTGTAGTTTCGACCACTTAAAGGACAATTAAAAAACATGACATATGAAAATCACTTAGGCCTGACACATTCCCAGAACCCCTGGATTGATACTGGATCTGCTTACTTTAGTGCCTTCATTTGACTTTACAACCATCATCACCATGATACAAATATTGTCATTCCATGTCATTCCTGTCACTACTACACACATCGCTTAGGAAAAGGATCGTCTCAACAGTCATTGGATTGGTTTAAGGGAAAATTTACAGGAAACCCCTATATTTCATGGGAGAACCCATGGTTTCCTGTAAAATTTCCCATTAACCAATCCAATGAAACAGGCACCTGCCATGTTGGATTCCACCTGCCACATTCCGCCCCTGCCGCACCTTGTGACACCCAGGCCTGGAGGATCTGAATGCAGGGCGTCACCCCGCTGCCTGCCACCACAAACGCCAAACCTCCGTGGCAACGGGACGCAGCAAGGGATTGTGTCCCCCAAGGTGCCCCCAGGGACATGTTCACATATGAAGATGCAAGTGGGAAGTGGATGGGATGGTCATCATCCCTCAAATACATCCAAATATCTGGCATCTGGTGTCACAATAGGTTTTATCTTCACATGTGCATACAACCATTGGTGCATCATTCATTTCCGAGATGCGGCGAAATTGAAGTCCGGTTTCTCCTGCCCTGTCCGTGGCTAAGGACGCACATCAGGCAGCTGTATCCGCGAGGAGCCGTCGGAAAGCCAATCAGAAGCCATATCCGATTTTACCATGTAATCAGTGGTGACTATAAGCCATATCATGCCATACCTATTGGGCTGATCATTGTGGGTTTTACATGGAATTACATGGAATTACATGGAATTACGGTATTTTGACATGCTATATCTTCTTCTAATTCTCCGAGCGCTGTGGAACCACACTGGGTAAACGCAAAGGAAACAACAGCACGCATCGCCCAAAAGAAAGCCTGCTTCAGAATTTTGCACGAAACAAACAGCCTTGGAAAGAACACACTGATATACATTAACAGCAATCTCAAATACTGTACACTTCTGAGAAAAAAGTAGCTGATGGATTGAGCAAAAGAAAATAAAACATGTATCTCAAAAACTCAAGTCCGCTCCTGAAGATTGTTCGCGATGGCCAGGAGATGGTGTAGTCCTTGTGGAACATGTTGAAAGTCACCAGGGGTATAAAGTTGGTGTTTTCACCACCCCCTGCGGGAGGAAACACATGAGTCGTGCTGGATCATCATCGCAAGTGAGGATCTGAGCCATTCGCACTTGACATAACCCGAGGATTTTTCCGACCAGAGCAATATGAGTCAAGTGGGATCCAGCCACTGCAGAACCACCCGCCGGAGCCACGTAAGCAGCCGAACATGGTGTAGGGATTGATAAAGCCAGCAACAGCTTGGGTCTTTCAATCAATTTAGTCTAGTGTGAGCCACCAACCGAATTTGGGGAGGAACCTTCCAACGGAGTTGAAACCAAACACCATGTGACTTGTGATCTTCGGCAAAACCAAGGAAGACAAACTGTTAATATAAAATAATGCTAAAATCCTCAAGTCTGAAAGCATGGGAATCTCTGGCAAAAACTGGCTTGGAAAGACGACAGTAGAGTAAAACAAGAACAAAATTGCAGTTCTGGTTGGAAAAACAAGCCTGGCCCTGGTGGTAGATGCTTGACAAACCAATCAAATTCCACTGTCCTGACCACTGCAAGGCCACCTTGAAATCGTCCTAGCCCAGTTGACTATCTGACCTCTTCGCGGAAAACCTGGGGTGGATTTTCTCAACCCAAATCCGAAACCTGTGGCATGCCACAAGCCCCTGGCCCAAGCATCTCCATGCAAACCGGTCATCTCAACAAGTTGGCCCGGCGCCATCCTGTTTGGGACATCTCTGGTCATGCAGAACTGAGGTAAATCATGATTGAATCGGTAATTTTTATTGCCGCGTTGGTTTGTAGGAGGCGAATGTGGGAGAATCTCAGGTCTCTATTTGATCTGTTTGTATAAACACGTATCTGGTTTGTCCTGTCAGCCCTGTATGATATTTTGTCTGGCTAGTGTTGCACCAAAACTGCACCTGAAGTTGCCGATGTGTATCTGTTTGAGATTGCCACCCCCCCAAAAAAAAAAGAAAAACAAACTGAACCTGGAGGCTAGTCAACACAAACATCACACAAACCAATATCTAATCTGATTTAGACAGTTTCCTGGATCCAAGCAACATACTCTCTTGCCATCCAAAGATACCATTGGCATGCCAGAACCCCCCCAGCTGTAGATAATGTTCCAAGCGAACAATCGGATACGCTTCACAACTCCTGCCAGGTTTTCCAGTCATGTTGGCTTCTGTTAACAGTATTGCCAGTCTCAGAGCCAATCTTCCGGCCTATCCCAACTCCAAACCAACCAAAGCCTCGCAAGTCTGGAGCTCATCGCCCCGTCTTCATAGATCTTGATGGCCAAATCAAAGCTTCCAGGGCGGTGCGGGGGCGACACCGGGGTGTATTCCTGGCAATGGCTCTGGAGGCTGTCACCACCCTGAAATGCTGGGTGCTTCCCTTGATTGATGTATGTATTTGTATTGGGGTTGTTGTCTGAAACGATGATTAAGCATTATGAAATATGATGAATGCATTTTCATGGAGCTGAATTGACAGGCTGGGTGGTTTTCGCATGTTCTCGTTTATTAAACATGACATACTTCACGGCTACGAATTGAAGCGGCACATTTTCTGCAAAATCTGCCCCCACCAGGTTCCAAAAAGGTTGCCCTCTGGATGTACAGCAAATTGCTGCTCAATAGGAAATATCTCTTATGGGAAGGGAGGACACTGTGTTGGTCAATGCAATGCGGTCATGTTGAACCAATCGCTGAAGTACATGTGGCCACCATCATGACTTGCAACTGGACGTCCCCTAACACATTGGACAATGCTTCTCTTGCACCGTTTCTCTCTCCATCGCCCTCTTCCAAGGCGCTTTGTTCCAACCGTCAACCTACAAAATCTACAGGAAATTCAAAATGGCTGTTAGCTACGGAACATGGTCCATTTCGTTAATTAGATGATTTACTCCCTGCATGTGCAATTTCCCATGGCTGTGTCGTTAAATCACAGCTGGGTGCAATGAAACAGTGGGCATTCCACCCGCCCGGTGCTTCCAAGGCGCCCGTACCAACTGGTGCCCAGGCAAACGGAGCCGCACCTCGAACATCTTCTAGAGGAATGATGAAGGAAGGGGAATCTGGTAAACTAACATAACTATGGAAAATCACCATTTTTAATGGGAAAATCCACTATAGATGGCCATTTTCAATAGCTATGTTAGTTTACCAGAGGGTAACTTGCTAAACATTTCAATACTGGAATGATATTCTAAAACTTCAAGATCCTCTTGGGCAATGTAGGCAAGTGATCATGTATCACCCGGCAACCAACTTGGCACTTGGATGCGCGTTCCTCTTTGTAAGTGGTTCCCAGCTTTGGCTCTGTCACCCGATGATAAATACGAAAAACGTCTGCCATGGCAAAATTTTAATCATTCGCCGAACAAACCTATTTGTTGCTGGATGCTACATGGCCTCGTTTAATGACAAGAATAAACCATCACAGTACCCATCACTGAGCTTGGCCACATATCCCCAAATAAAATCTGTAAAGACAGAGAGGGGGAGAATGATTCATGAGATTTTTTAAAGGTACTACTGTACACCTAGGCCCCACGCTCCCAGTCACCTACTTCTGCTACCCAGCTGAGTCACATGCCGCTCCACTTCCCAGCGGGTACCAGTTGGCGCCAGGCTTTGACCTTCGGGAAGGGCAAAACGGAAGAGCCACATGCTGCGCGTCATCTGTTTCTTACCTCCGCTGGGTGGTGTACCCCCCGGGCTCATCAAGAAATGGCTAGCTGGGAAATCCTCGAACTCAGTGGGAGGTTTGAATGTGAACCGGAAGGTAAATATGGGGTGAAAAAGTTCGTGATTGGATGAGCATTTCATGTTCCCAACCCAAATCCAATCCTGATGCATGCAGCTGAGGAAAGTACTTGGATATGATTTGGGGGTCCAGTACCTTGTCAGGAAATAGTTGGATCGATACTATATAGAGATATATGCCGAGAGATTATATGATGAGATCAACACCGTGCATAAACCTCCAAATTGGTAGTGGCTTACCGTACACAATGAGATTAACACTTGATCATGGCTAAAATTGGTGGATTCTTTGAGATGATTCCAACTTGTTTGATAATTAAAAGAAAAGCTGAGTCGTAATAATAGTTCATAATCTATCATTCCAACCCGCCTTTTCAAGGACTTTCAGGAAGGTGGAAGAGAACAAATGCGTAAACGCCTCCAACAAGCTCCTTCTCTCAAATCTTCTCGCGATTTCACCGAACAAGCACTTCCAAAACCAACGCCAAACCATCAAGTCACACTAAATCATACTAAATCTATACATGGCCTAAAGGGTTTCCCCACACCAGGCACCTTGAAACCAAGGAGCTGAGAATCCGAAATGGTCGCCACTCCGTGGGATGCATCTGCACTGCCGAACTGCTCGGCGGGGGCGCCTGCCCCAAAGCCTTCCCAGAGCGCATCTCTGCCAACACCTGCAGCAAGAGTGCAAAGCAAAGAAACTGAAAAGGCTGTGTGAAAATACCATCTACTGTAAATTGAAAGAACTGATGGAATCTGGATTGCCTGATCAAATATCTTTCCTCAACGCATGGTTGGAATGCACGAATTCCGAATGTACAATGTCTCTAATCCCTACCAATGCTCTGGAAGCTACTCTGAGGGAACCGAATTTCAATGGAAAGAGGCCATGTCCCGTGGTTTAAAACCATTCACAAATGCCACTGTAGCGACGGGTCATCATCCCAGGAGGAATCCAAAATAAGACAGATTTAAAACCACGACCCAAGAAACCATCGTTGTTGCATCATGTTGCTGCTTCTATTCCCATTTCATGGTGCTCAACCATATGAAATTAGACCCCCCATTTCCAATAACTTGTGCAGTTTAGCGAATACATGGTCTGCTTCTTCGAGTTTCGATTTCACCCTGTGAAAACAAATCTCCTCGAACACAATGAATGAAATCAGATTAAGGCGTTCATTTTCAAGGGAATCAACAACTTAAAATCGTACTTATCAATGATGCCCCCAAAGGGTTTTCCAATAATGAAATCTAATTGTAAGTGGTTGTTCCACTCCCAAGATCTGCCCAGTGGTTATCAATATCAATTTTTGATCAATGATACCGATCCTCCCCATCTTTGCTGGCGCGCCTCGCCACTTCGCTTGTAGCCGTGGGGGCTGGGGTCGGACTTGCCATCCGGGCGGAAGGTGCTGTCACCTCGGGCTGCTGCATACTCCGATTTGGGAACGGTTCAAGAAACACGCAAGAAATCAATGGATTAGTTAATGGGAAAATTTACAGGAAACCATGGATTTTCCCATCAAATATAGGGGTTTCCTGTAAATTTTCCCTTAAACCAATCCAGTGATGATAACGTCGTTTTGAATGTCTACAAACCATTGCTGAAAACGGTCAGGATTTGCAAGCAACACACCTTGAGAAGGCGGATGTCGAAAAGAGCTATGCAAGTCAAGTCGTTGATGTCAACCGATGATAAAAAAAACATGATAAACCTCTAGGTGAGTGAGTACTGGGGAAAGTTCACAAAACAATGCCCAACTTGGGCCAAGCTCTTGCAGCTCAAAGAACCACTCCAAACATTCTTCGCCGCGCTGGCGTTGTAGGCGAACTGATCGCTCTCGCACTTGCCACCAGTGCTGAGTCGAACCCAGAGCCCTCCGTCCTAGGCAGTTCAAGGGCTAGTGGATAAGAGGGATGAACCCTGGATGCAATATGATGTAGTGGTACCCCCCCAGTTAGACAGCCCAGTCGCCTTTATCAATCCGGAGTTGACATTTTACACAACGGAACAGCAAGGAACTGAGGTATCTTCCAACATATCACACCTGTAGGTGCCTAGTGATTTACTACCCCCTTGGATGACTTCAACGATCGTCTCCACTGGGGGACCAGGCAAACCAATCAAGGTGGAAGCGATTCTTCAAAAGATGGGCATCAACATGCATCAACACAAATGCATAGATGTTTCAATCTATTGCTCACTGTTTAAAACAATCTTTATATCAACATCAATGTCTACAGAAAAATGTCACTAAGTGCACATGACGCATCAGAAAAAGTATGGAACAGGTGAAACTGGCATTTTGGTTTGATCTTGAAGATGTGCCATTGATCTTCAAGGCTTTAATGCAAATGAAACCACTGACCCAGTCTGAATTTCAAGGTTCTGGGCCCTCACCACGGTCCACGATCTCATGGGTTCGCTGGCTGTTTTTGGTAAATTTCCAGCCGTCTGGCGTCAGCTTCCTGGGGTTTTCCAAGAAAATCTCCATGAAAAAACAGGAGTTTGCATGATCCAAATGTGGAGGTTTCCGAGGTTTCCTATGATGTCTGCCATGTTTCCCTGAAATGTGGCAGATTTGATTGGTGGTGTTTGTATGTGTTTGTTGCTTTTTCCACGCCACGGAAAAGATGAAAACCACATGAAAAATTCGCGAAACCACCAGTCTTCTTATCGGACAGCCTTCTGTGGCCAGGTCCCCCTGACCTGTCTATCACTGGAAGATGATGAAAAATGCCCACGCATGTGCTAGTAGCACTGGCATTGAGCTGTTCGAAAGCAATGCGTTCCTTTGAAAAAACAATTGTCCTTGCAATCATGATGCTATCTCTGCCCAATCTCCACATGCCAAACCATGACTCCTGATTTACGCCAGCTTCGCCCATCATGGGTTTGACTGAGAGTACTGGCACCCCAAATACATCATTCCCCCATTACTTCATGGCCCCAAGTTCAGGTAACGATTTTTGTTCAAACTCATCCATCCCATATCTTTAATTTCCATTGTATTCCAACTGTAAAGACATGCATCTATATCTGTATGTATACATAACTCTGGGATGTATATACATGCAGAAATATATATATATATATAACTTAGGATATATATATAATATATATATATATATAAAATTCTGGAAATATAAATATATATAGACATCGATACATTTAGTATCCTGACTGTGCATGGTAGTCTCGCTGTTAAACTTGGCAGGCATGGCACTTGGTCACGGGATCAAACTTCATAGATTGGTAGGGCTTGGCGCCATCGACAAGGCGCACGGGGTAGTCATGCCAGGGGCACTTCAGGCATGGCTCACCTCGGGCTGTGGACAAGCCCAAGAAATCATGGTGCAGCAGGGGATGAAACCATATGTTTGGGACCATTGATGGTGTCTTTCTTAAGAGGGATGGGAGTACTTCAATACTTCACCAGCTTGATATAAGGATAAAAAAGGCTAGCTTCTCAGCAGATGCACAAAGGCCGGCGATGTTTTTTGCAGCTACTAAGCATCATTTCTAGCAAGGTCGCAGTGAGGATGTCACAATTTCTCCCGGCTGAAACTTTCAGTAAATGAGGATTACATTTTTTTAATCTAGTTTCCAACATGTGGTCCTGGAAATCAATGCTGGAACAACGTGGGTTTGAATCTGGTGACTGGGGTGTGTTGGTTGCGTTGAACATTTTATTTTGTTTTTGTATGTTTTTGTGTTTTTTTGATTTTTGAGTTTGGGTCATCTCACCTTGAATACTACGGTCAAAAACCCCCAACATGATCACATACAACAACGCGAATCTCGCAACTCAAATGTGGGCCTAATTGCAAGATGATCCTTGCAAAATCTAGGGACAGTACGTAAATCCTGATCCCATCAGCAAATCAAGTGATTTTGATGCGGCGGTCTTCATGTTTGGTGGCGGTGGTGGCGATGGTGGTAGTGGTAGTAGCAGTACTAATACTACGGTAGTAATACTAGTACCTAGAACTAGTACTAGCACTAGTACTAGTACTAGTACTAGTTCTAGTACTAGTACTAGCAGTAGCAGTAGTAGTAGTAGTAGTAGTAGTAGTAGTAGTAGTAGTAGTAGTAGTAGTAGTAGTAGTAGTAGTAGTAGTAGTAGTACTAGTAGTAATAGCAGTAGTAGTAGCAGGAGTAGTAGTAGGAGTAGTAGTAGTAGTAGTAGTAGTAGTGGTAGTAGTAGTAGTAGTAGTAGTAGTAGCAGTAGCAGTAGTAGTAGCAGTAGCAGTAGCAGTAGCAGTAGCAGTAGGAGTCGCAGTAGTAGGAGTAGCAGTAGGAGTAGGGGTAGGAGTAGGAGTAGGAATAGGAGTAGGAGTGGGAGTGGGAGTGGGAGTAGGAGCAGGAGCAGGAGTAGGGGTGGGAGTAGGAGTAATAGTAGCAGCAGCAGCAGCAGCAGCAGCAGCAGTAGTAGTAGTAGTAGTAGTCGTCGTGGTGGTGGTGGTGGTGGTGGTGCTGGTGGTGGTGGTCATTCTGACTGAAATACGGATGTCGTTCAGAGGTCGTTCAGAGGTCGTTTTTTCCCCGAGACATTTTGCTAAATACTGACCATCGAAAACTCAGCAAGTATATATACAATCTGAAAGTGAGCAGCAGCAGCAGCAGCAGCAGGAGCAGCAGCAGCAGCAGCAGGAGGAGCAGGAGCAGCAGGAGCAGCAGGAGGAGCAGAGGAGCAGGACGAGCAGGAGCAGGAGGAGGAGCAGCAGGAGCAGCAGGAGCAGCAGGAGCAGCAGGAGCAGCAGGAGGAGAGCAGGAGCAGCAGGAGCAGCAGGAGCAGCAGGAGCAGCAGGAGGAGCAGGAGGAGCAGGAGGAGCAGGCGCAGCAGGAGGAGCAGGAAAAGGAGGAGCAGAGGAGCAGGAGGAGGAGCAGCAAAAGCAGGAGGAGCAGGAGCAGCAGGAGGAGAAGGAGCAGCAGAAGGAGCAGGAGCAACAGCAGGAGCAGGAGGAGCAGGATAAGCAGGAGCAGCAGCAGGAAATACATGATATAC
>BGPT01000124.1:112919-126667 GCA_003297045.1 Symbiodinium sp. clade C Y103 | reverse complement strand
TTGCAAAAAACATCGGAAATAGCTGCGGCGGTGCCTGGAATTCTGAACGAAGGATCCCACAATACTACTGTCAATCTACCCCCCTTTTTTTTTGGCTCAAGTGGATTTTCACTGGCGAGGCTCCTTTCTGCGTGCCAAGGAACCATTGATGTCCTCAATGTCACCGATGGTCAGCGGGCCACCAGTGTGATAACAAATGGAGTCGAGGCAGTGCCTGAGGTGTATGACGGCGTCTGGGTGTAACATTTTATTGAGTGAGCAAGTACAACTGAGCTTACGACTGGGTAAGTGATGGCAAGTGCAATTCTATATTTGACGGTGTTTTTGACTTCAGTACTGTTTTGTTGACTTTGAACCATGTTTAAATGGGGTAAGTGCAGTGTAAATGTGCTGACCTGTCTTCAAGCAGAAACGGCAGGTCAAACTTTTTGTGTGTACGAGTGAGTACGTAGCACAAAGTACAGGGAGACATTACATTCATGTGTCCTTTATGGAAGAAACATGAGCGCAGAAATCAAATTTCACACTTTCATCATTTTTTCATTTGCTCCAGAAGCACCAGCACAACATATAACAAACTATAAGCTATGTAAACATATATTTACATGTATATTTGAATATAATATCACAAAATATGATTGCCAGGACAGTCCAACCAGTTGCCCTCCACATCCCTCAGGTCATCCAAGGTACAAGGCCCCAGCCTTTCCACGGAGAACGGAGACATAGCGCCCCTCAACTTGCAGATGGAGCCGCTGCTTCGCAGCCAGCGCCTGACCTTGGCGGAAAATACCCAGAGCCGCGATGGAAGATGGCCTAGATATAGACGATATATGGAGGTTTCCACAAATGGTGGTACCCCAATAGCTGGATAGTTTACGTCATGGAAAGTCCCAAACAAAAATGGATGACTTGGAGGAACTCCCATTTTAGGAAACCTCCATATAGCAATCCCCAAACAGATAGAAGAATATGTGACAACCTTTAAACATGAGATACCTATCATCTCACTAACATCCTGAAAACTGAAAACACCTTTCTGCATCTTTTTGGGGATTACTTTAATGGCATTGTGGCTATGGGAGATGGCCAAGTTATAGACGAATTATCTACTAGTAATAGTTAATAGTACCTACAAGAAAGTGCCAATTGTTCCATGGCGATATTAGTATCTATATATATTATATCTTTAAAGATATATAGATACATAGATACCTACATTGTTCCAAATTACCAGGTTCTTTTTCGATGACCCAGGGGCTGTCCGCCACACGCACCCAAGCACCAGCAGGATCTGACGCCGAAGCCCTGGAAGGAGTCAATCGATTTGAGATGTTCGAGCCATAGCTATGTAACTATCAATCTATCTATCTTTCTTTCTATCTATCTATCTATCTACCTATCTATCTATCTATATATATCTATATATCTAAATATATATATATATATACCTATCTTTCTATCCGTCTGTCTGTCTATCTGTCTGTCTGTCTGTTTGTCTTCTTACTATCTATATATCTCTAGGTATCTATGTATCCATCTATCTGCATACTGGTATTCGTGTCTGCAACTGATAAACTCAGTATAGGCATTTGCACACACACACATTATAGATACAGCTCTATATGCATATGCAAAGGTCTGCACATTTACGTTTTACACACATACACACATACAAACATAAACAAATACATATACATTTATATACATATATATATACATATGCGTGGGTTTCCTTCAAAAACATGTAATATCTATCTTTATATTTGCGAGACATGCATGCCGCTCCACGCCTGGTGACCGCGGCTTCCATGCTGGACCATCACTGGATCATCGGAGGCACCTATCCCTAAAGCTGAGAGGCACTGGGAGTACGGGTTGCAGTTCCAGATGATTTTTGCAAACTTTTTTGCAAACCGTCACTTGGATCATTCTAGCAATTTTAGACATCCAAGGTGGACAATTCACAAGCTTCTGCTGCAGACTCTCGAGGATCCATTAATTCCGAAAATTGCTGAAGGTTTGAAAGCCCAAGACAGCAAAGATACGTGTTAGCGACGGGGGGGGCTGCTGATATTGAGCTCAAGCATATCACAGCTGCTGCACGAGCCACAACATCCAGCCATGGGTGGACGTGGCGCAGCATGCCTTTATATTTCGAACCTTTTGAAATCACCTTAATGACATCTACAAACTCCCCCCGGTCAGTCCCAGATTGTCTAACGTGACTGGAATATCATATATATATATATATATATAATTACATGTATATATATATATATATCATATCTCTCCATCGCCATCTCAGAGATATGTGTATATAACTATATCTAGCTATACTTATATATATATATATATTGTGTGTGTGGCATATTGTTTGGGATATATTGGGGTGTAAGTAGATGCAGTGTAAATTGTGCAAGCCAGTGACAGGCTCTGGGACCTCACTTCAGGAACCATGTCAGGTGCCCATAATGGGATCAATTTGAGCAAAGAAACTGTTGGAGTTTGTTGAATGAGGTACATACTTCTTTGGGCGCGATGGGACTTGATTTGGCAATCTGGGGGCACTTGCAGCCTAGTTTGGCGTTCTAGATGCAAGTGCGGCATGCAAGAAATGAATGACATGCACATGCACGTCCAATCTTGATAATTTGCCACCAATGGATCCTGAAACAATCTCGGCACAACTAAAATGTAGCGGAAAATCCCCCAAATAATGCTTCGTTGGGTTTTCAAGCCCATGGCTCGTGATGATCCCAATCAATATGTGGGTAATGTTGGTAAAACAAAAATAAACCATCCCCTGAATCACCATAAATAGGTGGTATATACCATTCCCAAATGGAAGGTTTATTATTGTTTTACCCACATTACATTATTTCTAAACACATTGGGAGGAAAAACACATCAACCAATTCCTTTTGTCTCAGCCATCGGCACGGAGCGGTGGCACCCCGGCTGTGGAAGCCTGCTGGGGCCGGCCCCGGCGCGGCAGATCTGCCACGGCAAAAATGGCGCTCTAGTCCAACCCAAAAACGGTGATGAAATGGGATATATGGTGGATTCCCATGATTTCAGAGAGGGATGATGGAGCGACATGTGTGTGTATATATATATATATATTATATATATATATATATGTGTGTGTGTGGATATATAGATAAAGGGGTTGTAATGGGAGTTAAACTTTCTAGAGGATTCCCAAGATTTGCTGGATACGGATATGTCATGGAACATCATGGGTGATAGAAACATATATAAACCAACAATGGGATTTTATAGGATAGAATGAAACCACAAGTGAATGCAAGTATGGATTAATATAATTATTGTCGGTTTGCTTGGTGGTTACTTTTTTCGCAGATGGTCACTTCTTGGGGGTAACCCTTGCCACTTGCGACACAGAGACCACCACAAAGCACAGTGTGTCACTGCAGTGATCTATCTATATAATATATATATATATATAGATATACCTGGCATGATTTTGACTGTTGCTGGTCCTGGTCCGTTTGCCCGACAGCACCAAGCATACTCAGCTGGCAGATATGCATGGGCATCTGACAACAAGCTAAAGCTTGTTGCTGCAGGCACATGGGAGCTAGCCTACATTGATAGCCATAAGCCAGAAGTATATCTAGTTTGAGCCGGTGGCAGCAATATCAAACCCAAAATTCCAAGTCTAGACATGGTCCACACATTGGCAACTGGAGAATATCGGCTATTCGATGCCAAAATCTCAAATCATTCTTCAAAACGGTGAAATTTCATGTTGTTTGCCCGTGGGGGGGGCCACTGCGAACTTTCGTGCCATGCAAGGAACATCTCCAGACAGGAAGCCATATAGATTTTCCAGAAAAAGACCATGGGCGGTTCCTCTGGTGTTTCCGTTCTTGAAAACTTGAATCCATTCCAAACACAAGAGTTTTCACTACAATGTCTATCAAATATCTTCAGGAAAGCCATATCAACCCAATTGCAGGGCCAAAGTGGCCGCCCGCAGCAACAGTTGCGACCCCAAGTCATCGACTCAGGAGCTGACGCACCGGCAATGGCATGCCAGTCCACCATTTTTTTCAGTAGATTTAGGTTAGCAGGCCACTTTATATAGGCTTTTGGTTCCTGGTTTTTGAAAATTGGTTTTGGTTCCACATGTATTTGGGTGCCACTTCCTTGGGTTTTAGTGTTTACGAGCCGTGCATGTCCAGTGGATCTGTGGGATGATTTCTAAACTTATTGTTGGGGTGGCTCACTGCTTATGAAAATGCAAAGGACATATGAATGGGGATGTCATCTCCAGATCTAGTACGATCTAGAAGTATGTATATACTATACATGTGGTATGTTTGCAAGAAGCTACCGGCAGTCACCATCCCAATTCCCATTCAAGAAGGCCCAGAGCCAATGGAACGCATAGAGCATGGGTTACAGTGAGCCTCCAGGATATCGCTGCTTCATGTGAACTTCTGTTGAAGAAAAGGGGCAGGCATGCCATCACCACAGCTGCTTGTCTTAAGACAGTTCATTTGCTTGGCAAAGCTAAAACCAGCTACCCTCCAGCAAACTAACATAACTATTGAAAATGACAATTTTTAGCGAGTAAATCATCCCTAAAGGGACCATTTTCCATAGCTACGTTACTTTGCCAGAGGGTACCGAAGTAAGAAAAAAAAGTCGCAACTCATCAGACAGTGCGAGCTGCAGGAATCGAAATGTTGGCATGTTCCGACCACCCATCGGATATACTCAAAGGAATTGATATGAAAATCTACTTCCGGCCTGGTGAACATGAGAGTGGAGAAAGTTAGCCGCATGGTCTCTAGAGATCTCATGATGCATCGCACTTGAATCCTGCAACTCTGCTGATGGCTGATTTTTTCATCTCGCAAGGCGCGAGGTGGCATGACACGAAGCTGCGCGCTGGCGAAACTGTTTGGGTTGGATTATAAGCCCTCCGACAAACCCTGGCATGGGATTTATCCTGCACAGCATGGAATGACTTCAATCTGCGGCCTTCTCCTGAAGGATGTGGTCAGTAAATGTCAGGACCATGCAAAAAACAGTGAGTGGGATATCTTATTGATACATTGATACAGTATCCGGCAATGAATTGCTTGCAAGACAAAACAACAGAACCAACCACAACAACGCTCACTAAGAAACCAGAAACAATCGGAAACAATCAAAACATATCGTAGACACCCAGCTAGTTCACCAATCTTCACCAATCTTCACCAGCCATTTACGAAAGCCTACAGGCCGACAATGCCATGGAGGCACGATGGAAAAACCAACTCCCTGGCACCAGCGTGCAACTCCAGCGAGATACTCACGCCTGGAGTTCATTGACATCCGTCCTGAGGAGTGGTGGTCAGTGCATGTTTTTCAGTGGGCAAGCTATAACAACACGGTATCTCCATGTCCCACAGTGCAGCACTAGTTACGTAGCTGTTTTTTGCATTCTCTATGGTCTAAAAACTGATCCTAAAATTGGTTTGAAGCCAAACTGAATGATTTCTCCCATCTAATATAATCATTCATGGTGAGGTCGCTTGAGGCCACACTGAATCCTAAAAGATGCCTTTTGATGAAAAAAATGTTGGTCCCTCATCCGTTCAAAATTTCGAACTTGCACATGCGGCACGCTCCAGCATCAATTTTAACAGATGACACGTTTTAGCCGCATAATATCCTAGAATTCACATGCTTCGTTCGTTTGAAGCGTTGCAAGTGTAAATATGCAGAAGAACATGTGCATATACATATATATATATAAACACAATCAAGTACAGTCATAATACAGTATCTGCCCTTGAGGTATACATACATATACACCGAGAAGTTACAAGAAGATACTTCTCGATAACGTGCAAACCATCTCCTGCTGCCAAGCCGCGGGCAATCTGAGGGCAGTTGAGTCGCATTGTAGCAGCCATATTGGGTGACGTTGCAAAGGGCAATATCCGCCTGGCGGCGAGTGGGACGCGAGACATTTGGGTGCAAACATGGCGGATGTATGCGGATGTATCCCAAGCTTTCGAACAATGTGATGTTTCTCTTGTTGAGAAAAGAAACTGCGGGATTTGTGGATGCCCTCTTGTCGGACCAAGCAGTTTGAGCTTTGATGTTTTATAACTAAGTACTGGACCACGGGTGCCTGGGCCTGGCATCTCCCCCCAAAAAAGTCGTTGAACAGGCAAATGTATGTTTATGTTTTCTGGTGGGCTGATGCGGTGAAACTGTCAATTTTGTTGATCTGATCAATGAAAAAAATATAAGATCCATGAATTGTTGTAGTTCTATCCCAATTTGCTGTTGGCCCGTTTCCGACATACGTACACACACAGAAGTAATTACACACATACGCGCGTATATGTATACATGCATAGGTACACGTAGTCTCACACACACACACCTAATTATGTAGATATATCTATATATGTAGAAAGATGTACACCTACTCAGGGTCCACCGTTTCCACCTTCTTCACATATCTGCAGTCACTCCTTTTGCAGTTCGTCCAAAGAATGCCCGCACCACCACCTGAGCAGCCGTCATCAAGGCCACTGGGTGCCCAGAAACGGTGAGGGACGGCGCGGGTCCAAATCTATGTTCATTATTTGTCCTTACCCCAAGGACTGATTTGCAGTTCTATACTGTTAATAAATGTTAATAAATTTCATGTAACATATGACCACTTTCTCTTCCATCCAGTTCCAAGGGCTACGAAGTCTGGCCGCTTCGGAACTGAAACCCCTGGCTGGTTCAGATCATCGTCGAGCAAATGCAGGATGGCGGTCCAACAGAAATGTGTCCCCAAGCTTTTGACCTTGAAAGCACCTACTCATTCCCCTATATTATTTGTGTAAGTTTCCCAGAATGGTGGTGCCCCCAAATCATCCAGACTTTACTATTTTTGTATTGAAACCTATTCAAAACTATGGTGACATCGGGATCCACCATTTCAAGTCTCCATATTTCTCCCAATATGGAAGTAGCTAGGCCTAGGGCAAAAATGGACGATCTGGGGTTGCTACAGGACCAAAAGGACCACGCCCACTTTCGCAAAAAAGTCAAAGAATCATTTAAAAATCCTTACTCACTATGTCCCACTTCAATTACCAGAAAAGAAAAGACATTCAGTAATTTAACAGTTTGCTATGGAAAGTCGCCATTTTTCAACACGGTAAATTACCTACAACTAAATGGAACATGGCTTCCCAGAGGCCCCAGAGGGCAACATCAGCATTCCTGCGTACGTCGCAGCCGAGCCACAGCCCGACCTTGGCAGTTCCAGTTCGTTGTGTACAAGAATGCCTTTAATGGGACGAGTACCTCCATATCATAAACATGTATCCGATAGGTGGTCAACTTGCCACATGTGAGGGTTGAATCCTAAATCCAAAGCACCTTCCGTGTTGGTTTTCAAAGGTGTTGCGCCTAGGAAGTGAAAAGCCCACCGTTTGGCTGCTTAAGCTTGTGAGTTTACTGCGATTTGAATCGCTTGGTTAGGCTCGTCTTGTGAAAAACCACGCTGACTGGGAAAGAATCTGGATCAAGCTTACAGTACAATTCCATCACTGGATTGGTGACCTTTGCAGGAGAGTGCCCAAATACAAGGGTTTCTTACCTGCAGATTCTGGGAAAATCTTGGGATTTAAGTCATTTTTTGTACTTGTCAGTGGTGGTGAGGTTGACAGTGAGGTTACCAAAAAACTGAGGTCTTGGCCATGGGTCTCATGGCATGCAAGCATGGCAAGCATTCTGAGTCCCCTAAGGCCATTGGTCCCCCCCTACCTATACGATCAGCAAACATGGCCATTGACAAATATGACCTTGCATCTTTTGCAGATGCAATGTGCCATTGATCATTGGCAGAACAAAAAAATGCTGGGTCAAAAAATGACACCTACACCAAAAAACATCCAAAAACACGTCTTTACTAGACAGCATGTGGCCCACACCAGGAAGCCTGATGGTCTTCCCTGCCACACCACACGCTCCGGTTGCTCGGGCCCAGGCTTTCCATTCACATAGGCAGCCTCAGAAACTTAGGACCAAAGAAAGCTGTTTGATGTGGCAAACATATTGAAAAACCATACGGTGCCTGATATAATTATGGCTGGGGGAAGAATATGGTGTGCATGTAGGGTTCAAGATGCGGAAGGAAAAGTGGCGGGAAGATGGTATCACTGTCCTGCTGTTTCACATTGCCTTACATGCCTGAAATGCACACAACCACATGTGCGAGATTTGTTCCAACCAACAACAATATTCAATCATGCAAGCTTGACCAACAAACATCAAGGAAGATATAGCTGCATCACCAACGAAATCCAAATCTTGCAGATTCCACTGAAAATCCTCCTCCCGTTCTGCCATGGGGCTGTCTCGCCAGTCATCAAGTCCACAAGCCCCGCATGAAACACTGGATCCTCCACGACGAAAAAAAGCCCACCACGCGCATTTTGCGAGAGGTCGCAAGTACCCTGCGAAGCACGGAGTGCTTGAAAATTTGGATGATCCCAGGGTGATCAACAGTAACAAGTTAGATCAACAAGTTTGAACAAAAGCCTCTCACTCATCTCACCAAGTCTCAGTGCTTTTATTGGGTTTGGGATGTTTAGATCTGTTTAGGGTCTGATTTCTGTCCATCTGAGTTACCTTTATGAATGTCCAAGTGGAATGGTCCCAGAAATCCACGGGAGGTCTCCACCAATCCCCCCTTATTCCCACAGACTTGGGATCGTCATATCATCATATCATCATCCCAGAAAGGATCATCCTTCAAAAAACGGCAAGAAAACCAAATATTATAAATTTAACTTGGTACTCTCTCTCTCTCTCTCCTATAGTTTTTTGAAGGTTCCCAACCTAAAATAAGCATTGTCCTATTGTATCTGGTTGGGACCCAGGCACCATAGGATTGTCCGGATCCAGGGCCCCCTGTTGGTTCCTCAGCCACCAAGGGAACACCGGAAGGATTTTCCAAAGGGAAAATCTTGGAAAATCTAGTGGAAAACTACGGTTCAAATGAGTTGTTCTTTATCAATTACAAGTTTCCGGATGGTGTTTCCTCTTCAATCCGTGCAAGGACATGAGAGCAGGCTGAGCAAGAAACGGCCCATGACAAGCCAGTGCAAGGGCTAACTCAAGAAGGAAATCCAAAAACCTGCCATGACTATGAACGGCTATTCACAACACTATCCATGACTCATAACGGACCAATGTAAGATATGTAGGTCCCCCTAGGCGCCCCGGCATGTCGCTCATGATTGCCAACTTGCGACCACTGAGGCTGTGCCCCAGCTTTGCGTGGTTGCCGTCCTGGATTCGGGGCTTCAACAAGCTTCAGCACATGTGGGGAATGGAGGAGAAAAAAAGTTGGGATGATTTCAAACGCAACAATTTGGATGTAGCCATCAAAAATTTGGGGATTGGATGATTGGATATGATTGAATTCAAAACATGAAGATATTAATCAACAGAAAGTGATGGATGTCTCCTCTGGCCTCCTGGCCTCCGACTGTAGAATCCAATTTGTTCAAGATAAAAGGACACTGCCAATGCCAATATCTTTCAATGAGGCCTACTTTTGTGGTGGTTGCCTGTCCAAAAATGAAAGAGTTTCTGCAGTGCTGGGTGGGCTATCACAGGGTTACAGGGTGTCCGGGGCCAGAGTACGGGTCCAAAATTCAATCCAAATGAATGATGGACCCCCAAATCCAAAGATTTTGGCTGCGCTTAGCAAGGCAAGGTAAGCCAAATTTTAACCAGAATCATATTGGTCACTTGGTGCTAGACTGCTAAACTATGGGCATCACCTGAGATATGGTGACTTGGGGGAAGCAAAGCACCGCACCACCTCTGCCCTTGAGAACCGGGCCGTTTTAGGAACACCGAGGAAGCTGAATGTGGTATTCTGCCATCGGCCGCTCAAACCCACCTCAGACGACTGTTCCCACAAAAGTGGGGACTCCAAAGACCGGGATACGGTGCGTATGCAACAGCGAAGCATAGGGATAGCAAAACCTGGCATGTATGTATGTATGTATGTATGTATGTATGTATGTATGTATGTATATCTCTGTATGCGTGTGTGTGTGTATCGATGTATTTATCTACTTGTAGTAGCACATAATAAGGTATGTGTGTCTATTGCTACATTTATATAATAATTAGATAGGCATAACACCCACACGTCTGTAAATGTATATCATGTATATTCGAATGTACACAAACACACACATATACACATAATGTCTGTGCACTTATTCAAAACAAGAACTGGAAAACAATGCCTTAGGTTTAAAGATGTCAAAAGTACCGGAGCCTCATGAGAGGAACACAAAATCATTATTTTAGATAGATATTCTCTGACAATCTAACCTGACCAAAGCAACATTCCCAAATTTACAGCTGCGGCCTGACCTGCACCTCAGGTGTTGATGGGTTCAAGCTGTCATGCCAGCAGCCTGGGGCGAGAACTGACTGGCAATGCGATTGACATTGGCATTGCAAAACTTGCGGCTTCAACATGCGGGCATATCTCAAAATTAGCATGATGAGTGGTAACCAATGGTAACCAACAATATTCAAACACAATAGTGAACTGAAATCTCAAAGGGTACTATTTAGCCCCAACCACACACACAAGGAAAAGACCTCAGCGAGGCTGTCCAGCAAAATTGGATCAAATTGGCGGGTCTTCGGCTTTTGCAAAACCAAACTATATATAGTGGAATAGAACCCCGACCCCACCTGGCAATTCTTAATGTTTCTGCCAGTTAAGGCTAGTCAAAACCCATTTCGTATCCATGGGCTCACTGGCAAACCCTGGCTCCCCAAGCGACCTGGTCGGTAGCCTTCTTTGGTGGAGTTAATGGCCGGCTTGGTCCACCAGGTGGCCGTTCGGAGGGGCGTCTCCAGCAGAGCGCTCACCCTGCAGAGGGAGATGGAAGGACCCTCTTCCTGCAGATCAAATGGAAATAGATTGCCTGTAAAAGATTGTAGAAGCACATCATGTATCATGTACTGCACTTAAAACATGTAAATCGTCAATCTACTGTAAATATAAAATATTACAAATATAGACTAGACTATATATGATAAGGTGGAAATTACAATGTGCTGACTCTGACTCACACTGTGTGTGAAATGATGAAACTAGTTGTGAATCATCTGCGCAAGATAAATAGAGTAGATAGAGTCTAGCTATTGGTCCTTGCCACCAAGAAATTTAAAAGACAAGCAACAACAGCCCTTCTGGCCAAGACTCAAATGCCAGGGTGGGACTTGAAGACTCGAGGCTTTGGCAATTAAGTGTACCTTTGAGGCTTTGTTCCTGCCAGGCTTGTCACGTCTGGTCATCAATGTCTGCAAGTGCAGGGGTGAACAAACCTACCAGCGCCCAAAAGGTGCTCTTGGATTGGACCCAGTGTCATCCCGATCATAACTGAAGATACTGCACTGAACAAAAAGTGAATTTTGCTCTGAAACGATCCCTCTTTTTGTACCTTTAACTAAGTATTATATAAATATCTATATGTATATATGTCCCATGAGATCGTCATTCCCCCCATATATAGCTTCTATTCCATCATGTATTCTGCCAACAAAAACGCCCGTCCTGGCGCTGATGTCACCTTGGAAGGGCTCCAGGATGTCCAGCACTTGTTGACCCAGCTGCGATGCAACTTGCTTCAAGTCACTAGGGCCTGGGGCCCAGGAGAAATTCTGAAAAGCTTGGGCCCAACATTTGGGACCCAAAAATTGAGGTCTTCGAAAGCCGTCATATTGAAAGTCTTGAAATCTTGAGAGCCAAATGTTGATCCAAACAGGAATCTTGGGTCAAGAAGATCATGCTTCACAACCTGAAGCATTTCGGCGTTTCGGTCAGATTTCTCAGAAAATCAGTGCCTGAAGTCAGCTTCACCAGCTGAGGGTTCTTGGGATCTGTCACCACGGAGGCCCGCTGCAGCGCCTCGTTTCAGGTCAGTCTGGTTGGGTGTTCTGAGACATCTTTTAACGGACCTGGGCCTGGGAACTCAACCTACAGGAACAACATATCTACTCTAACAAATCCAATGCCCAATAATACCCATAAGTGATCACAATTCTACTCCAATGATGCTCATACTTATGTTGCACCTTTCTGCAATTTTTCCGGTGCTTTGACGGTCAAACTGAGATTTGCGGATTTGCCAAGGAATGGCAAGATGACATCAGCCATTGGTCCCAGGGATGCCCTGGGTTTTACCATCCCATTGGGCTTTTACGTTACCACGAAAGCACACCATATAGGATGCAGAGCCATTGGTCCCAGAGATGCCCCAGTCCTGCAGAACTGTCAAGGTGTCATTCGCGGAATTGAGCCGCAACGCGAAGAAATGCTGAGCCACCATGACATTGTCATCCTGTCGCTGGCACTTAGAGGGTCACAGCTTCAAGTGGCAACTGCTGAGATTGGTCCCCAACAACCTGTGGTGACGTGCGACAATCATCTCCATAGTCATCAAGAAAACATAGGAATCATGTGACATCACTGACAAACAACGGGATATCACATGAACATGGCAAATTCTGCCTGCCACCAAAGTTGATAAACAAAAAAAACTCAGGTTCTCAGGCCACGGACTCGTGGATGCCAGATCGCAGCGACCACCCTGAGGCCTTGCAACATCCCAAGGTGTTGCCCTGCTCTTTTCGCGGGTACTGGCTGCCCCCCGAGCCTAGGACGTCCAGGATCTGATGTCAAAGGCGGCTCGGGCTCAAGTCATGGGGGGGTACCGTTTTGGACCCACACAGGATTGGTGATTCTTGGCATTTGGCATTCCATTTTTTTGGGGCCGATAGTTTTGCGTGCCACATTTGGTTGGAAGATGTCGGAATGGTGTCGCCACGCCAGCCACCAACCATCAGATCCGACGAGGAAAATCTCATCAAACACTAACAAACCAAACAAGGCAACCCCCAGCCCATCTCCACAACTCTTCAGGCCTGGCCAATCAGGTGTGGTCACTTGCACCACAAAGCCCGTGCCGTCCTCTTGCCATGCCATGAACCCCTTACCTCAGCCAGGCTCACGATAAGCTTGGCGAGTTTGGAAGAAAAAACATGGGTATAGCCACTATATATATATATATATATTATATAAAAATATGCATACAGCACGCATGAGTTTACATATCTATGGTATATCAAAGCCAGCACAAACACCATAGCCGAGCATCTGTGCCCCCAGGGTTTCGCGCAGTATTTGACGCAGGGCGGATCGATATCCGGATCTGGGTCGTCATAGAACTGGTCGTTCCAGAGTACGTAGTTGGACGCTGCCCCCGAGTAGATCTGGAAAGAGCGAGGCCATTTTTGTGGAAATCTGTGCAAAGAGAAGGGAAAACACCTGGAATATATGGGAATGTGGCATACACATTCCTCGCACACAGCACATGGGAGAACAGGATTACCCACTATAGAACCTTGCCCAAAACTGAAAAATGACACAGGACAATCCCAGTATGGCAATCTAGAACATATCTTGCTTATACTTAGTGGGTTTGCGGATTTTTTTTTTTGGGGCTTTGCTCGAGAAATTGGCTTTTTGGCAAAAGAAAAAAACGAGAAAACAAAATAAAAACAATAATTTGGATTGACAAAAGTTTGAAACAACATGGAAGAACCATTGAAAAAATACAAGGAGCCAAATCCCAATGATTCACATCTGCAGCCTTATATTCATTTTAACC
>BGPT01000124.1:53860-103925 GCA_003297045.1 Symbiodinium sp. clade C Y103 | reverse complement strand
TTTATTTTTTGTTTTTTTACCTCGGTTTTTGGAGATTTTTCATTTTTTCAAACACTGACGAAAAAAAAACAAAAAATAAACAAAAAAAAATAAAAAAAACAAAATGCTGCAAAAGGATGATTTTCAGGAAAACCATGAGTTGAAGCTAATTTGTCACCTATTTCCCTGAGAATCCTCCTTTTGCAGCTGATTTGTTTTTTTTTGATTTTTTTTGTTTATTTTTTGTTTATTTTTTGTTTTTTTACCTCGGTTTTTGGAGATTTTTCATTTTTTCAAACACTGACGAAAAAAAACAAAAAATAAAAAAAAAAAAATCAAAAAAAAAACAAATCAGCTGCAAAAGGAGGATTTTTAGGGAAACCATGAGTTGAAGCTAATTTCTCACCTATTTCCCTGAGAATCCTCCTTTTGCAGCTGATTTGTTTTTTTTTTGATTTTTTTTTGTTTATTTTNAAAAAAAAAACAAATCAGCTGCAAAACGAGGATTTTCAGGGAAACCATGAGTTGAAGCTAATTTGTCACCTATTTCCCTGAGAATCCTCCTTTTGCAGCAGATTTGTTTTTTTTTTGATTTTTTTTTGTTTATTTTTTGTTTATTTTTTGTTTTTTTACCTCGGTTTTTGGAGAGTTTTCATTTTTTCAAACACTGACGAAAAAAAACAAAAAAAAACAAATCGGAAAAACAAAAAAAAATCAAAAAAAAACAAATCAGCTGCAAAAGGAGGATTTTCAGGGAAACCATGAGTTGACGCTAATTTCTCACCTATTTCCCTGAGAATCCTCCTTTTGCAGCTGTTTTGTTTTTTTTTTGTTTTTCTGATTTGTTTTTTTTTTGGTTGTTTTTTGGTTTGTTTTTTTTTTGTTTTTTTTTTGTTTTTTAATTTTTTCCTTGATTTTGGACTTGTCTGAGGAGTTCGTAATCATAAGCCATGACAGGCGCTTTTTTAAACATCCTTCGGCTGAGCTGCTGGGAATTCGAATGCTTGCGGCAGCAAACAGCACAGAGTATGTTGATTGAGTTGTTGTCAGAAATTTAAATCACATAACATTTATACACGCACGTATGTGTAAAGACTGAACCCATTGCATGTATCTATACAGGTCGATCTTTGTGCATTCACAGAAATCGCATACATTTCAAAATGTCGTTAGTTTGTAGATAATCTAATGTCATGGGCTGTTCAAATCCATGTTCCATGTGTTGGCATTCGCGCCTTGTTTTTACTTTTGCTGCATGTCATTTTGGTCCATGCTACCCCAATGGATCTTGAACGGGATTTCAATGTTTCTATCGCATCGCCCGAATGTCCCAGCAAGTCATCTTTCAAGCGCTCGATTACTGCTTTGAAATCAAGCCTGATGCTCAAAGACATCAGAACCACTGAGACAAGTCAAAGTGTGCCAAGGAACTGTTGAGCAAAACCTGTTCAACATTTTCAGACATGCTCTGCGTGGTTTGGGTGCCCCATGAGGCAGTTGCAAACGTGGGGGTCACTTTTTAGTATACTGCTTCCTGGGTTCATTTTGCAAAATACCATGCGCCAATCGCCCATCATATTTTGACAAAAAATCGCATTCAGCCTTTGAAATTGTCAGATAATCCATGTCATTCTCTTTGCACAGGCTGAAGCACTGCCCCTGGAGATGTTCGGTGCATGGGCTAGAAGGTGGCAGCATTTGACTTGTACCAGGTCTGGTAATGTGGCAGCTCCCGCTTTTGCGGGCAGCCGTCGTCCAAGAGAGTGTCTTAGGTGGCGCAAAATCGATGCCTTTCTTTTGGGTTGACTGGTATACTTGCAGAATTGTGCATACACACATACCTATTGAATTATCTATTCATGCAGATATTCACTCTTAGAATTTAAAGAAGGTGGATAGAGATTATGGTTGGTTTGTCCAAAGTAATTCTTCATACTATTGATTTGCATCAACGACAGTGAGAGGAAAGGATTGGTTGCAACATCCAGGAAGGGTTCCTGTGGCATCTCTTCAAACATATCTTGGAAATCACACCAGATGGTGTGAGCATGTGTGAGCTTGGGGGAACCAGAGTTTTAAAGTGATAAGGTTGGGCCCATCAGACTGGGATGTCTTCAAAACAGGACACGTTGAGGCGCCCAAACCTCAGACTTCACCAACCACTCCCTCGGCATCCCCGGATGTGTTTGACACAACCGGGGACAACATATCAGCCGTCATCAGCTTGGATCCGCCTGGCTCATCCGGATCTCACTAGACTCAACGTCCCACCACCAGTTTGGATCTTCCCCCCTGGGTAAACTGCTAGCAATGGGAAAATGCTTTCATCGTGTATGTGTTCTTCTTTGAAGACTAAGCTTGGGTTGCCCACTTGAATTTTATTTCAGCATCACCAAAAGCATGATCTGATATTTATATATATATATATCATACTGGGATGTTCTCCATTGCTATGTTTGTTCACCGGGAGGTCTGGTGCCTTCCCTTGCTCCGACTAGAATCTCTCAGGCGCATTCGCGTTCAATCGGAGGACGGCATTGAAAGAGGAGCTGTGGGAACGGAACTTCAAAGAGTCGGTTGTGCTTCCTGAGTCGTGCGGTCGTGCCAGATTGCAATCATGAGGGGTTCCCAAGTCACCATACCACCATGACTTAGGAAACCTCCATTCCGAGATCGGGCAATTTGATCATAGCAAACAACGAATTGTCAATTCAACTTAGGTGCTGTCATTGAGTATGTAGGTGTGGGTATACAGCCGCAATCCCACCTTAACAGGCTTGTAGCATGGTCATACTATTTCCACTAATAATCCCAACTGTGCCAACACTGGTTTTGGGCAGTTCCATGCATTTCCAATGTCAGCCGCACCCAAAAATTGGTGGCCCTCAAGACCCTTAGGATTATCCAATGGTTTTATAGGTTCGGGACACCCATGGCAAAGAACTCTGACCAGCTTCAAGTTGAGCTTTGTTCGCGAGGTGTCAAAGCGCTGGAACTTCAAGTTCGGCGCGCTACTCGAGCCTCTCAAGTTAGTCAAAGGTCCTGAGCGCAGTGGTGGCTGTGGCAATCCGGCTGCTACGAGAAACAACCCAGCGTTGAACGCATATTGAACATGAGGCCATATAATCTATTGCTTGCGGACATTGTATACTATTTGCTGGGTTGCGGATGTCATTTTGCTCCATAATTCATGAAGTTATATTAAATTACAATTCATTTAGTTACAATTTAAAATCAATGAAATGCCTACAAGCTTTTCACGCCTTCCTTCAAACAAACCAGAGTTTGCCCGGAAAATATGTGTTACAGTCCCAACGTGTGAGGGGCCCTTGGTTTCATCAGGTGATTGCAACGTTTTTAATTGGTTCCTCATTCTTCGGATACACCCAGTCTGCTTCAACCACTGAACCGTTGTCACATCAGCCAGGCAAAAGCCAGGCATCCCTTGGGCGGTAGCCTTGGCTCCTTGATGCGTTCCGGAAAGGCGTTCGTCGACGCGCAGGCCGTCGGCAAATCCGCCGGCATGGCATAGATGCGCCGCACGCGTTCGGCAGTGCCCTGGGTGCCACAGTGCCCATTGCTGCCGATCCTGGGCAAATCATGTGGAGGTTCAACGTGATTTCAATTCTATGCCTATTTAAATGGAAATGTATGGAGATTTATGGTAATTTATTGTGATTTATGTTTATTTATGGTGAGTTAAAATGATTTATGGTGGTTTATGGCGACTTAAATGAAGCACTTGAGTGGCAAAAAATATGGTTGTACCAACTACCAACCTATTTTGCAAATCCAGCCATACAAGTACGAATGTATGATCGGCCAGATGGGAGGACAAAATGCCCCATGCATTTCTTCGTATGCTATGTCAAATACAGCATCCTATGAGGTCCCTATAATGTAGTGTAGGTAAACATCCCAATGTGATGATGCCCAAGCTTCTTCTTCAGAAGTTTTCCGCCCTGGCGATCCGTGGCCAGGCTTTCCTGCAGGAACCTCCTCACCGCATCGTTGGAGGTCACCATGGCACCGGCGATGTCTGTGGCTCGAGGTGATGACTGGCAGCGGCACATGGGGCTGGTGATGTTTTTTTTTGGCGGCCGCAGAACAAGGCAAAACCCCTGCTGATGACATTCCTGATGACCAACCGCAATACAATGGTCACAGGGACAAGAAACTTCCCAGTTTCGCTCAATGACTGGTTCGGGACCAAAATAGATGGCCGCCCAAAACATGATTCTTTCCCACATAACCACATGTTGGTCTTTAAAATGCCACATGAAACATCAATTCATCACTCCTGGCTACGCTTTGTTAAGGGGTATCTCTCAATATGTCAAATGTCAAATTAAGTGAACAACCCATTTATAACCGATTGCCAGTCACCATACAGTTATGGGCCCCTTACCAGGTATAAGTCAAGTATAACCCTTTTTCTGAAACGACAACTTAATTTATATATAGAACCACTTATATTTTTTTATAATCGGTAAAGGTTTTGAACTGTGGTACTTCAGTTTCCAAATCCGGTCATCTCAAAACTCACTTTCTCACGGCCGTCTCGTGTACACTGCGAACGGGTCAATGGACAGGTCGCATCATTGGCGAAACTTCCACTCACGTCGGCACATTGGACACCTGAATGCGCAAGTCATGTGGGTAGGCAAAGCTGCAAAACTACATAAACAAAATTGAAAATTCAAGGATTTGTCCAACAGAAATCTGGACAATTCTGGATACACCTCAACATTGCGACAATGATACAAGAGTGATATCCAGCATTATCCAGCCAAAAGGAAACGTCACCCAAACCTATGATGGTTACAGGCCGGTGCTCTGCATAGCCCTTGCTACGCGTGGTCAGATCTTCCTCACCTTCTTGATGAGTTTGGTGGTTTCAACCCGCCCCCCCCAAAAAAAAAAACATTGGGGCCGTGACCGGGTTAAACGGGGTGGGCAAATTGAAGCACGTGAGCTCAGCAAAACCACTTATGTTTGCAAAATAAGAACATCTTTTGAACTATTACCATGTTTTTTTTCAAAATCCCGAGTTGTGGTGGGCAACCCCTCCTCAAATAAATTTGGTTGGTTAAAGCGACACGCGAAGGAAACCAGAGCTTACTTGGCCACCAAATAGTCCATCATGATTCGCTGGGTCTCTGCACTGCTTCTGCTCCTTCTGCAGCCATTTCCTGGGAGATTGGGCATGACAAGCCACGACTGAGAACATGGAAAGTAGAGGTTCAAACGTGTCATATACAGACATTCATAATTGCAAAAACAAATCGTCAACTAAAAACTAAAAATTGACAAAGAACACTAAACATGCCATAGCCCATGCAATCCCAACATATCCCAACGTCACATACGTACCTGGGTCATATGACATTAAAAATGCATGACATCAACATTTTATAAAACAGATCATAAATGCATGCAAAATCTGATGTGACAATTTCCGAACGAGATGATGGGAGATGATATCATGATATCGTTCGATCTGATATGATATGTTGTGATGTGAAACGATATTTTTTGATATGACTTGAGACGATGTGTTTTTAATATGATTTATATTGATTTATTGTGCAAATTTGCATGCCTAGATGCACACAAATGTCCAGCCGTCAGGCCAAGTCCTGTTCCTGGTCATGGCCAATGTGATTCGCCAAGTCTCATGATGCAATGAATGTGAAAGTGGTGCCCGCAATCTCCTGCCGAAGTCATGCGCGCATGTCAAACCCCTTCCCTTGGGCATGCCGCGCGAAAGTCATGAATGCCAGTGATGAATGAATTTTGACTGTTGTCCGGTTCAAATCACATCACCAAAAAAAAAAAACTAGTGAACCTGCACTTGGTTGCGCTCCAGCCCCTTGTGGGCATTGACACCTGCACACTGGATATCAATAGTACATTGCCATTGCAAACAGCTGTGGGTGGCGCATTATACAAAAACGTGACAATCCCCACTGCTGACACCGGTCCCCAAACTGGAGGGCAATCATCACCTGCGCAGCCGTGACAGGAGTTCAGGCCGCCAAAACAATGACAATCCAACGCCAACCATGATTTTTAAAAAGCGGTTGGCTTGTTCACAATTGGTTGTAAAGCTATTGAAGCATGCAAATGCGTTTTGTGCGTGGCATCCGCATGACATGACATAAAACACAAAAAAAAACAACTTGCGTTTGCCCCCACCTTCTTCACAAACACAATGCCGGTGGTCCCAAATTGTCACAATAGGGTCACTGTCGGTTCCACCATGTCTCACCCCATACCAACAGTCTCAGTCAACCACACAGGCAGCCTGGCATCTTGCACTCGGGGCAACAGGCATCGAATGGCATGCCTCAAACTGACTGTCCAGCGCGGCCAAGGCGATTGCGTTTGCACTGTCATTGTTTGGTTTCGATCATGCATTGTGTGTCTGAATGTTATGTTCCAAAAAAAATGCATTTAAAGTCAAACATCTGTGTCCTGGACAGGAAAGACACAAAGAAATGCCGGTGGACCAGGTACGGACGTTAAAAATGTCACACATAAAACAAATTGTATATAATTAATGGATATCATATATCCTGCTTTCGATATCCAATGCATGGTGAAGGATGCCAAAACCACCCAGCATGGTGTGGCCTTGTTGCAGTAAGTCCGCAACAACCTCTGAAAAAATGCAATGATTTTTGATGCCGTGTGTCAAACAACAATGTTGCAATGTTGCGCCCGCCTGCCAGTAACATGCATAATATGGTTGGGATGCTATGATCTCTCCAAAACCAACAAAGTTAAAACATCAATATCCACACGACTTTTTGGAATCAAACAGTATGCCAACTGTCCGCCAGCACAGAAAAACAACAAACCAGGCAGGAAGTGAACATGCAGTGAAGTGACAAACATAAGAAACACAAACATACACCCTCTGGTTTTGGAATGTCCGGTTGATCCCGGCAGTGACCCAGCCCCAACAAACAAATCTGTGACATCCATGATTCCGTCCTTGAAATGCGTTGCCAAGACACGGCAAATGGAGCAACATTCCTCGTCCACCTGTAAGGAACATCATGCGCAGCACGACCGTCACAAATCCAACATTAAACCTGCTGGATCCTGCTGGTGTGTTTTTTTGAATTTGGCCTTGCGCCTTGCACAAAATGACCCACAACTGACTCTTCATTGTGCATTGTGGGTGATTGTTCTCCCGCTCAACTCAAAACATATTCTTTGATCATATTAAATGTTTCATTCAATACGATTCAAAAAAAATCCGTCCCTGCCTCCCACTGCCAAACAGCAACTGGACGGTAACCTGTCAAAGGTTGCAATGGCACTGGGCAACTGCACTGCCAAAACATAAACACAACCTTGACGACACGTTAGCCTAATGTATTTTAGTAGGACATGTCAAAATCGTGCTCTCATAGGATTCAGAAAACACAATCTCTTTCGGCTTCAATTTTGGCAGCTCCACCGTTGATGATGATCTTCATGTCTCCACCCCAGCGCAACCGAGACAACCACAAGTTAGAGCCGAACGCAGCTCAACATGCAAGAATTAAATGCAAAAAGTGCATCAAACCCTTCCCGTGGGAAAACACCGACGTGGTGGCAACAGACTTTGGGTTTCGCGGTTTGGAGTGCAGGGGTTAAATCTTAGCGATAGCTAGTTAAGGTGACCCACAGCGCTGCAGAGTCGCTGCAGCCACCCTATCAAATGCACAAAATCACGTACCACCACCACTGGCCCGTCTGCCGCTACCACCATATTTGCATTCTTGGTTTGCCGTTTTTCATTTCATTCTGCCACGTTCGTTGGGAAATTTCATGATGCGAAAAAAATAAGATCACCTATGTCAATGTCATCCGTGCATGTGCGGCGATGGAAAGCAAAACAAACACAGACACACACACACACAGACACAAACAGACCTTGACACACATTGGCACACACGCAGGCACACACACACACACACACCGACACACACACACACACACGCACACACACACACGCACACACACACACACACACACGCACACACACACACACAGATAGATAGATAGATAGATATATATATATATTTTTATTTGTAAAACTAAGGTACCAGCCAGGGTAAGCCAAAGGAACATTGCACAGCATTGAAACAAACCCACTGCTGGTGTCACTGCCGTGCCTACAAACAACATCTGTACACAGGATCGTCCCCCCCCCCCAAAAAAATCCACCAACTGACATTCTAACATTTCTTTCTAACATTTCTACCTGACATATACGGGGTGAAGATAAACCGAGCTAAGGGTTCATTAGTAATTTTTTTGTGTCCACCTGGGCGTGTCAATGGGATATGCAAACCTGGAAGTCAATGGCCGAACATTTTGGTGTTGGAGTGGGCGTGTGAGGCAATATGCCATTTTTGTTTGTGACGTGCAATGTGCATTTTGCTGACGATCGAGCTGTATCCTTTATATCTGATGGAAAAAATGCACAATTTGTTCGTAGGAAATACCGTTGAAGAGGTGGGTTTTTTAATTTGATGGAACTGATGACGAACGAAGCTGAAACCACCCCAATTCGTTTATGTGATTCAGAAATTCAAGCCGGTTGTGACATATGCATGTTAAAGGATTTAGGGTGTAGCCTTTGTCCGGGATATGTCGGCAGGACGTCAGTGCACATCATCGATCATTTCGATCGAATTTCGCACGCTCTTGCAAATACATGTTTTAATTATCTGTATCCGTGGCCGAATTCAAACATTGAGACACTGCTTGCGCTAATTCAATGCTGTCAGATAATCCTGCCACATTTGCTTCTAGGAACCGAGTTGTGCACTACCAAAATTTATTGACATTGGGTGTTGCATTTCGAAAAATGATGAAAAATGTTCGTGCAAGCGGTTGAACGTGGATTGGAACCAGCCTTGGCATGGATTTTTTTCGCCAATACAATGATGGAATTCGTGGATTATACTTGCGTCAGGGAAAAAATTCCACACATTGTCATTGCACTCTTGGAAACAAATTGGGACATTGGCTTGACATGTCGCCATTGGACCAAACAGATCAGTGGGTTCATCGTGGTTCATGTTTGCCTCCCCATCCGACAGGTCAGGGTTGTTAGATTTTATAAGAGCTCTTGCCTTCTTCCTCCGCCGCCGCCTCCTCCGCCTCCCCCTCCTCCTCCTCCTCCTCTTCCTCCTCGCCAGCTCCAGATCGCAGTGGGCACTGCCGGACTTAATCTGCCAGCTCCAGATCGCAGTAGGCACTGCCAGACGCCAGCCGCGAGCGCCAGATCGCCGTAGGCACTGCCGGACTTCAGCCGCGAGCGCCTGATCGCAGTGAGGACTGCCGCACTGCAGCCGCGAGCGCCAAATCGAAGTGGGCACTGCCCGACTTCAGCCGCAAATGTCAAAAGTATATGCCAGATAGTCTGCCAAAATATATATCAGAATAGATATGTCAAGAATTAGATGCCAGAGAAAATGCAAGAACGTTTGTCAGATAGAATGTCAAAGTATATGAGGAAACATTTCAGATCATATGTCAGATGGAATGTCAAAACATATGGCAGAGGGAACTTCAAATAGACTGAGTCAAATAGACTGGCAGATTAAATTTCAAAACATATGTCAGATAGAATGTCGGAACATATGGCAAGGGGAATCTCAGACGGATTCCAAAAAAAAAATGTCAGAACATAGGTCAAATAAATGTAGGAACATATATCAAATAGAATGGCAAAACACATGTCAGATAGAATGTCACAACACGTGTGAGATAGAATGTCAGAGCATATGTAACAAAATCAGATACAATGCCAGGAGGACGAGAAGGAGAGGACAACTCTGATGAAATCTAGCGATTTTCGGGCGCTAGATTTCATCAGAGTTGTCCTCTCCTCCCCTTCCATGCCAACAAATTTTGCTTGAAAAAAATCGAGAAATGTATCACGCTATGTGCCAAATAAAGTCTCATGGTGGGAATCGTTCGAAATAAGCTTAGTGGGAAATACCTTTGGGCAAACGCACGGCTGGCTGTCCACCTAGCAACTGTGGCCTACAGGATGTAGATGGCTTTGTCGGTCACCTTCTAAAGCCACAAAGTGATAAGAATTTACGCCTGTTTCATGTATGTGGATGGTTTTCATCCTCAATTTTTTTGCGTATCCGTCGGCAGGATGTGGCATTGTCTCAGGAGTATGCTTCTGGTATCGCTGCCATGTTTTCTGCCTTGCACGAGGTGGTGGTCGCTTGGCGGATTTTTTTTTTATAGCAACCGAAAGGTGGAAAAATGGGGAAAGTCTCAACGGATGTCTCTGCAGCAACATTTGGTCATCCTTGGCAGCTTCATTTTGTTCAGTTGCACATTCAAATGCAAAGTTTCATGCTGACTTGTGGCTATTCTGGGGGCATGGATGCAGCAGGCACTTTCTCAGCTAGTCAGTAATGGTGGGATGTGGTTATGAACTTGCAAGCTCACTACGCAGAGTGGAGGTTTGCTGTTGGCTCTAGGCGGCCAACAGGCATGGGCATCAATGAAACTCTTCCAGGGTATTGGTCATGACATGTCATGACCATGGTGCGATCTCAACATTTTGTTTGCCGTGCCTTTGCAGCGCATGTCAAAAACGACTCGCACGTGTTGCAGCATTGGGGCCCTTGAGCTATGGTCGTATGATGTCGTATGTGCACGTTCCTCCTTACAGCAGCGGTCATTCTGGAGAGAGGTGCTGAGTGATTGAACAACATTTCCGCGAATGGGGTGAGGCGTGGCGTCATTATCAGCGCAGTGACAAAAAGGAAGGATCTACGGCTGTGGTGATTTGAATATGCGTGATGAAATCCGTGCGATGTTGATTGAAGCGTTGTATGGCAAAAAGAGGGGTTGATAATGGTTGATTGGTCACGTCTAATTTTTGTTCCTACGCGTGTTCTTGATGGTATATTGGCTATTACTTTTGGCACGAATTTGGTTCTTATGCTTTTCATCCTATTCTCCACGGTGGAACCGCTTGCCGTCAACGCCATTGCTCCTCGGCGATTTGTGGATGTGTCACAAATGTGTTTGAGTCTCATGATCTTGATTCTTGATCATTTCTCTTGGGCACCCCAATATTCACTTTAAACAAACCAATAATTAAAACTATCGTTCGATATCGTTCGGCGCAAATTTGTGAAAAAACCTACCTCATGGTCCGCGGCAGCGCTTGTTCATGGAGAGGATGGCTTTCAGTTTGTGAATTTTGATTTGAACACAGTCATGGAAATGAAGTCTTTATTCCCTTCCATTTTTGTTCCGACATGCTGAAGGATTCGGAGGTCCTGTGCCACCATGTGGGAAGTGGTAATGACCTTGCTTGGGTGTTACTCAGGCCTGGTGACAGTGAAACCATGTGAAACCTTTGCAACGTACTCCATGGACTCCCTGTGAGATGGGAACTCGTCAACGCTTTTCAGTTCTCGATTCATGCCGCCAAGGTCTGCGACAAGCAACTCGGCCCTCCTGAATCATCCGCGGCGTTGTCTTTCAGCACGTGCCTCAGTATCTTCAATTCCGTGCGTGTCGGTACCTTGAAAATTCCCGTCTGACTTCCGGAGTACGTGGAGGCCCGAACTCTATAGCTATAAACTCGTGAGTGGCCCCCAGACCATCACTATAAAATCCACAGTGGGTACCACTCTCATAGAATCCAGCCACTATAAAGTTGAAACTGGGCAAAGCTCCATGAACCTACCCAATCAGGAATTAAGCCAAAAAACAAAAATTGAAAGTTCAGTGCAGGATATGTCTTGGAAAAGGCCTTTTAATATCACATTTTTTTTGCCATGAAATTTGAACTTTATAGGGAAACCTTGAACTTTATAGAGAAGCCCTTGGCTCCAGTCAGTCCCAAACATTCTCAGGAACGCAAGGAAAAAATCAGGACGCATTTTCCCCCCAAACTGCACAGTGCTGCATGCAGAAATTTGTTGCGGATATTATGAAATTCTGTTGACTTTGCTTTCCACCTTGTTGAAAAAGCATTACCGAAAAATGAACGTCATCCCATGATGCAATGCTAAACTCTGGAGAAAATGGTTGATACACAATCCAGGAGAAACAATGAGGAACAATGATGCAGGTGCACTTTTTTCCGGTGGTTTTGCCATGTTGTGTTTCTGGCATCTCCCATCTTGGCGAAAACAACACAAAGGAAGTAGGCTGCTATAAAGTTCAAAGCCGTGCGCCACATGGCAGCATGCAACCTCTACAAAATTGAACTGGCTTTGGACAATACCAGTACCAGCTGTCCCCACTACAAAATCCGTTTTCGAAAGATTACTTTTTCACCAAATAAGATGGTATGCCAATAAAACCTTCTTACAACCACCCCATTTTTCGGCTACCAAATTTGAACTTTGTAGACGAAAATGCCTCCTCAAAATTTAGTCGATGGGTGTTGAAACCCGAACTTGTAAATTAAAAACTGGACCCCAGACCAGCACCACAAACTCAAAAATGGGTAGCACCTTCATGGAATCCAGCCTCTATAAAGTTCAAACTGGGTACTTTTTTGAGGTGGTTTTGCCATATCTTTCCTTCGGCATCACACATTTTGGGCAACAAACAACAAAAGACATGGGCTGCTATAAAATTCAAACCTTTGCGCAACATGGCAGCATGCAACCTCTACAAACTTGAAATTGTTTCTTACAATGCCAGCTGTCCTCAATAAAAAATGCATTTTCATCAGGCATTTTTTTCATGAGAAACAGCGAGGAAACCAAAAACGCACATGTTTAAAGTTCAAACCCCTTCATATACCAAAATATTATCCTTTATTATCACGTCATTTTGGGCTACCAGATTTCAACTTTGTGGAAGAAAATGGCTCTATAAAATGAAACTGTTTGTGGGCCTTTAGGCCGACACTTTGTAGAGGAAACAGGCAGGGGGATCCTTGAAATTGTCACACATTTTTCTCCAATAATTTTTTTACACAGAAACTTTTACACACAGACACACAAACTGGTACACAGAAAGCTTTGACAGCAACACGCGTTTACAAACGGGAACTGTTACACAGAAAAAACACAGACACGATTACACAGATTTTTTTTTACACAGAAAAAAATTACACGCATAAATTTTTACACACAAGAGTTTTTACGCCAAGGCGAATTTACACACAGGAACTTTTACACAGAAAAACGTTTACACACAGGAACTTTGGATTGTCCCTTGCAGCAATGCCGTTTTCACGTTTCTCTTGTTTTTTTTCCTGCTTTTCTCGTGATGCATGGTTTTGCCTTTTTCTAATAATTTTTAAAATATTTTTCAACACTTTGACATCCAAATTTGCTGCTTGTCTGGATGGTTTTTGTTCTTGTCCCGCCCAACATGGTAATATTTTTTGGCTTCCATTCCCAGCAGTTTTTTCGGGTTTGTTTGTTGTTTTTTTTTTTTGTGCGTGGGTTTCCTTCATCAGCCTCTCTTTTCTCTCGTCTTTTTCTTTGGCCCCATTCCTTCATACTCAGTTTACTCAGTTTGATCCAGGATCATTTCAACGACCTGGAACACCAAAGATGCTTATTGTTGTAGGCAACTTCAAAAATTTGTGCGTTTTTCTCCAATTGGCACTGGTGTCGGCATCTTTTCATAAAACAGACAATTTTAGCAAAACATGCATTTTTTTGCAATTTGAAGTCCTCCAGCCCGTCTTGCCAAGATTTTGGGTGAGTCAGCTGACCAATTTAGGTTTCAAAACATCTTCGAATTACAGTGAATTCCTTTAAGGATTTTTACGGCTGGTTATGGAGAAACTCTGCAAATCCAATAAGTGAGCGCACGATGACCGCAAAAACATATCCAAGGACATGGGATTTCATCACTACATGAATAGGGCCGCTTTTTTTTTCTCACCCCAACATGCCCTTCCATCTGTGCAACAATGACCTTCGTCGGCAATTACCTGGACTTACGTGGTAATGCGGCATGACATGCTTTCCAATGGACACCTGTGTGACCTTCCAACAAGCGTTTCCCTTGACCCCTGGCATTTGAGAAGGGCTATAGGAGGACAAATCGCGGATAAATTGCATCAGGTGTAGGTACACAGTAAGGATATACATGTATGGACAAATTCATTCTGCGGCATTTAGTCAATAAGCGATAGACATACAAAGGACATGGATTCACACATGGGAGCAAAGGCGTTTTTGTTTGCAAAGAATACCCATTTCATGTCAAAATGTGAACGTTCAGAATTTTTTCAAACATACAGCAAAAAAACGCATTGCATTAAGAGCATCCCTTCACACTAGCTATATGTTTCGGATTTCCTTGGGTGAGCAAATGATGTAGCACCACGACATGAACACATTTTACGGGAGAGATTTCGAAGCGTCCTCTGACTTGACAAGTGAGCGGTAAAATGGGATTGGTTGCATCCCCGTATGTCACTGGTACTGATCTGATGCCTATTTGGACCCACTGACGCCAAAAAAGAGGGACAATGCGAGCTAAAATGTCACAGCGCGACACCGTACGATCCCAAACGGTATCGTACGAAACCGTGCGAAAAGTTGAAAGTAAGTGGCAAAAAAAAAAAAAACGGAAGAAAATTGCGAAAAAACATGGTGCGAAACCGTACGCGAAAATGCTACGCATTTCGTTCAGTTTGTTTGCAAGTGAAAATGCCGCAACGCACGTCATAAGTTTGGGTTTGACTTTTCGATGCCTCCTACAATAATCTTTTTAATTACACAGCGTTTTGCCGTGGGCCGAAACATTGCGTCGCCATGAGACAACTCCTGTAATTACCCTGCAGGTTCTGATATCTCCGCCCACTTATAATCAATCAATTGTTCATATGTTGAAGCTAAGGCAGCGGAGAAATGCACATCCTAATCTAGGGATATTGAAGATTTGTCATGCTGAAAAAATTGATCAAAAATTATATGGACTCCCACAGCGACCCAAAGAAAGCACATGCAGGCGGAAAAGTCAGTGAGCTACTGCAACAATGCATGCTAGGAATTGAAAAGCGTTTTTACTTTCCAAGTGTGGATTACCCTAAGGGTTTTTCGAGGAAGAATAAACATTTTATGTGGCTACCAATGTCAAAATGAAACTGGGAAAAACCTTGGTTTGGTTCGATTGACGCATTAGTTTACTGCACGCAAAATTCTGGCTTTAACGTTCGTTTTGAAACCGTCCATGCTGTATGTATGCCAGTCTGAACCCAGCGGAAAAAAAGGCGTTATACCACTCTGACCAACCAAATCGCGACAAAGTTGATAGCAACAATCATAAACTTGGGCTGCCACTGTTACATAATTTTGCTAGAATTTCATGGCAAGACTGGGCCACCACTATCAAAGTTTTTGGCGGGAGCCTGGAACGCCAAACGCGACACTATTTCATCAGTGACAAATATTTTTTGCAATTTTCGCTAGTGCCCTGTTTTTTTGTTCACCAAGTTTTCCAGGTAGCACTCCAAAGTTGCTGCTGTTGATTGGTTGCCTTGTTTTCATCAGCTGGTCCGTGCATGGCTTCTGGCTAGCCCTGCCTTTATACCAATCATACATTTCCCATGGTTGGGTAATGGGTTCTGGGATGCTTGTGGGTTTTTGGCTGCCGGGGACCATTTCTGGTAAGACGTGGGTGGGTTAGAGCATGCTCTTCATCGTGGTCTTCCGGTCTTTTCTTAACTTGCTGCGCTAAAGAGTCCGGTAGAGTAGCGCTAGGTGTCACTGGTTCGCCTTGTGACTGAATTGTGGGAAGGCAACAACGGGTCCCACCAAAAACGATAAACAATTCCAGCGGCCGGATTGTCCGTCCCATACATTTTCTGCAAGACGATCACAGCACCGCAGCAGCAGGTTATTTTGAGGGAGTAATATGTTTTTCGATTTGCGCATTTTTTTTTGAGAATGTGACCGATCTTTCCATTTTTTTTTTAAACGTTGACTCAAAAAGGGCTATTTTTTTCTATATGCACAATTTTTTTGGTGAACTTGATGCCTTGTAGTGCAACCTGGGACTAACTGTCACTTTCAAATTCCGTGCATTGATGAAATCAATGGGTACCAGTTGGGCATGGAAAGCCGCTCGGGTTTCAAATTGTTTCCTTCCAAATCTAGTCTCGTATCTCCATCGACCTGGTGGTGCACGAACGGTGTTCAACATTGGCATCATGACTATGTGTCTTCCAAATACGCAAATATATCAGTCAGTGCCAGCAAGGCAAAAAACTGAAATTTTCCAATTTTGGAACATATCCAGGATAATTAAAAAAACATGCCTCGTCTGCCTCGTCCCTTACAGGTAAACTTTGGGTGTAGCACCTCGCGACATTACATACCGCGGGGAACTAGTGGCCTCGCTTCGTTAGATTTTCTTAAGGAAAGGTGGTGCATGAAGGGCCACAAAAAATAGTTTCTTACTCTGTTGATGGGGACAAACATTATCAAATAATGCTGAGGAGCTTAAACAAACATTTGAGGGACCCTCCCGCACAGAATGATTTTTTTTTCCCTTAATCTTACCTTTTCGATAACAGCGGTGGTCTCAGCCCAGACGCGAGTTCCGGGCTGGAGGTTCCGGGCGGTTTCGGGGAGGTTCTGTGGGCTCGGGGCTGGTTCTGGGAGGTTGTAGGTGTTGTAGGTGTTCCGGGAGATTCCGGTGTAGGTTTCAGGCTGGTTCTGGGAGGTTCCGGTGCGGGTTCCGGGCAAGTATTGGCAAGTTCAGGGAGGTTCCCGGAAGTAGTTCCAGTGCGACTTTCGGGCTGCTTCCGGGAGGTTCCGAGAGGTTCCGGGAGATTTTGGTGGAGGTTGCCGGCTGGTTTCGGGTGTCCTGGGCCGAGGAAAAAAATTGGTCCAGGTCTTGGTTTTTTCCTCGTTTGCAAGAAAATAACCTCGCAAGAGCCTGGAATTGAATGTCTTGGATCGCTCTCCGCGTTGGAATAAAGGCGACACTTTCATGGGGATGTGCCAACACACAGTCACATGCAGATGTAGAAAAAACATTTGGCACATTTTTTTAAAGATTCAGTCGCCTTTATTCCAACGCAGAACGATCCAAGACATTCGATTCCAGGCACTTGCAAGCTTATTTTCTTCTACCCCCTTGCTGGTACGTTAAATCTTGGTTGTCCGCCTCGTCGCCTACCTCGTTGATGTTGACTTCTCTACATCGTTGCCTCGGCTGATCTCGCAGTAATCATTGTAGACATATGATCAAAAACATTCAAACAACAAGGCCTGGTGTTTGGGTTTTGTGGGCGCTATGTGTTTTTTGAAGGCGTTGTTTTTTGGGCGTGATTTATCGGACGAAACAGGCACATCGCACAATATACAAATAATATAACCTACGAAATGCTGAGCCAAAAGTCTGCCAGCGACCCTTCCAATTTGATTGACCAGCTAAGATGGCTGGTCAGGGTTTTGTTTTCGATGTTATTCGCTCCTGGTGGGTGGAGGATAGGTGGTGGTTCACCCCGTCTTTTTGGCGTTCCTTGTCGTTGCATCATTCCGTTGCACAAACAGAATGGCCCATACCCATACTAGAAAAACTAAATGAAAAGTACTGAAACGGGGTTTGGTGTGCAACATGGGAATGCAGCATGGAAATCACAACAAGGAAATCGCAGGGACAATGCCAAAAAAAAAGGTTGTGGTCGAGAACTCCTTTTTTTGACCGATATGTAAGAAGGAAATCAATAACCTGGTCATCCAAAAACATGCTACAAACGAAAACATGGGTTTGCAAAATTAGGCGGTTGCAAATGATGTTGTGAACCCTTTCGTGAATTTTAGTTCAAAGATTCAAAGATGATGCGGATTTGTTTTCACCGTTGTTCTCACACGTAGCTCACAAATCTATCTGGGTTTCGTCCGTTTTTGCTAACACATTGTCCGCATTCGTTTCCGATCTCCAATGGGTGCTCCAGACGTAGGCCTGGAGTTTTGGATTGGGTTTGCCGATGGGCACGCCAAAGAGTCTGGCAGGGATTCCTTCTTTCAAAATTGTGCAATCACATGCGTTTTCAAGTCCGTACCTAACTTCTGAGCCTTCAAGTAACGTAACATCAACGGCGTACGCAACTTCTGGACCTTCAAGTAAGGCAACTTCTGTACGTAGCTTCTGCGCCTTGCAGTAACGTAACATCAACGATGTACGTAACGTGACAACCTTCAAGTAGCGTAACATCCTCTTTGCGCATATATAATTTATAAATGCAATAGCTATTTGTATGCAATGTGTGCAAATTCTGCTTGAACGCTACCGTATTCCCCTTCACCCCGCCCCACCCCACCCGAACCCTACAAGTATGTAGCACATTTGTGAGACGGTGGCGCATTTGTGAGATGGTATAATTATAAACAATCCGCTAGCATAAACAGTATATATTATAAACGTTATAGTGGCGCCGGGCAAAGAAGCGACACGTAAACGCGTTCAAGTTTTCCTGTGCGCTGACAACTCAGGAGCTAAGGGCATTTTGCAGATGCGTGGTGTTGTACAACTCCGACACCTTTGTGGTTGCAAGATGTGGTTGATGTTTCAACAATCAAGTTGTCAAGTGTTGCAGACTGCATAAACTTTGCATATGTTCGGGCCAAATGTTTGGGTGGTGACGTTTTCATTCCCTCCTGGCTATGTTCAAATTGTACCACATGACATCACCTGACTAATTACTATTCTGCCTGTTTTATGAAAAAACATGTTCATCGAACAATGACTTTATGCGGAAGAAATGCAGCGTGCCAAAGTACTATGAAACCAAGGTCGGGCAAAGTTGCCTTGTGGCCGGGTAAAGTCGCCTGTTCAGAAATGCGGTTCTGCTGTAGTTCTTTTTTTGAATAAGAACTGCAAAATCACATAAAATCATTTAAGAACGACAGTGGTCGGGCAAAGCGGCCTTTTGAACCAAACAGGTACATTTGGCCAAAAAGGTACAAAACATGAGCAGTCAGGAAAATGTAATTAGAGTAAGCACATACATGTACGATATTACAAATCTTGTCAGATCTCGCTGATCTCTATAAAGCATGTGCCTACTGAAACCAAGAAGGTTGCAGCCACAACAACGGGTGCAACAGATTGGGTGTGGCTGGATTCTGAGAGAAACTACTAAGTGTATTTTGCAGCCTAACAAGCTCCAAAAGCAAAGCTTCTTGCTTGATCTTGCTTGGGGGCTGAACTGCCCACCTCAAAACCAATGATCAAAGCAGCATCATCATCCCAAGTAAAGGATAGCAAAGGTACATAATGATGTGGTATGATATGGTATCATATGGTCTGATATGGTATGATATGGTCTGATATGGTCTGATATGGTATGATATGGTCTGATATGGTCTGATATGGTCTGATATGGTATGATATGGTATGATACGGTATGATCTGGTATGATCTGGTATGATATGGTATGGTATGATATGGTCTGATATGGTCTGATATGGTCTGATATGGTATGATATGGTATGATATGGTATGACATGGTATGATATGGTATGATATGGTATGATATGGTATCATATGGTATGGTGTGATGTAGTGTAAATGCTTCTACAGTTTGATCTGGTATGAATTTGTCTCAATATCCCCATCTTTCCAGGTTGAGCCCCCCATCTGAAAAAAAAAGGTGAAGCGACCAAGTTTTGCTCGTCGGAGGTCGTCGCTGTTTCTGCCATAATCATATTTGATTTTTCCTATTCTGTTCAACGTTGGGAGCAGACCTTGATTGCCCAGAACAAGGGGCCACGTCCACATGTCGTCGCTGATTCCCGCCAGTTTACGGTCATGTCGCCAATGTCGCCCATACTGTGCGCCGTCCGCCAATTTCCATGGCCGTGTTTTGGTCATATGGTGAGTGATCAGCAATGCACAACGATGATAGAGAGTCCAACGCATACGTTGTGCTGTTTTCTCGTCGCCATGGCCGCTGACGCGTAAGAAAACGATAGAAAATGGGTGTGTCTTCAAGATTGACATCCCAAGCAATGGATTTCCACACCACACTTTGTCTTGATTTCGCTATTTTTGCGCCGATGATATTAGTGGTGGGTCGATGGCCGTGACACACCACCGACAGCGCGGTGGTAATGCTGCACTGTTCTCCGCCTTTTTTCTGGGACGATACTTCTCTGGATGTGCACTGTACAGGCCACTTGTTGGGAACAGTTGTTCTACAAAATCGATTTAACAAAGATCTTGCAATCATCGGCTCAATATGTCTAAATGCTGCTGAACACCTTTCTGCAACATCAAGTACAACTCCAAGTTCTCGATATATCATACTCGCTGGTTTCAAATACATTCTCTCTTGATCTGTATCATTTCATGCCAGGCTCAGGCATTGCGATTCCACTTTGGGAACTGACCGGTACTTTGACCCTCAATTAAAAACATGCTCAATCTGCATGTCTGAATCGACCATTGTTGTTCCGTTGTAAACACCAACATGTACGGAATAAATTTGGGAGTGGGGGACCTGGTATTTAGCAACCCTCCATCTACGAAACCCGAAAAACAATCTGTGTGTTTTTGATACACAAACTTTCATGACATGGGTCAAAATTGTTGACCCCAAAGACTGGAGAGTTTAGTTTTGTTCTATTCTGTGAGTGCATTCATATCTCATGTTTGGCCTATATTCATATGTCAAGTATGTCACGTGAATGAAATAACAAATAACATCCGATAACCATTCCAAACATACAATTTGAGGTGTTCGCCAACAGAAAAGGTTTCAAGAGGGATTGACTCTGACACCAGTTCTGATTGAGCAACGCTCGCCGTAAGATCTTCAACTTTGACATTCTGTCCTGCGATCATATGGGGATGGACCAAAACCTATCATATACCACCTTTTCTGGGGATAAATGGATAAACATCCATAAACCCGAGCTACAATCTGTTCCTCTAAACTAGTTGTTTGTTAATTTTATGTTTATCATTTGAGTTAGTAGGATTCATTGCAATTGATTGTTGAATGGTTTCTTTACTTTAGTGGCAAAAAGCAGAGAATTCCATTGCTTTTGGACTCATCCCCGTTCCGTGCCAGGCATTCACTTCCGCGTCCATGGCGATCCACTGGGGGTCAAGCCCTGAATGAATAGATCATGATGAGTTCATCGAGTTCCTATATGTCAAGGTTCTTTTTTGGTTTTTGATGGTTTTTGCAACCTGCAAAAGAGATAGAAGTGAGTAAAATCCGATTCCGAAACAGTGGTACATTGAACTTTTTCTGTATCTTTTGGGAACTTAGCAGACCCTATCTAATTGCTTGATCTTGCTTGATCTATGATGTTTCAGCCGGTGCATCATTGTAGCTTCTCGATCAAGTGTCATCACTGGTGGGATGAGGGATATCGCTATGCTTTTTCTCCTGTCTGGTTTGTTCATGGCTTTAAACTGAATATACCCTCTGGTAATCAAACGTGGCAATTGGAAATCCCCTATAGATGGAGGGTTCAATGGGAAAATCCCCTATAAATGTTGGAATTTTTCCATTGCCATGTTTGATTACCAGAGGGTAAGTGAAGTCAGGAAAACCACATCCTTCACCGATCCGTTTCTCTCAGTAGACGATGTTCCTGGCTGAGAAAAGCTGACCTCTTTGGATCAGGCTGCGAAATGGCTGCAGCACAGTCGGTTTCGTGATGCTAGAGTTGGGATGATTTGTGAATGCCCAGCCAAAAGCATACATGCAAATGACCATTGAAATATATTCGAATGGAAAAAAACATATATATATATATATACTGTATCTATATATATATAACTATATATATATATATATAACTATATATATATATATAAAACAAGAAAACCTTTGAAAACTAAACACTGTTCGAATTTGTTGTATCCTTTTCCAGGCGGAGTTGAATCGTTGATTGGTAATTAGCTGGTACGGGTACCTATATTGTTAGCAAGTAGAAGTGGGTCTTGAATGGGCTTCAAAGATCTTCAAAGGAAGCAGCCAAGTAAGTTCATACCCGACCTATACATATAAGCTATGTACAACGCATGCTGCTGCCAGTGCTAAACCAATTTTGAAATTTTGAACTGGATTTCAGAGTGCCGCTACAAGGTTCATTGGACGGCTTTTCTTAGTCTCTCAATGTCATGATCTGCTCATCATTTTGCCTGACAGGATGGGCCCCATTGTGCTGGCAGGGAAAAAACACACACACACACTTACAATGCACCCATTGGCGCACAAGCCTCCCGAAAACTACTACTGCTAACCATCATGCGAGGATGTCCCCGGCAAGGATAGAAAAACAAAAACACAATGTGTATATACTGTGATCTGTGTATAATTATATTATGATATATTGTGTATATATACATACAGGAACATGTCCACTCAAGATGCTCAAAACATATCCCAAAATGGTCCATCCCCCTCTCCCGCCAAAAAAAGCAAACCTTTCACAGCACCGAAGCCCGTTGCTATGCCAGGACATGACTCCCAATCTGCGGCAGCCAGCCATATTTCTTTCCCGCCAGCGGTCGCCAGTGGTGGTTGCTTCTTAGCCCTGGCAGCCGCGGGAGGTCATTCGGAGTCTTTCGATTTCACCTTGAGTTGAGAGACCCAAACTTGGTTCCCAAACATGAGACTACTACTTGATACAAGGTGGTGCCCCCTTCCCCGTTGATAAGTTGGTATTATAGCCATTGTAACCCCCCTTAACTAGTTCGATATATCTACTGTACACATCTATAAAGCAAACTGAAATTGGAGTTACTCTCCGGTAGTCAAACGTGGCAATTGGAAATCCCCTATAAATGGAGGTTTTAATGGGAAAATCCTCTATAAATGGTGGATTTTCCATTGCCAGGTTTGATTACCGGATGGTATAAACCGATAGCAGCTCCATCCAGAGGCCTCACGCTCAGCCTTCCTCTTCTCGTCCACCTTCTTCTGTGCCTACACGCCAGGAGTCGCCAGGGGCATGGGAGGTGGAGCGAGGCCGTAATCCCAAACATCGGTAATGCTTTGAATCTGTGTCTTTTATTACCAAAGAGTAGACTCTTGCAAAGACATCCCGGCGGATCTGAAACAACGCTAGCGCTTCAAGATGTCTCACACGGGGACATACAAAATACATTGCAATTTCCAATGGAAAATCACTGCGTCATGTGTGGGAAAACCAAAAACGGATCGAAAAAAACGCTGTAAATAACAGGTTTTCCAAACGTGGAAATTTGATGTGTTCAAAATTTCCCTGGGCGAACAAAATGCATTTCTTTTGACACTGTTGGTCGGTTTAGAGTTTGCCAAGCTTGCACCCTGTCTTTTTCAACAGGTCCTGGGCTGCGTTTTCAAAACAACATTGCCAACATCGCAATCAGAGCATCATGTCTCTGTTCATTCCTGACTTAGTTAGGAGGTTGCTTGGCAAAAACAGATTGGTAAGGTTCCAACAACTATCTAATTTCAGCAGCGAAGTATCAAGAGCGTGATAGAAGCTACTTGAACAAGGCAGGAGCGTAGCATCAAGAGCGTGTTGGAAGTTACTTGAGAACAAGTTAGGAGTGTAGCATCAAGAGTGTGTTGGAAGTTGATTGAACAAGTTAGGAGCGTAGCATCAAGAGCGTGTTAGAAGTGACTTGAACAAGTTAGGAGCATAGCATCAAGGGGGTCGAAACAAGAACGTTTTTGCTCACCCCCCCACCCCACCCAGTAGCAGCAAGAGCGTGTGACAAGTTACTTGAATCCTTGAACAGGCTTTGAGGGTAGCATTTAGAGCGTGTTTGCATCAAGAGCGTTGAAACAAGAACGTTATTGACGTTATTGCTCCTCCCACCCCACCCCATGGATGCAAGCGCAAACAAAACACATTTCTACTCGTACGGAATTAGAGCCGTAGGCAAAAAACATGAATCCAGTATGTTGAATGGGATCAATGAAGGGATTTTATATATGTATATATATATATATATATGAATCATTACACAATATGGAATGACCAAGAACACAACAACCACAATAAAACGAATTCGTCAACTGAGTGGAATCAACACCTAGGCTCATGAACTCACTACGGCGAGTATCACAATGGACTGATCCATAGCCAGGATCAAACCTGATCACAGAACCGGACCTTGGAGCCCAATGAAATCATGACAATTCCTGAGTTCTATCCTCACTTTGAGGTCCCACATGTTTCAGGTGTTCAAGTCCTATAACCACCCTGGATCTGGAAAAAAATATCTTGCCTCTGATACATGGATTATAACAAGAGCATCTCCCAACTGAACCTATATACTCTTCCTGGTGCCACTTGAATGTGCATCCCACTTAATAAGATTTTAACACCCACAAAAAAAAAAAAACTATTCATGTACACCTATGTGCTACAGATAATCTGTATAGCTACTTATTGGTACATATTCAACGTTCTATTCCTGTCTATAATATATATATATATATATAGATAGATATAATATATGTAATTATTATATATGTAATATATGTATTTACTATATATAATATAATGTATATAATATACATATATATATATATGCATATATTTATGTATTTATTCGTATACAAATAGCTGTGGTGCTATTTTAGACCTACATAATCGGCACCTCCTTCTGCGCAGCGAGCTTCTCAGCCTTCTCCTGGCGATGTTTTTCACGGGCTCCGAAGAGGATGGAGTGCACGTTATGGCGACAGGTTGGACGCCTGGAAAAGATAAGACGATTGGCGATTTGATAGACACCAGTGAGTCATTGGATGGGTTAATGGGAAAATTTACAGGAAACCTCTATATTTGATGGGAAAATCCATGGTTTCCTGTAAATTTTCCCTTAAACCAATCCAATGAGTGAGGCAGTGCGGGGCCTTGATCGGATAAAACCTATCAGCTTTCCAACCGTTTTCTATGGGCCGAACATATTTTGACCCATACCGGCCCTACCCATAGTACAGTTCCATCACACAAGGTTTGGGCCCGTTTTAAGTTGGTTTACCACCAACATGAACTGTAGTTACAATGATTCAATGACATGTAATTGTCATAAACCATCATAAACCCAAGCTAGCTATTGGTAATGGTAATCAACCATCATGAACCCACATGATTCCCATGATTCAATGACATGTAATTACATGTAATTACCATATTCAATTACCATAAAGGTCACTTGCAGCAACTTACCTCTGGCGAACATCCCAGCCTCAGCGGTGAGCTTGGTCATGCCACGATTGGCAAATGCCTGTTGCGTTTCAAGGCGCTGCGACCGGCAACGCCTGATGGTTCAATGTATAGTCACCACCCCCCAGAAAGAAACAAACAACACCAGTAAAAAAAAACACCTGGAATGGATTGGAATAGTATATATGATAAACTTAAACATAGAATACACTTTGGTAGGATTTTACTTGTCTATCTTTCTGGGGGGTTGCTATACCCAAGTAGGGTTATTTTTGAGGGGTATGCATGCCCTTAAAAATGCATTGACCAAGACACATGTGATTGTCTTTCCTTTCTGGGAATAATACCCAGCTGGCCCCTCAAAGTGATGCTAATCAAAGTATGTGAACATATCTATAAAGAGGATGTGGGTCAAAAACCAAGTATTCTTGGTTTCACACCACAATAGCCGGTAACAGTCATAATAACTATATATATATACACATAGAATCATACACATGTATATGTATGTATATATATATATACACATGCAGTGTATATATATATATAATATGCATGTATACACACATATCGTCTCATATCGTGTGCATCCTATAAACACACAATATGATTCCATTGCTGATATCAAAAGCCACATTGTCTTTACACAAACGCTCATCGCTTCAATCCTGGTTGCGCACGAAGCGACAGTTCCTGGGCGGGACCAAGGAAACATGGCGGAGTTGGCTTATCCACCTGACAGTTGATGGTGAAGGTTGTTGTTGGCGAGTAGTACCCTCTGGCAATTTAACATAGCTATTGAACATGGCATTTTTATAGTCGATTTCCCCATTAAAAATGGTGATTTTCCATAGCTATGGTAGTTTACCAGAGGGTAAACATGGGATGATTCTAGCAGATGAGAATATTTGGACAGGACCTTTTGATCAATCAACTCATATGAAGATCAGAAAAAAGGAACCAACAACCGATAGATCCCCGTAGGATGGCCCTTGAGGGTGGGAGGTTTCGCATGTTCTCAGGTCCCTTGAGCCATTGAAGATCATCATCCCAGTTGTCGAAAAATCAAAAACCTGAAATCCACCTACCAGTTCTATATTCGGTTTGCAACTATCTCGTTTTCCATGATATGTTATTCCAATCTATTCCAATATAGGCGTTGGTGGTAACTTCTTATCTTTGAATGATATAACTGTTAAACCCTTGTCTTTGCTTGTAACACAAAAAACATGTACGCAATCCTCCGCGTTCCAATTTTTCCAACGGCGACACTAGTCCAGTGCTTGATTCTTCTGGCACCCCGAGGGGAGTTGCGCAAAAAAAAACAACAAACCGCAAAACGCCAAGCGAAACGCCAAGCATCATGCCAGCCATTGACATCTTGCGGGGGCGGCGAGTCTTCTTGATGCCGTTGCGGTGGTTCTGCCACGATGATCCCCACGACGAGAGACGGCGAAACATCCGATATTGGATGTAGGGGATGAACTTCCTATGACCAAAAACCGTAGGAGTGTTTAGTTATAATGAATGGGGGGATGGGATTACATCATCATAGTTTTTTTGGGAAATTACGGGTTTGCTGCCTTCTTTTCAGAAATCATCAAATCATCCATTTTCATTGGCCATGGCCTCAATAGCAAACTGTTACATAAATTACTGGAGGGTATATGCCAGGTACGTTCAACCCCGCGCGTTTCGCCTTGTAGATCTGATTGTGACCAGTGTGGTTCCTTGGTCGCAAGGGCGGCAGGGGCTCGCAAGGTTTTTGTCCCGGGCAATGGAATGGTTGAACGAAAGAACATAAGAAAACCTCGTGTTTTTGGTCATCAAATCTACAGGGAAACTTTCAGAAATCTTAAAATTCTGGAGCATTCCCATCCAAGTGCCAAGGTTGAAGCTATCAGCTGATAGGTTGATTCTAGGAATGACTAAATCCCAATCTGACTGGCTTCCGGACAGCCAATACTAACTCCAATACTAGTATAGTTGGCAGTGTGAGTTTTATTAGCTATGAATAAGTGAATATGTAGGTGCGCCTGAACATTGGGTACATACCTCAGATTTTCATAGGGAACAATTGGGCCATTAAACCTGGCCCTAGCTAGTTGATAAGTTTCCCTCATATGGGTTATAATAATCCCAAATCAGCTAGGTGGATAACCAATCAAAAAGGGTAACCAATCAACAAGGGTATTATTCACTATTATTATTAATCTCCAATGGATATTCAACAACGGTGGACATATAATCACTGCGTGTAATCACCAATCAATAAAGGTATAGCTCAATTGATGATGGACAACCACTGGATTTTGGATTTCGCATCATCTCAGTAGCATAGTGTCATCTGACCATGCCGACCATGCCGATCATGCCGTCCACTCGCCAGTAAGTTGGTATCCCAATTCATGGATTGTGATGCATGGGCAGACCGATGGAAATCAATGGACATTCATAGTGCCCAATTGATGCATTGCAATATGGATATACTCCAACTTCGACATGAATTCAATGGATTCCATCCAGTGCTCTGCCGGGTATCTTAGACTTGGCCATGACGCGGACGGAGAACTCGCGGCGCGGGTTTGTTTCGTCAAACGCGGGTTGTGGATCCCTGGCGGCTTCCTACGTTGAGTCATGTGGCCGCGGCGCGTTCAGGGTGATCATGACCCAGTCAATGGGAAGGATAAACAATATATATATATGTATATACATCATACATTGTATAGAATACGCAAATGGAATCAAGTCGGTCCAAACTAATGGTCAAGTGACAAATTAGTAATGGATAAATGATGATACATTGGTGTCTGGAAATGTGTGATTTACACCCCGTTGACGGGCCAAAGTGATGCTCAGCAGTTGCATTTCGGAGTAGCCTATTTTCAAGGAACCCCAATTGCACTTGAGACCCAGCGATTAATTCCATACATTCCAGGGCAGGGATTAGATGGAATGGGATAAACTCAGTTGGAGACCATGTGGTTGCTACTGTATCTACATGTCTCTGCTATAGATACTAAGTAGGATGGTCCTTCTGGAATCGTGAGGGCACATTGAGGGCACTAAAGTCCCTGAAAGGCAAGGGTCATTTCATGAAGTTCCATCCATGACACTGGCAAGCTTGGTCTTTCCAAGCAGCATTGAAGTTTGGACCTATTTGGTTGACGCCTTTCACGGCCATCCTCGTCATAAAGCAAGTCAACTCGGAAATCCCCTGATTTCTCCTTCTTGGTTGAACGAGGCAACCTCCTCTTTGGCTCTCGGGTTGGTGAAGGTTACATCACATCCAGAAGTTCAAGGGTAACATCAGAGTTCAAGAGTTTGACAAGGCACAAAATCGTCAGAACTTCTGGGTAGAGCAGGAACTGCATGATAATTGGCTCACATGTTTTTTGTGGGCGACGTATGACACTGGATGTACTTGATCTTGCTTACCCCTACCAAAAAAGTAAAGAATCATCATCAATAGCATAACATGCAAATTCACATGCACAAATCTACATCACTCATTCTGCTAAAACAAGAACTGTGCTACTGAATGGGGGGATGAACATCCAGAACTAGCATGTGAGCTGAGCAATGTTGGAAGCCAGGAGCCTTGGGGAACAAGTTACCCAGGACCATCCCATCCCTATCCGACCCACAGAGACCATCAAAGTCCTCGCCTTTGACCGGGGGCTTTGCTTAAGGAATACCAAAAAAACCATAGTCCCAGTAGATTTTCCCTACACGGTGGATTTATCCATGGGAAATTTACAAAGACAACCTTCAGCAAATCCAAGATTGTACTGAAAAAAAACCTTCATCATGATTGTGGCAAACCTCGTATCTAATGATTACACTGTACCGGAATTCAAGCAACTGCTACCATTTTCTGGGGTTCAACACATCCTTATTCCCCAAACAATACTACCCTAAAGATCAATCAAACCATACTTAAACATTTATGGTAAAACCAAATCTCCAAATATTGATTTCTATGAAAATACATCTGTCCGTCCGTCCGTCCGTCTGTCCGTCCGTCTGTCTCTCTCTCTCTAATTCATCTAGCTACAATGTACCAACATATTCACCAAATGGTATAAACCCAAAAAAGGCTTGGATTTGCCTAAGGCTTAAGGAGCCCCCCGAAAATAGAACATATTGCCTATAGATTTCCCAAATGGTGGATTTCTCACTAGAGAAAACAAAAAATCACCTTAATCAAACCCAGGGATATATGCACTATAATATCACAATCATTGGGATATATATATATATAGATTATATAGATAATTATAGATATATGATATATGTCAATATATAATATTATATAATATTATATAACCATTATTATCCAATGATCAGTTCAGTTGGCTTTCCCACCATGGCAAGCACCGTCCGCAGCCGACCCAAAAAAAGCGCGTTTTGACCGACCGAGTTATCGCCGCGAGCGCTTGGGGCTAGGAGACCTGGCAGTCCGGTGGTATTTACGTGGTGATTTCATGGGGATTCATAGGGCTTTAACCAACAAACAACGGGGATGTTAAGACTTGATGGGGATATATGATATATAGATGGTGGTTAATGGTGGTGAACAATGATCAACAAAAATGACTAATTCTGCTTGATGGACTTACCATCCGGTAATCAAAGATGGCAATGGAAAAAAATAAAACACACTTATACAATTATATATAGAATTATATAGATAATTTTCTCACTACCACCTCCATTTGGTTCAGGGATTTCCAATTACTCCTTTGATTCCCGGAGGGTAACCAGAAACAAGATGGGATTGAAGCATCTGATGATTCACGGATGAAACACGAAAGATTCCAAGCCATCAAATGGGCAAACTGGAGAACAATATTGCTGAAACCGGGCAGTGGGAGAGTAATTACTGAAACCGGAACATGATCTATATATATATATATATATACAGCTGGCTATTTTGAAAGATAGTGATATATGATATATGTATGTTGATAAACAATTGTCCATTGGCAGGTTCCACTACCGGAGGATAACCAGATGTAAGGACCTGAAGCAAAGTCAGTGCAATGTGGGGCCCCCAAAGACAGGGAGTTGGTGTATGCTATCATTATGCAATACCTTGGGCCCTGCTCCCAGATTTTGTGTATTCGTTACTTGCAAAAATGACTTGACTTGACAATCTTTTTTGGGTCCATTGGTATCCCAATTCCGAGTAGTAACCCATCCACGTTTGGCCTTTCATCTTTGATAAGTGTCATAATCCGAACAGAATTCCCAGTTCCATCCCATGTTTTCTGTTCCGACGGCCTGGACTCCGAAGGCTCAAAGCGGCTGGGCGCTGAATCTTTGGAGTCATCGCGGCTCGGTGCTTTCCTGGGACGTGGAGGACGAGACCGGTAGAAATGGGTTTGGAGCTTCGATGTCTACCCTCTGGTAGACTAACATAACTATAGAAAATCGACTATAGGTGGCAATGTTCCATAGTTATATGTTAGTTTACCAGAGGGTACACCAAATAAACCGTCGCAGTTTTTACAGTTTATAAACTGCAACTCTATGGACATATAAACCGCAAATAAATGTACGTATGTTTGTGACCTCGAGTTTTTACAGCTGCAGAATGAGATCGTGCTGTCATGAGGCGTGATAGTGCATGAAGAAAAACACACGAAAGTGGGCATCAATGACTTTCCAAACTGCTGCTGTTTTCCCCTAGGTTTCTATTATATATCTGTATATATCTCCCCCTTATGGTTGTGCTGAATTGATCCACATTTTGATTGCTGAATCCCTACTTTTCTGCACTTTTTCAGGTCACCTGATGGTCTGGTTACTGGGTTTCCCCCACTTTTTTGCCACGCCTTTCTTTTTCACCACCACTTTCACTTTCCTCGAACGGAGAAATGCGGATGGTTGGGAGTGGAGTGAGGATTCAGCGAACGGAGTGAGGTTCAAACATCATGGATATTCCCCTCTGGTAAACTATGGGAAATCCCACATATTAAGTCATATTAATAGGAACCTCAACTATAATAGGAAACTCAACTATAAATGGCCATTTTCAATAGCAATCTGTTCGTCATTACCAGAGGCTACTGGCTTCCCATCCGGGGGATGTGTCATCCCAGATGGACCGGGCGACCCGCCTTTTCTTCTTTTTCTTCTTCTCAGAGTCTTCTGAAGCCTCGAGCAAATGCGAAATGTCTGGCGAAAAAAAAATTGGTCACCAAGATGAAATGGTGAAATTTGATCTTGTATTTTTTTCAATTTTTCCCCTTAACGAACCAATGGTGAAGTCGTTGAATTTCACCCCACTCTGATTCGTGATAAAGATATTGGAGCCGCATGGAGCCAAGCTTTGGTCCAGGTCAGGTCTCCTGGATGTGGATACCTCCAATGTTCTTGAGAAACAAATCTCCAACAAATCGGGCTACTGGTTGTGACACTTCCAGGAAAAAATGGCTGTGGTCTCGGACTGACTCAGATTCTCTGCTGTCATCGTCCTTCTTCCTGCAATGCAATACCAACGCGAGAATGTTGTGTAGGTCATACTTGGATACACAGGAATTGGACGGCGAAATACCAAACATTGTCAAACAGCTGTTGGTCAGACACTTCGATACATGGCCAAATTGGTTCCCCAACCAAGGTAATTTCCCAGCAACAACTGAAACACCAAAAAACCTGAATAAATGATACCCACTCATACTGCTATCATGCCTCAATAGAACATCCCATTGGAGCACCATGTTTGGTAGTTCAATCACCATGTTTCATGGTTCACAAATTACCTGAGAGCAAACTGAAACGATAAATTGCTGATATGTTCAAACATGCCAGGAGCGAACGTCTTCTTGGACCTCGGCTGAGGAAACCCGATTTGATTTCCTCAGGTCCTTGTGAGGTGGTTTGCTGTTCATTTGGAACTCCCTTGGTTTTCCCATTGAACCTTATAACATGACCAACAGCTTGAATGACTTTGGGGTCCCGGTTTCCGGAACCCTCAAGGATCTCAAGGCCATTTTATGGCGGGCAGTAACCCACCCCAGTCTGGTACAAATGATGTTGAACTGCACCGCACGGGTGAAACATTAATGTCATGTGTTATATGTGTTTGTTTGAAAGGTGTTGTCGGACTTCTATTGATTCCTGCTTATCTTCGTGGTAGATGAAACTTCTGATGGGTTCCCTCTGGAAATCAAACATAGCAATCAAGTATCCTCCATTTATAGAGGATTGTCCCATAAAGCCTCCATCTGTGGTGGACTTCCCATTGCCGCGTTTGATTACCAGAGGGTATACCCACAACATAGCAGTCTTCACGGGGAAAATGACGGCACATCGATACACCCCTAGACTTTTGGGCACCTTCCTTTGAAACAAACCTAAATGTTTGCTAAGTCAATGATAGACACCTAAAAGAAATAGAAAACACAGGGAATTCGGGAAAGTAGGACATCGGAAATTTCAAAAGATGTTCGCGAAAAAACCATCTGTGACGAAATCATGTTCCAACAACATGACCCCAGGGGAAAGCTGCAAGTAATTCCCATGCTATGTGGACATGTGTGGCCTGAATCTCTTGGATCTCCAGATTCAAACCGTCAATTGCGTTCGGTAAGCCCCACATTCTTCGATTTAAACGGCCCAAACAAAATGTTTGGAAACCCAGGCCAGTGACAGTGACAGTTGATCGCTGGTTTTGGTCCCAGATGCGGTTTCTTTTTCTTTTTGTCTTTCTTTTTACTCCTGGCGCCCCAGCAAGCCGCAGCAAATAATACAACCATAGGTTAGTGAGACCATCTTGGTGGCTATGGATCAAAACAGGGTACCCTAAAAATGGGCTAGTCAATCGTGCAAGTCACTAGTCAACCTGTGGATTGCTTCTAAAATGTTGACCCAACCTGATGTTGCAAACTCAAAACAAATGTCCCAAACCTGTCATTTGTTCATGTAATCATCATAGACTTTGGGCATTCCCCTCCTCAAGGTGTTCCTGTGCAAAAAGTGATTGTTGTGCAGGAATTATACACTAAAGATCTGCCACTCAGTGTCAGGAATTCGTTCTAACTGTACTCCAATTTATCATTATGTCCTATTCTGTATATCTGTATTACATGTAATCATCCTGAAGTAGCTGAAATATGTTTCGTTTGATGTGTTGTGCAAATATATTCCCGTTTTATTAACGAATCTTGGAACAATATTCTATCTACTCCAGGATGAATATATATATATATATATATATAGACATACATATTTACATCCTCAAATTTAATCCCCATTAGTGTGGTAAAGCCAATAAGAAACCATGCCCAATAAAGGTTCATTTTTGGGTATACAGGTATACCACTAGAAATGGGATGATGTCTACTATGATCCCCTGGTTCGTGCATGGGATGCTGACTTTGGCATTGGGTTTACCCTCTAGTAATCAAACGTGGCAGTGGAATATCTGTACGGATGTAGGTTTCTAGCTGCGAAAATCAACGAACTATATAGATGGGGGATTATCGATCGCCACGTTTTACTATTATATAATTACATCATTCCAAACCGGGATATGCCCAATGATAAATGCAGAAAAACGACTTTTTTTTGGTTTTCCTCATTGTCCATAATGAGTTTTGTGTTGAGACAAAATGACCATCAATATCCATCAATTATAGCCATGGTTAGAAGAATCCCTAGTTAAGACTATGGTACTCCGTTGTAATTGGACATAATTATCCCTGACCCCTCTCGATAACTATCACCAGGCCAGGATCGCCTGGACCGCGAAGGAGTCCTGCAGAGGTGGGGACCGTGCACTGGTGGTACCAGGATGGGGCCCTCAAGTTATAACTTGATTAGAAAAATGTTGCATTTGATGTTGTAAGTCGACTTAACACTGGAGAACTTATATTATATATATGTTGTGTAGCTCATGTTCATCTTATAACTAAGTGAGGCACTTATAACTTGCGTTGCCCTTGTTTTTGTAAGATAGCAGGAAGTTACAGACGTTATGCTTTGGACGTTAGGATTTCATGTTGCAACGGCAAGTGCGCACTACATCTCATTTTATCACCTTCTTTGGTACTCAAATCACAATTTCATACCTCAGGGGTTCATATTCAAAATGTTATTTTTTTGTATCTTACCCCTGCACAACTCAAGTTGCAACCACCAGGGCGGGACGAAGGTGCAGCTGTGATGGTTTTCCAAGGTGAACCCCACGGGAGAAGCTACTTGGAGGATCAACCCTCGAATCGCAACTGGTGAATGTGACCCTGGTAATGAAACGTAGCTATTGAAGCCATGGCCATTGAAAGTTCGTGGATTTTCCCATTAAACATGGTGATTTCCCATAGTTATGTAAACGTTTACCAGAGGGTAAGTCCCCCAACTGGGCTTGTCCCATCTAACCTTGGTTTGAACTCAACGTTACTGGCTGCTAAGTGGGGTGAACCACCAGGAGGAGCGCACAAAACAACTGCACATGAGCTGCTGAAGACTGAGCCATAGCCAAAATTGTCAGACCATAAACTCTGAAATACTGGTCTGGCTTGCGGAAAATCTAGTATACATCATCATCCCTGCTAGGTATGGAGAAAAACTGGAACCACCAGGCAGTGCGTTCAAACGTGATGTATTTCCAGCGCTCAACACCATTTCCAGGGGTTGAACATCCCGTTGCCCGGGTCTCAAATCCCTGAGGTAGGAATTACCAAAAGGAAGTTGCTAGTTTGATGGTTAAAGCCACACGGTTTAATGGTTGACAGTTTTAACTCCACATTTTTGCACACTGGATTTGTCTGGAAATAAGGTACACAAAAAATTGATGGCATATAACCTCATTTTCCACATTAAAGAAGTGGCCATAACTTTCAGGCATCCCCCATTCTCAAACACAGCCAAACAACATATACATACACTAGTCGTTAATTGATATATCCCATGACATCCATAATCTCCCATGAAACCCAACGTTTTCCATGATTAAACATGGTTAAACTACAAAAAAACATGGATCCCAACTTGAAATATCGGCACCTCTTGCTTCCAGGAGGTCTCTTGCCCATCAGGCGGATCTCTTCCGCCTGGGATATGAGTGTTTTCATGTGTTTTCCGCATCGAAGTTGGTTTATAATCCCTATTGACTGTGAATATTGACCCAAAAAAAAACCCTATATGATTGGAATTATAAATGAACTGAGCTAACTATGGGGTCACCGCACTCTAGTAATTTAAGACTTTGCAGTTTGCTATGAACAATTGCCCATTTAGGTCGATGATTTACAATGTTTTTCACGCTGATGTTACATATGTAGATGTTCCATAGTTATGTTAAATTACCAAAAGGTAAACCCCTGGGGACTCAACATCCAAAGCAATGCTGACCATGCAATGCTTTGTGGGTGGTAAAACAATGTAAAACAATGTATATCTTTTATAAACGTACATGTTGGGAACCAACAAATTTAATGGCTGCTAAGGAAAAACTTGAATTGGGCATCATTGTAAGTAAATGCAAGTAAATAGGTTTAACGTCATGTGATCATACGTACATATGTGTTACATACATGAGTAAACATACATACATACACTACAGTACATTACATTACATTATATTACATTATATTACATTATATTACATTACATTGCATTGCATTACATTATATTGCATTAGATTATATTATATTACATTACATTACATTATATTACATTACATTACATTGCATTACATACATACAATACATGAATTGCATACATACATCACATTAACTACATACATACAATACATTAATTGCATACATACATCGCATTAATTGCATACTACAATACATTAATTGCATACATACATTACAGTAATTGCATACATTCATTCATTCATTCATACATACATACATACATGCATGCATGCATGCATGCATGCATGCATGCATTCATTACATACATATACGTGCATATATGTGCATATCGACACATATGATTTCATATTTCAAATATCTGCATGTACATGCTATATATTTCATATGTATACACAAGTTAGTATAACATGCATGTATATTCATACCAATTTTCAATAGTATTACATAAGTATATATCTATATACATTGTGTAATATAATATGTACATGTGAACATATGTCGCTACGTTCTCACATAAATTTGGTACCTATCTTTACATTTACCTACAAAGGAAAAGAGAGACACAGAGATTCACTTTTTGCATATAGATATGTTACAAAGCAAACGCATACGTTCTCAGTCTTGCGGTACGGCAACATCCTGGGACGCTTCCGACTGCTAGAGATTGAGCAGTCAATCACTGCAACAGGTGTTTTTTTCTCCTGGTGAACAGGCCACATTTGCTGGCAAATCAAATAAGTACTATATAAGTTGATGGAAAGAAATGCGTTTCAGTAGCTGCTTTTAAGTAAAGTCCAATTCAACCGCAGGGATCTGACTACTCTAATGTGATGAACACCAAGCCATTTAGCTCCAAGAGGATATCCGTAATCCTTCGATTGCCAGTTGTGGGTCCTCAATGGTGCTACCTGTCACCATCGCTCTTAGATATCACCTGAATCGTTCGTTTGCGGTGCTTCCCTCCTGCAGTGTTTCCGACAGGGTTTAACTTTTTGATCCTTTCAAAGTTAACTTAAACCCAGCTATCTACTTGGGTGTGCAAGTGAAGGTACAAACAGGTATAACAATGATTACCAACCCTAAAAATTGGGAAATAAACTCTATGACTATAGTAATACAATGTAGTATATCCACTTGTAACCGGAACTGCCCTTCCATGTGTCCATGCTGTCCAAATCCACCGCTGGTGACTCTCCACCGCAGCTTGCCTATGCCACAAGCCATATTCTGTGAAGTCTTGTTCAACAGCTGCTAATGGGGCATGGACGATCAGTCCTGTATTGATGTTGCCAATATAGCCACTTAGCAGGTTTTGGTGGGTTTCAACCCATCATATCCCCCATGTTTTCTTTAGGCTAGAATCATCAAAGGTTGCTGGTTCATGTCCCCACACTCTTCAAAACTGCCATGGAACCCCGCAAATGCAATTTCCAGATCCGGAAAGTTACCTTCCAAGAGCCAGATATTTCAGGTTTCATGTCTCTAACCCATCAGTTGATGGGTGATGATTCCTTTCCGCAATTGAAATAGCCATTGGGGGGGGCCTAACACATGGCACCTTCCGAGCTTCTTCCTCCTTGCGCATGCGTTCCTCATCTCTGCGGGCCTATCGCGAAGATTCAAGGGCAAAAGGGAAACACCATGAAACCCCTCAATTTCCATGCGTCAGTGATCATTTTCGATCATGTTCCATCATTTTCCGCAATTTCCCATCATTTTCACTTGAAGGTATACGGTATACCACCATTTTCAGACACGTTTAGATACCGAAGCAACATCTGCATATTTTTTTTCCAAGAACAGGGGGTTGCCGGTTGCCTGCCCTTAGCTGGATTTGAAGGGACATTGTTTTAATTGACATGAAACATATATGATCATATATGGCTATGAGTCAAAACCCTGGTACCTAGTGAACCTCAAAATAGCTGGTAAATGGATGTTCATCCCACTAAAATTGATAATGATAGGTTTTGACCCATCCCCATATGAGGGTATCCCTTAATCCATTGAGCGATGGAAACCAACAAGCATTAAGGTATTACATGGTATTATATACAAAGCGCAGTTGGTAGCTTTTGTCAGGAACAAACAATTCTACCAAATCACCTGTCAAGAACAAAGTCATATAACTATGCCATGTACAAACACAAAAATTGATCCAGCAAACATGAACAGGATTGAATTCATCAATCCTCAAACGTCCACATTCTGCAGACTGGAAAGTTGCGAATAAAAGTGTCAATTCTTAAAGGTCCAAACCGTTTTCAGAAGATTTTCAGCGACGGCAGCGATGATCGGCACCTGAATAGCCTCTTCCTTTTTCTTCAACTCCGCTTCGGCAGCTTCTTTGTCGACCTGTGGACCCGTTGGCCCCTCGTGCCATAGGGAAACAAAAGAGAACCACTGGTGACTGGTGGGAAGGCATCTTTTAAAATGTCCCATTCCTTGGCACAGTGTCAACAACATGCTGCAACACTGGTAGCATTTGACGTGTGTTCAAGGTGTCTCCACTGCCTGTCTTGAGGCCAACTGCTTTTGTAGGTCTGTGGCCCACCTGGCTCCATTTTGACCGGTGAAGCATCGATTGGTTAAAGGGAAAATTGAAACAAGAAACCAATGGTAGATTACATCGAATCTGATCGGGGTCTCCGCATTCGCTTTTCCCTTCAAGCAATTCTCGGAAACCAACACAAATGGGAATTCAACTAAGACATTTAAGGCATTTAGTATAATACGAAGCAACAGAACTAACAACACGGGTACTACCTGCAAACATTGAACTTTACATAGCTAGAACCATGGAATACATGTTTAATCAACAAACATGAAGAAATCATAAACAACAATGGCCCTTAATCCTCTGGAAACAAAACAAAACATTGGCGGATGAGTATGTCTTTCACAGGGAATACAATAGAGATAACCTCCAGTGACATGGTGATTCAATCAGCAAAAAAAGGATGCATAAAAATAACTACGGCATTTCGGAGACTTTCGCCCGTTTACCCCAGCTACTGATCTTTGAACCTGGACCATGTAAGGGTGGTAACTTCACTGACCACTGGTAGTGGGCCATGTTGTAGCCGAGTCAACAAGTGCATCTTACAGTAATCTTTGGGCCAACGAGTCAAACATTGAGATGCTGTGACCATGGCCTTCCAACATGTCATTCTTGGATTCGTTGCAAATGTAAACATACCTTTTTTCTGAAGGATCTAGGTTTGGCCAAAAAACACCCCTAAGTTCACTGGATAATCAAAGTCCTCCACCTATCCCAAATGCTCCAGGTATGGCTCAATATCTTGACAACATTTAGACCCCAAAATGACCAACATGTATATAGAGAAAAAGTGGGGCATCCCAGGAGAAACAAAGGGTTTGCAAACTCTTCAACGGATTTCAACTGTCAATCCACAGTTGATCTACATGAACTTTTCTTCCCATCAAAAGGGGACCCCCCCCATTTTTCCCATGCATGGGGCCCCCCACTTTTCCATCTCCTCCTGACAGAGGTGCACGGCAACTTGGAGGCTCATCCCACGTATCGTGACTGGTTGTAATAACCAGGGTTGCTAAGTCCCCCAAGTGCTCTATCCAGTGGTGCCCCAGTTCGTTAGCTAAGTTGGTTCATTTCATTCAATAATTCAAAATTTCACCAGGGTGTACGGAAATTATGTCTGATAGTTGATGAGGCTTATACCCTCTGGTAAACTAACATAACTATGGAAAATCACCATGGGAAAAAGCCACCATAAATGGCCATTAATGGGTAAAGCAACAAACATCTCAATGGGGGCACCACCATGATTCCTTTATGGATGATATCCACTCCACAGCGCCGATCTTCGCTCTGGATCTGTTCCAAAGTTGGATCTGTTGCAGCCCTCCTCGACGACCTCGGTCTTGTCCTCACACTTTTCACCTGACAATTCTCATTTTGCTATCCTTTTCAAAACTTTTCCAAGCATCTCCTCTGCTTCGAAGCCTTGCAAACCTTTGTCCGGTTCTGCTGACAGTAGAGTGATCAACACGTAGAAATTTGTGAGATTATTACATTTCCATAGGCAATTCCACGTTGTAGATGCGTTCCCTTTGTGTGTTGAGTTGCTCCTCGATACTGCCGAGCCGACGTTCGAATTCGTCGATCTTCCGTTTTCGACCAATGCCTGGTCTGTTCCCCTTGGCTACCCTAGCCATTGCAAGTTTAATCTGAATGAAGCCCTTCACTGAGGAGGGAGGGCGGAAATCGATGATATCGATGCGGAACCACAATGAAGCGCATGTTCAAACGGACCAATGCAGCGTCGAAGAATCATCTAACTGTAATGTATCAACGCTTGAGACAAGCAACATAGTCCCCAAACCCAGGAGAAGATCACCACCTACAATCAGAAAACACATCTGAAAGTAGTGCCATCTCCAACCCATAGGATCCAAGGTTATGGGCCTTATGGGAATGATCATGTCAATTTCACTGGGGGAAGATACGGCAATCCAACCGTGGGATTTTGGAGTGCCCCATTCTTTAAAAAAATGCTATGGCTGATGGATTCATACCACTTTCGTCAGCTGGTGGTCGTCGCTGCTGCCATGGTATTGACAAAGATTTTGCGCGAATTCTGGGCATGTCATGAACTGCGGTGGGGACAACATCAAGAATCAAGAATCATGGGACTGTCTTTTGTGGCCAAGAATCTGCGGAGTATCATGTTTTCTGTAACAATAGAATTTGACCAACCGTGCCACATGAGCCGGGAAGTACAAGCTGAAATAGAGCCACAAAACGGAACAGAAACTCTAGGGAATGGATCAAAGTTTTATGTGGACCCACAGATCCGCAAAGTCTAGACATAGTGACGTTCGCTGTTAGCAGCCAATTTGTTGGGGAAACCAGCTTTAAATCATCTACAGTTGACATGTTTTTTGGAGTATCAGACCAGCCCGAGTTCTTGTGCGCTCAATGTTGGCCTATGACACAGATTTCAGTGCTGGTTGGTCAATACAGTGCCCAAGTTCGTTAGGTAAGTTGATTTATTTCAAACATATTTCACCAGGTATTGTGGTAGTTGCGATATCTTTATTTACTAGGGGTTTATACCGACAAACATTTCAGTGGGGGGCACACCACCTTAATTCCCACTCTATGAACAATGATAATCCCCATTATATGGAGAGTACAATCCTTTAACTTTTCTATCATTTGTACAGATTTTCCAGCTAGCCATGTTTGAGCATACCGGAGGGTAAACCCCTAAATCAATCACCATTCATCATCACTAATAATCTTTATTGACCATTGTTAAACACTATTGACAGTTTTATCAACCTTTGGTAAATATCCAATTTATGAACCATTGTCATCTATGACTAACTATTATCCACTATTAAACATTCTTAACCATTTGTTGAGCTTAAATAACAATCATTTTGTACAGATTATCATTGGTTATCTATTCTTAATTATTATTATTATTACTATTATTATTATTATTATTATTGTTATTATTATTATATAGCATCTATTAACCATTATTATCCCCAAAATTAATCCCCCCACGTTGCCGGTTGCCGGTCTCCTCGCGCTCTTCCGTGAGGGACACTAGTACTGCTTTTCGAAGCTCATCATCCTCCTTAAAAAAATCATACGAAGCGAGGTGATCAAGGTGGATGTTTACCAACCACAGTGGGGATATATTGAGGATAAAACGTGTATATAAGCAACAATAAACGATATAATGGGGACATTTGGATACATTTGGGGGATATAGTGGGTGGATAATGGGGTGATATACAGTAACCAACAATGTTATATTATTGAATGGGACATGAAAAGCAACTACTATGGGGATACGCTGGGATATGAGAGGATATGATTGGATATAATTGTAATGCAACAATTTTGGGTGTAAGGGAGTGTACCCTCAGTTGATGAGAGAAATTTGAATGATAAACCATGGGATGAAATGGGGATTTCTATGGGAAATTCCTACTTTCAAACACGCCTAAAATCAGAAGACCATATATTTTTCACAATGACTTGAGAGTCTATTCGTTTGCCCCATTTTCGTCGTTCTGTTTGGTATCTCCATAAGCTTCCTGATACGTAAGGAAGTGTAACATATGTCTCTATAGATATATAGTTTGCAGTACTATCTCTTAACCACAACCATTTAGATCTATATACTTGGGTTTGTCTGAACACTGAAAATAGAGTACGTATCCCCAAAATCTCATGGCATGGTTCTGAGTATGTTCACCATTATTTGATGACCATCGCTGTGGCTTCCCGTCTCCAATTTTCATTTCTGTGCTGAAACATTCACATTTGTGGCATTTAATGCCGTTCAAGTTCTGCATGTGGCTTTGTAAGCCCCAATAACATCTAATTACCATAGTTATGACTACCATAAACCCTAGTCAGACTAGTTATGAACCAACTTAGCTAACTATGGGGCACCACCTTGTGTGGATTGATGAATCCAACAACATTTTGCATGGCTCCTTAAACTGCTCGTGGCCTCATCTTGTTTCACAGTCCTGATTTCTGCTTCTGAGATCTATCATATTCGATATGATTGGTCTCCATGTAATTTGTCTCAATCTCTCATTTTTCCACCGCAAGTTAGCCATATTTGGTGGTTAAATCATCATAAAATCCCACCAAGTCACCAATAAATCCCATACCTTTGGCGGATAATCCCCATTCTATCCCATTATATCCCAGTTCGACGGTCATTTTTTATGTTTTAATCGTCATTTTTTGTTGCTTAAATCTAATTATTTAGTCCTTAAAATCACCATTTTTGTTGGTGATCTTTGCCCCACCAGAGCCCATTAAAGCCCCTCCGTGTCCAATCCTTGAGCAACTTCTCCACATCTCCAGTGCCCTTCTCAGCCCCAGCCGCAAAGAGGCGAGCTACCTCGACGTAAGCTATGAGGAAAATGGTGTAGTCATGGGATTCTTTTTGGAACATATCCTTACAAGGTGGTTTGTTTCCTAACTCCAAATTCACTAGGACTCATTGCAGATATATCGAACTAGTCAATGGGCTTGTAAACCATTAACTTATAATATCGGGGGCAGGACATTGTACCAATCATGATGATAACAATGATTTGGGGATATATTGATGGGACAAAATGAGATAGCAATGGGATATTAACATGGAATCTTAAATTGATACTAGGGATATGAATGGGACATCATAATATGAATGACTATGTGGTTCATCATGGCTTTACTTTATAGACTATGATGATATCAAGTAAGGGGCTATGAGATATTGATGGGATACTCATGGCATATGATAGGTTTTCAAGCAAGAAACATGTGGTCTATTTACCAACCGTAATAGGGATATATATATATATGTAATATAATGAACATACGCCATAAATTCATGGATACTAGTGGTATGAAGGGATAAGACCAATACATAATATCAATGAAAATAGGGGTATTCATGGGATAATAACTGGATACATGATACATGTATATATATATATAGTCGGAATACAATCGGAATCAAATGGTATATTAAAGTATACTACTAAATTGGTAATGGGGAAATGGGAAACCATACTGGAAACCATCATAGAATTCAGCACAATGGAATATGACGCCACGCGCTAAAAATTATGGTTGTGATATTCGTGCACAGGATATTTTCTAGGTTTGCAAGCAAGAAACATGCGGTCTATTTACCAAGCCAAGCTGGTGATATCATGGAGATATACAACCAGCACCATTGGTTGGTTTTAATGGAGATGCACGCCACCAAATGGGAGGCATAACAGGTCAGGTGTTCAAAGCAACGCTTACGTACGTTTACGTATGGATACACGTGGAATATATATATATATGTACATACATATTTGCACACCATAATGGTGATCTTTATGGGATGTGATGGGATAATAAATACGTGTATTTATAATTTATATATATATATATAATTATATATATATATATAAATAATATTAGCTAACAATATAGCTATTGACCCTGCCCCTATGGTGAATATTTTTTTCGCATTCTTAACAAAGCAAGGACAAATACCAAACATTGGAACACAATGGGATCTAACGGGAGATTGAATCAAACATCATAGGGAGTACATCTATGTACATCTGCATAATTGGAGTTTTGAATGCTGTGTATACCGTGTGTGTGTGTGTGCCCTACAATAATTTGACCATTACCCAGACTGGCTGCTTTCAACCCCTCTATTTACCATCCCAAAAAGGATGGAACCATATCATATTTGCCTAACAACAACCAACCAGATAAGGACTTGACACGTTGATAAGAAAAAAGGAGAGTTTACTGTAAATACAGTACATGTCAAACATGCAGCTTTAGCATAAACACTGCAAACATTGGCATTCCTGTTAACAAAACCATATACAGTAATTATGTTTTGACAAACCAAACATGGAAATGTATTTTTAACAACAACTAGTGCAAAAAAAGTAAAACCGGAAAAGGGCCAGCAGCTAGCCGACGCTTAGACATATACGCCGCGTGGGTTCCATGCGATGCACTTGCGGAGGCTAATGGGGTAAATTGCTGCCACTTTCATTTTTTGATATTCTCATCAGGTGTCTCTGTCATCCCCCCGTGATTGTCCTGGTATATGCATACAAACGGACACAAAAAAGGTGTATTTATGTATGTTCAAGTGTGTATGTTCTGATGGATACAGGCAAATAAATATGTATATATATAGATATATCACACCTGAAAGCCACACGGAACGCTGAGGAATTGGGTCTGGAAAATCCCACCCAATTTTGACCCAGATCCCCTGGTTGTTTGCCGCTTCATCTCCCACTTTCCTGGGTCGAACCATGTTTCCTGGTAAAGTGTAATACTCATTTATCATGATCAATACTTCCGAAGTAAACAAAAAGCACATACCATTATACTTACAAATAAACAATCGTCACTCAACAAGAATTAAGAATCAATACTAATCATAAATCATAAATAACAGTCAGTACTTCCCCACAAACAAACCCATCATTTACCTTAAGAAACAAGGCCAGGCCGAGCTACGATTGCGCGCAGTTTCCCCTTCCGCGCAGTGATCTCCTGACAAGAGGAGAACTCATGGGATTTTGATGGTGATTTCACCAACAAAAATGGGGATAGTGGTGACTGCAACAAAAGAGCCGACTGACCGGGATGCTGAGCACAACAAGAAACGCTAAGGTACATTAGACACTCATGGTTGGGAGGGTTCGCCTTGGTGAACAAGAATCCAAGACCAACAATACAATTTGGATCAATTTCCGGATGATTCGCGATGTAGTTGATTTTCCTTGATTATACAAATACCCACCCTCACTGCCAGAACTCTAATAAGTGGGAAGATTTGCTCGTAAAATCCTATTTTTTTTAATCATGACATCAGCGTTTTCTGGTGAAATCAAGCTTTTTGCTGGTAACCCCCTAATTCCTTTTCCTTTGCGACATGCTGCTGTTTGTTGGTGAAAACCGAATTTGTTCTGCTCTAATTCAATATTTTTTCATTTCCTGACAAAAATGGACACCAAATAAACATCCAGATTTGTTCAAGTCGCAGTTCCTCAGGCTTCTGTTGTGTCAAAACCTAGAAACAACGACGCCATCACCAGAACCTCTTGGCTGGGCCATGGGAAGGTTTTCAACACCTGGCGGGAAGCTGTGGTTGGGCATGGCTCATGAATTGTAGTGCCAATAAATTTGCCCAGAAGTTGACTATAGTATGGGGTATCCACTTATGTCCCCTTCCCAATTTTCCATTTTTCTGTTGTGAACATGAGGTTTGAAGCGATGACACTTGCTTTTTTGCAGAGAAGCGGGTAATTTTATGGATATTTCTAGTACAACCATCCCGAGATCGGGGTCAAACAATTGGGGAAATTTATTTTTCTGTATGTTTTTCTTCGCAACTAAACAAAGTTGGCAATGACCGTCTTGCTTTCTAGTTGGAAATTATCTATAAGCAGAGAAAAAGGGAAATACTCCAATTGCGATATTAGATTGCTGGGGAGCGCCCTGTGCAGGCAGCTCAAAATAGAACAATGATGATATATATATATATATACATAAATCAATCATCTTAATAGCAACTAGTAAGTATTTGACATATTATTTATATATAATGAATATAATATATATATATATATGACCATATACTATATACAATATAATATGTCATTGCAATGAGAATCGCAGTCCCAAACTGAGGTTGTCACGCTGTGTTGACACGCTTAGATTTCTCAGTGGAAACCTGGTTAAAACCTGGAGGCCTGTCCCAGTTGCAAACTCTGTGGTGAAAAAAACAGGGGTTTGGGATCAACACAATAAAACGGGTGATTTATATGGGACATGACGACATATGAAAGGGATGTAATTGGGATATAAAAAACAAAACAACACATATAAGAAATATGAGGGTGCCGGAAAATAGGCAAAGCCACAAAACGATACACAACGGCTATCAAATAATGAAGACAATGATACTATAATTAACTAAGAATTTTGCGTATCCTTTTTTCAGACAAACACAACTGATGCGCAAGTACGAAAAAAACAACATTCTTCAAAAAGCTGTCAACTACTTGGCAATCCTTGGAACTTCCGAAAACATGCCAGCAGCATGACAGTTGCAGACTGAACCCTCAGCGAGAGCACTTTTGGGGGAGTCTCGACAGTGCGAAGACGTGTCGAGATGGGACTGCCGAGAAGAAAATCTCAAGGAGCAGCTGAGTAGAGCTGGGAATCAGGTCAGTGGCTACCCAGAAAACTTGGTTTCTGTTTGGCTACCGGCTCGACCGGCAAAAAGTCTGTTTTTAGTGGGGCAAGTGGGAGAACCAGGTAAACAAGTACCAGTAACCATCTAATCCCACCAAAAAACAAAGTGAAAATCCTGAAAATGGAATGGTTCGCCACTAATAAAACATGCCAACATTTCAGAGATTTTGGCAACTCCTCCCGGAAAGACATGGGAAATCCCTTTGAGAGCCAAGGTAGCTAGTGCCCCGTTTATAGCACATGTATAACTAGGATCTATGGATATTTATGGCAGATATATCCATCCCTACTGGGCTTTATAAACCAACTGAGGACTGGAGGACACCACGTTGTATTTACTCAGTAGGCACATCAACGGGCAACGCACCAACTATGGTCACCACAATTTGATGGTAAAAACTGAGCAAGGGAGCACATATGGACAACTATGGTCTGAGATTCCAGTGTCAGTCCAAATTGGCATCATAGATCTGATTCCAGCGGTGTAATCGTTGAAAACGTTTGAAATGCCCTACATGTGTAGGTGTGTGTATGTGTGTGTTGAAGACTATCGCTCAATCATGGAGGATCAAATCCCGTTGCCGCTGCGACAGTTCCACTCGACTGAAGTGCGGGCAACTTGACCCATGCCTTGTCAAGTCCTATGATCCAAGTTCAATCCGGATCCGAGACTTCACCCTCAACTAGACGGTGGTTTAGACTTATCTTCAATGGCAATGCATACTGCTAGCTTATGATGAGAAGATAAACTGGCAAAGGAGATAGAGATCTTCGGTTGCTATGCTGGATTTGTAGCGGGGGTCCTGAACCAAATGTTGGGCCATATGTTGAAGTGAATCATCCAACTTCATAGCCTATCTGGTCCAGGATGGTTCTATCCTATTAGGTCTGGTTGCCATGGAAAATGGGGATATATTCCAAATGCATGAACACAACCAACAGTTGAGATACCCTCCTGTAAATCAAGATAGACATGGAAAACGGACAATTTGCCGATCATTTTCCTAGGGAAACCACCAGTTTTCCACCTATTTTTGTATGTTTACCCTAGGCGAATTCTATCAAGTGGTACAGTCACAGCCTATCTGTGGACCTTTGGATCATCCCAGCAAGGTCTACTGCCGGACCCCGACACGAGCTCGGACAGACGCCCCTTTGGCGCTGGTTCTGGGGAGACGTTTGTCAAGATCTATTGGATGGTGCCCCCTACTTAGCAAACTTGATCTTGGCAAACTTGATATATAGGTAATATACCGAAAGTGACTAGGAGTTGCGGATATTGCTATAGTTAGTGCGGTTTATAAACTCATAACTGGGGGCGGTCACCAGCTTATACATGTGTCAAGTCACTGCATATATTAATGGTAAAACGGGTACAGTCAGCGCAAACACCTCCTTTCTGCCCCAAATTTTAACATTATGCCCTTATAATATCAGAGGGCCCTTTCCTACAGCGAATGAGGCTCCCATATTCTCTGAAGCACTGCTGCGTGTTGCTGCTGACTTTCGTTTAGGGCTCGTTTTCTTTTATGGTCTGCCGAGGCATGGCCCCTCAGAGCATGTCTCATGTTCATAGTACCTTCCCCCTTTTGTTATCTAGAACATGAGATAGCTAGCAGCTATATCATATATATATATATAGAATGGTACCTCATATCATATCATCGCCATTTCGTCCCTTTTTAGCACCTCAAACTATTAAATGCAGTATGGGTGGTCAATTGAGGATCTTGCAGCTGCTTTGGACAAGAGATGCAACGAACTGGGTAGTACATCTCTCAAAATTGGCATCTTTTTGCACCCTGGAACACCACAACTAGTGCTGAAGAGTCATCGTTCCAATAGCAAAGAGGCCTGGATAGGAATTTAAGACGTCTAAGATTTATGTCTAATGTTGGTAAAGGAATAGTAATCCACCCCACATTTAACAATTTTATGCGTAGTATAACCATCAAAATATGGATGGCTTATAAGATAGCTTTACCAGCATGTTTCTCTTTCGATCTGTTCTGTTAAACATTAAAACTATTTCCAACATGTTCCAACAGCTAGCTGGATCAAATGCATGAGATGAAATTCCTAGAACCAGCAGCTGCGGGCTATAGGCTATACATAGACCCCAAGCGAAGCCGTTGCGAGAGAACACTCACCACATAAAGCTGGCCAGTTCTGCTGATTTTTGTTCCAACTGTTCTTCTAAGTGACTTAGAACCAGGTGATTTAGAACCGGGTGACCTTGCTTCTTCTGCACCTCAACCCTGGAGAAAAGATAAGAACAGTTCTGAACCCAGCAGAACAACCAGCGACAACTCGGAACAAATGGTAGAACACCTGAGAGATTTCTGCCAGCGACATCAGAACACCTTTTAGTTTGACTGTAGGACATGCCACCGTGTACTGAACTCCGGGGGTTGCTTCATCAATTGCTGCGGCAACAACAGCCCCATTGGATACGAGCTGGACGCAGTCTCGCTCAAGTCGTTTGAAGCTGAACAACGCATCATCTTGAAAACAACAAAATTACGGGGAGTGAGATTCAAAAGATACTTTCACAACGCAAAGCTATAGGAATGAGCATTCCCTGGAAACCCTGTGTGGTGGATCAAGTTATTTTGGGGTCCCGTATGCGGGGTATTTGCCGTGATCGGGTGGATGGGATGTTTCTCGTGCGTCGAGTAGTAATGTGGCAAACCATGGTAAACCCAATAATAAACCATCCCAGTAGCAATAACCAATCATTTGGGAACCATGTTTACATCATCCCAAATAGGGGAATACCCAATCAGAAGCCGGAATCGGAATGTTTGATTATTAGGTTTACCTGTTTAGATCTATAGTAGTGACCGGGTGGGCCATAGCACATCATTTCAGTCCACACTGCATACCAGGCGCTTGATGTCGAAATGGCGCAAATCATCCGCGGGGGTTGGGTTGGGATCCACCACAAGTTTGTCAGCTTCTCACAGCGAAAATTTCAGGCATTCCTAAATATATGCTTGATGTATATCTACTATCTACATTATCTACGTTACATAGTTGTTATAGGCATGCGGCTGATACGCCGCCCTTGGAAGGGTTGCAAAATTTGACACATGCAATTTACGATCCTGTGGAAGGGTTGCAAATTTCAAAAATGACGCTTGCGAAATGGGGGGTTAGGAATTCATTTTCGGAGGTTCGGATGTGAAAATCTTTGGAAGGGGGGGGGAAATGTGAACGTTCTTGTAAGATGTCGTTGTACGCAGTGGATGCTACGTTGAAGATCTTGGGGTTGGGGTGCGGGGGACATATTAGCGTTCATGTAAGATGTCGTTGTACGCAGTGGATGCTACGTTGAAGATCTTGGGGTTGGGGTGGGGGCGAGGGACATGTTAACGTTCTTGTAAGATGTCGTTGTAGGCAGTGGATGCTACGTTGAAGATCTTGGGGTTGGGGGGGGGGGGGGACATGTTAGCGTTCTTGTAAGATGTCGTTGTACGCAGTGGATGCTACGTTGAAGATCTTGGGGTTGGGGT
>BGPT01000124.1:39095-52386 GCA_003297045.1 Symbiodinium sp. clade C Y103 | reverse complement strand
CACTGACCAGTATGAAAAACAGAGCGACACGCACTAAGTCCCCTCCAAAAAGCACGTACTTAGCCTAAGTGTCTCTTATTCAAGGGCACCTGTGACGACAAATGACACGCAAATGACACGCAATGACACGCGCCCTCGGGGCGTGTTTTGCACTGTTAGGGCCCTCAATATGTTTGAAGGGGCTGAGACGGAAAGGTGCNGGGGCGTGTTTTGCACTGTTAGGGCCCTCAATATGTTTGAAGGGGCTGAGACGGAAAGGTGCAAATAGTGGCCAACCTGTTAATTTCCATGCATTTTCCAAAGATTCAGACCTTAGAATCTAAGTGTCCTTAATTGATTTTTTGGCTATGTGTCCTTAATTGGAGGGCACTTAGAACCTCCTGGTATACATATATATATATATATGTATACATATCTAGTATGTGTATATATAATATAATATATATATATATACACTATATGATTATATATGTATATGATATATACTATGTGATATATTGCCAACCTCTTTCAATCCCCACGGGGGACGATGATGGACGATGCACCTTTGAAAACCTAGTGACTGCCTAGCACCCTTCGCCGCCGGATATTCCGTCGCAGGAATCGGTGCCCCGGCAGCAGCTCGTCCTGGCCTAGAAAATGGCTGGGTGTGAGGGGGTCCCCAAACTAATCATCATTTGCAGTGATGTCCTAGTGAGGTCGCTGTACTCTGTCCAGATTTTGATCCATTGATTGTTTTTGATATACCCTCCTGTAAATGAACACAAATGTGGAAAGCCTGTTATGGAAACATTTTTTTCACATTTTTTGTATGTTTACCCGAGGGTACAGTAAACAATAATTATTCATGAATATAATTATGTATTCATCACTTTTTTAATCGAGGTTTAGCTTCAAAATATAGAAGACATTGCCTTGAAGACATTCTGCACAAATGATGCAAGGTGAAAAAAAATGTGGAAGAGAATATGATACAGTATAATATGATAAATTTAAGCAACAAAATTGACATTCCTTGGATTGCTTTAAGGGCACGTCTACAGGACACCATGTTTGTTTCGCAATTCTTGGGGTGTCGGACTGGATTGTATTTGCCAATTCTGGGATCACAATGGGATCCATGGAAAGTGGGGTTCGTAATTGTATGATGGAAAATATGGAGGAACAATGAGGAACATATCAATATGTAGAAATCTATATATTATATGTACATATATATATATACTTTGTACACTGGTTGGTGGTTTCAACCCATCCAAGAAAATATGCTTGTCACTGCTTGTCAATTTGGATCATCATCAGAAATAAAGAACATAAACAATGTTTCCTCGCAGCACCATAAACAATGTTTGAAACCACCAACCAGCAATGTAGATAATATGTCGGGAGGTGGGATAGTGATGGGATACATTATGTGACTTTACATGTTTGTTTCCAATATCATTCACGAAACGAGTTGCACCTATTTGCTAAACATGTCTGGATTCTGGCAAAATGATCCCAATACAGTATCTTCTCCCATTTAGGCAAAGGCCCAAGTATCAAACTACCTTCACCGCGTTTTCCAAATAAAAAACATTGAGCAACATGGATGTTTTTATGCTCCACCTCCATCAACCCTCCCGTGCAAACCCCTGAGACTGTTGGAATCGGTTAGCACTCGCTAAGACATACCATGATTTAAAGCAAGCAGGAGAACTATTTGCATCTTTTCGATAGGCCTCTACATGATCATAAACCAAATTCGAGTGTCACCCCAGAGCACCTGTCAAGAATCCCGGCTTTTGTTTGGCCCAAACAGTTTTGGTTGCTATATCGGATGACAACAATCCTATTCAAAATTATAAACAAAACTACATGTCATCCAAATCCAAATCCTCCAAAATACTGGACACATCCCGCAAAGAGCTACCTTACCCTCTTGAAAAGGACCATCCCACATTTTGCACCTGATGGGCACGCCATCTGCCTGCTGTCGAGTCTCTGCTCACCAATGAAAATTTGGACTCCTAGACTCGACAGCCGTTGTAGTACCTGAATCTGGGCGAGTGATCTATGCCACATTCGAAGCACACCGGCGCAGCAGTGGATCATTGCCAAAAACCCTGGGTCTTTTGAAAAATTGGGAACCCCACGTATCCTCCAGTTGTCACCCATACCCATCTGATTTGTCTGTCGACCTGCCATCAAAACTCTTTCGCTAACATGACCCAAATATAGATAAGATATGCATATAGATATACCTCCAGTTAATGGCCATTCAATGAGGAACCTTTAGTTTTGAACCATGGGACGGAGTGGAGTATGGTCATGACCCTTGCTAGATTGATATACTTACCTAGATGGAATGATTAAGTATGCTTAGTTGTTGTCAGTCTCACAAACCAAGGTTTCATAGCTATGTAGATGTAGTGCTTTGTCCCTGGCTACTGTTTGAGGCTTGAGGATTGTAGTGTCAACAACCAATCAGTAGATGTATGTAGATGTCTGTTTGTCAACTTGAGGTTGACCAAAACGGTTTTGACTACTCCAAGACTTCATTAATGTTTGACTGAATTGAGTTAGAAATCTCATGAGATGCACAACATCAGTGATCTCACAACATGAAGTCTCTCTTCACAGGCGCCATTGGCTCCAACTTCACTGTCCCATGTTTGTACACCCTTGTTTCAAACATTCCCTGACACAAACACCTGGTTTAACAAAGGGGGGAGAAACAATTTCAATGAATTTTGCTATAACTATTTTAGAGACACTCCTAATGTATTCCACGAGGGTCGCGGTTGGCATATTCTGGCCAAACACTTCAACCGAGGAGTCACTGCAAGCATCGGACTTTTGATCCAGGACTATTCAGATTTGACCATGGAACGCTTGGTTCTATATGGGGGTTTCCATAAATGGGGGATCCCCAAAATGGTTGGTTTGTAACGGAAAATCCAATTTACATAGATGATTTAAGGGTACCCCCATTTCAGGAAACCCCCACAAAGTCGAAGTTGTATAAGTATATCGAACAATTTTATTATGGGTGATTAAAAGCAACCCAAATATCGAACGACCAGTTCGATACCAATCACAAATAAGTCTTGAGCCTTGACCAAACGTGACCAAAGGGTATGCAATATATTTTGACTTAAACAACTCAAACAATTCACCAAGGCATACGTACTGAAACCGAATCCCCAATAAGTTGCAAATCAAGCTGAATTCCGATATATGGAGGTTTCCTAAAATAGAGGTACCCCCAAATCATCCATTTTAAATCCGGATTTTCCATGACATAAACAATCCATTTTTGGGTATCCACCATTTTACTGTAGGAAACCCCCATATAATGCTTTAAATCACCAAATAACGCAGCCGAGAGGCTCTCCAACGTGAATCCCAATGCCAGAGGCGAAGATTGCTGCACCTGCAGGGTTTCTTTCAATGGCTATGCGCATCTGTTTACAAAATTGCTAAGTTGATGCTATTATAACTCCAAATTCACTCTGGTTTATGGAATTTCACTATGGTTTTTGGTAGATATATCGAACTACTTAGTGGGGGTTCTAACCCACTTACAAGGTTGCCAGCGACTAAGTTGCTTTGATCCATTTGGCTTTGATGGCTTTGGTTTCTGCCTCAAAGTGTCATATGAATAGGAACAGGATCATCATGGGATTGGTTTAAGGGAACATTTACGGGACACCTTCATATTTCGGGGAAAATCCATGGTTTCCCGTAGGTTTCCCCTTGAACCAATCCAATGAAATCAGGATTTGAAACAATGATACAAAATGATACAAAACATATAAACACTAATGCAGAATGATGTAGTTCACCACCTACAATAATATGAAAAAACGACTGGGTTATCACAAGTCAGCTGGTGGACGGATGCCTGCTATGAGAAGAGAACCAGGTAGGAACACCAGCAGCAAGATCGTCAAACAGTCCTTGGCAGGTTGCTCTTCCAAGTTCGGTCAGTGGGTGGTTTCAAGCGACTAGTAGTAAAAACGGGATTTGAATCAAGTGTCATCTATCAAAGCAACAAAATGTGTGGATAGAAACATCGACCATCAAATGCAACTATCCCATCACCACCAACTGGAGATTCACTGATTCACCATCAAAATGACCACCAAACAGCGGGAATTCAGCCATCAAACAGAGGATTCAAACCACGCAAAATGGCTGACCAAGCCTGAAAGCTGGGTTTGTCTCAACAAATAAGATTTAATCTGTTCAATGAATTTCCCTTGGGATGGAATGGGTATACCGCTATGCCAACTTTGAAACAATCCCAAGTCTGTGGATCATACAATTGCTGTCTTGGGATATAGTAGGGATTTAACCTTTCACATCATTTCACGTGATAACCACCACAAAATATAGGGATATCATGGGAGATACTTCATGGATGTGAATGGGATATACATCAAGCGACACAGTTCGCTGCGCCCTGCTTGGTTCCGTTGTCTTCCGCGACCACTGGCCCCTGTTCGATGCAGACGCCCGTGAAAGGGCCCTGAGAGTGACCTGAAAAAGCTGCGAATGGTGTGTGTGTGTGTGTATTTTTCCGGGTGATATTTTTACCCTCTATAGAAATCACACATGGCAATGGAAAGTCCTCCATTTATAGATGAAGAGGGGATTGTCCATTGCAACGTTTGATTACTAGAAGGTAATCACGGTAAGAAACACCGGCAAGCTTGGCTGATTCCCCAACTTTCAAAACAGAACAACCAACAAAGAGATAGTTCCGGAGGATTCTTGTTTATCCAAGGAGCCATAGAAACGTCTATCGCAATCAGCAGACACCAACGCCATACCAAGTATCAATTGTATGTGTGTGGAAAAACCATAAACTGACAAAAATCAACAAATACAAAAGACACATGACGATGATACCAATGTAGTAAAAATCCACAAATAAATTCCATTATGCTCCATTGTGTACGTAGAAATTATATACAAAATTATACAAGTAGTCTGTACGAGTAGGATGGGGATGGATGAAAATAAGGCCAGCAATTGCGGGGACACAGTCCTTTCAATGCTGGACAATGACATGGAGATGCAGTAACTTTGAAGGACAAGTTCGCTTGTACGCTTCGGATCTCAAACATATCGTCCCGAAGTGTGCCCAAGTTGTCCCGAAATCATGTCCGTTCGATACATATCATGTTCCGCTGGAAACCATTTGGAACCACTTGATTGATCAACTGAGCAATGAAACCGAAACCCGAAATGTCATCGATTTGGTTGGTTCATAGGAATTCCATGGATTTCCCAGTTCATGGTGATGCCATCCCCAATACATTTAATAGTACGACACCATATATGAATCATCATCCACCAACGGAGGTAGATTGCAGCCACAACTGAGACAAGGGGGCCTAGAGTCATTGGCAATCCGATGCTTGGAGCCACTTTCGATGGTTGCTTGTAGCGACCCCGTCTCCTGCGATGGCCAACTTGCTGGCGCAAGGTCCTAACGCTATTGGACAAAGTGTCGAATTGTGCTAATACTACTGGTAAACTAACATTTTTCTATGGAACATCACCATTTTTAATCGGAAAATCAACTATAAATGGCAATTTTCAATGGCTATGTTAGTTTACCAGAGGGTAATACTACTGGACTCAATCAGATATGTATCAGTTGTATGAGGGACCTGGCCCTCTGTTTTTAGATTTTGTGTTGCGATCTGCCTATCAAGTCCATTCACTATCGAGGAGACACGATATGATAGCGTCAAATGAATGCTGAGAAGATACAGTATGGCACAAAGTTCCTTCAGTTGAAAGAGCACACTTTCGTCAGAAAAAAACGTAACTCCTTCTGTTCCGATAGTCAGAAAACTTATTCTGTTCAAAGAACCTTTCAATTACAAATGAATGAGATTTGGCGATCCATATGGGCAAACACTATCCCGCATTGATCCTGGGATGGTGAAAACAGCAGCATGCACATCTCATCCTGGGTCAAATCCTCACGGTCATCATTTTCTCCATAAATTGGTGGTACAAAACCCCCCAATGTCTGGTTAAACACCTAGATTAGGACCTACAAGGAAGGAGGAAACATATATAGCAAGATTCTGGAAACATGGTCTTGCCCGTCTCAATTCTGGGTTTCCACAGAATTAGGTGGATACTAGAGCAAAAAAGTGAATCCAATGTAAAGCCTGGACTAACAACCCGCCTGGCAGCTGGGCTGGTTGATTTAGGGAATACCATATTTCAGTAGCAAATCATCATTGCTTGGGGCAGCCCCGCTAATCGATCAACCGCAGGTTCGACCGGGCCGTCCAGAGCCAAGCACACAGCAAGATAGCTACAGCGACCAAACTGGAAGCTCCGCCAAAAAGGAATCCTCAAGGTGGGAGGCTTCGAGGCTTAGGGTTTCCATCCCAATCATCCCAGTTGGTAAGCGAGGATCCCAATCTTTGAATCCACCTATGATATACACCCCAGCGATATATAATAGGTACATGGCATATGGGTGGTATTTCATTTAAGAACTGGGACGCACACCCAAGTACCCTGAGACAATAGCAGACCCGTTCAGGTTGATATTGTTCTTCCCATGCCCAATGACATACCCGAAATGGCAAGTTTATGTATGATTTTGGTTTAACCGTTATTCTGACTTGGCAACATCATGGTGTTGTCATCTGTAAATTGTACCTGGTCCTTCCAATACCCCCAAGTGTCACCCCGCAAATAGTCCAAAGACCCTGGTAGTGCAAAACTATTGATTCTGCTATGATTGCTATGATAATAGTCGTTCCATGTAAGACAATTCTTTGTGAATTTGACAGATCCGCCATTGCGATCTATTTCTTAGCACCACTGGATTTCACAGAAAGCGATGTGCCAAAAACCAGTGCGACCATGCCAGAAAACATCATGTCCACACAGACCCCCAAAGTGAAACGAGAACCCTTCGCTACGCATTCGAGCTCTTCTGCGGCTAACGGCTAACCGCGCTGAACTACGCTCTGTGGTAAATGTGATACTCCTGAACAAAAATGAAACTTTTGAAACATGCTTTGCCTCATATTCGCTGGCAAGTGGGATGTCGCGAGATGTGAGGCTTTGAAACCTTGCGAAGGGCTGGAGTGCCCAGGGAATACAATGGAATACATATATACCACCCGGTAACTAACATAGCTATGTAAAATGGTCCATTAACAGATGATGTACTTATTCAAAGATATTCAAAGTATTAAATTTTCCATAGCTATAGTTCTATGGTTCTATGGAAGCCATGGCCCAGCCACTTCGAGGATTCACCATTGAACAATGGTGATTTTCCACCTCGCAGGCAGTTAGGGATTATCCTCAGCTAATCAAACGTGGCAATGGAAAATCCTCCGTTTATATAGGTGGTGATGATGTTCCCATTAAAACACATTAAACATCATTAAACCTTCATTTTGATGGAGGATTTTCCCAACCAGATTGGATGACCAAACGCTGGTACCAGAGGCTACCCCCCATCGTTGCGGCTGACAACTGCCAGGTTGCGGCTGTTCCGCGCGCCAGTGGAATTCTCCTCTGCGGCCCTTTCACCTCAATAGAACGATTGATCAGTCACCCCTCCGGCGACGGTTCTCATCGTCAGCAGAAGCGACCATGACAGGGAAAGCTACCTCTATCATGTATCAATGTAACTAATGTAAGAGATGGTGAAATATCATTGAACTATAATGAACACTACCAATTGGGGAGTATGTAGATGGACTCAGAAGTATTGTGGGCAATAGAATGTCATCCCGATGATTTTCCGGTGACATCCAGTTATAAAGCTGTATAGAGGAGAATACTTCACCAATAAGATATAATGGACAGTGGGGATATGGTGGACATTTATAGAGATAGAATGTGGATAATGGGAAATCTCATGGGGGATTTAACCACCAAATACGGATAAATATGGATGCATTGGGATCAAATGGAATGTAATGTGATATAATTACAGATACTTTGCATTCTGGAGAAACACATAGCACTTCACTAGCCTTCAAAAGTTCGGCCATGTGCGGATAGTTGCCGTATGTTGCCCTTATGAATGATGTCACGATGAGGTTGGCAAGATGTATCCAGACGATATCATCCAGTTTTGGGTTAGCCTGAAGCTAACATCATCAAGGTAGGCTTAACGGATGGAGGTTTTGGCAACTGGTTGCCCAGAAATTTAATTTAGGAATCCATTAATACCAAGTTGCTCAGTTGAATGATGAATCCCCCCAGTTGAATAATGTACCAAATCATTACCTTCAGTTGAATGATGTAGCCCCCAGACCAATTTTTGATTGTGTATATTGTTTCATCCCCATGTTGATTGGTTACATCCCCCTATCTGAACCAGGAAGTGGCTTTCAAGGAAACACACCGCACTTGACAATGTCTTGTCGAAAAATATCAAACTACCGTTTATCATATATTGTAAAGTAGTCCTTGATGGTGGTAGTAGTCATAACAAATTGTACGAGATAATGGTACTGTGGATGGAAGAAATCCTGCACTTGTTAGTAATTATTGGGATTCCTATGAAACGCTGTAAATAAAGACATTGTAGCCGGCTAAATCATCTACCAACCGGTGCAGGTTTTCTGCCATCGGCAGTATTTTTCTGATACACATCACTAGTCCATCTATGGTTTTGCAAGTTCTCAAACTTGACCCATAGATGTACTTTTGATGGTTACATGCCCATTTAAATTGTGGTGAAAGCGTTGAACCAATACCCCTTTTCCAAACATAGTTGAATACCCTTTCTCGTGAATGGTTTTCAACCCCCATTGAATCCCATTCATGTATTGTTAATCAAACATGGCACCGGCAAATGTCTTACTTATAGATGATTTTCCCATAAAACCTCCATTTATAGAAACCGTCCATTGCCATATTCTATTACTAGAGGGTATGTGCCATGGTCAAGACATGATTATGACTTGTGGTCGAGTCATCTCATCATAATTGCAATTCCGTATGTTGGCCAGAAAATTGGTCGAAATAATTACTTTCTGTTTTAGTTGAGGTATCACCAGCCCGAAATATGGGTACAAAATCCAACTTTTGATCATATACTGTAGTTGACTAATTTTTGTTAATTTTGGTTGTATATTCCGATATTCCCATTGTATATCCCATGAAATCCAATTGGTTGCATGAGAGCCATCAAAACAAACATGTGACCACAGCTGCTACCTCTAGGCAGAGACACCCAACGATTTATGGGATGTCAAGCTGGTGAAACGATGGAATTTATATAGAACCCATGAAATGGGATAATTCACTGGGCATGATTTCAACATTTCAGTTAATTTGTTTTATGTCCCGATGGAAGTCCCGGGGGCCACTTTTCAAGCTGGATCTGTTCAGGGCCATTTTTCGCCAAATTTAAGATGCAAAGTGTACATCCAAAACTGGTTCTCAGGGTTCTACATCATTCCCTCGTACTTTTTATTGGGGCAGCAAAGGGTGTTTTCCGAGTTTTCCTGGTTCAACCCCCTGATGTTTTGTTGGTAAAATCCAGCCATGTGTTCCTGATTCAGCAAACTCAACTCCTGCAAGCCCTACAGCTAGGCTCTCGGACTGATACAGGTGCAGTCGAAAAGTGTGTATCCGCAAGAGGGTCCCGGCTTGCAATCGTATTTCTGCCACGGGGCGCGGGGCGTTGAGTACATCCGGATGAAGAGCAATCAGAGGTTGGTGAAAATCAAAAGAGGTGGTTTCGAATCGTCCAATCCTTTAAGCGGTTTCAACATGGCTTTACACATGCAAAACAAAAACGGGGATTGAACAATCGAATAACTGGGATCACCTTATCAGTCTGGTATGAGCTGATGCTAACCCTTGTGTGTAGGAAAGCTTGGCCATCCTGCAAATTTCTTGCTAATCATATCTCTTGTCATGTCACATCATGTGTAACTGAAATACTATAGACTATAGAGATTGCACAGAATCCTTCCCATCACACATGGCCTATCCATGCCTATTTAATCAATACAGTCACAGATACCCTCTGGTAATCGGAGCTGGATTTTCCACCCAAAACACTTGGACATACGTCATGAATACACCATTTATGCAGTCATATGCAGTCTATATGCCAGTACAATCATCATTTGTTCTCCCGGCTATTATCACGTGAATCAATGTTCCATCACATAATTTTTGTTTGCTCAGTTGGCTGAGGTAGATTTACAAACATCTAGGCATCTAGGCAATTCATGTTAACAAGTCACAAAGCATCACAAAGCCATGAATTACGTGTGTCAAGAAATGGGATCTATGATCTATCCCTGAAATGACCATGTTATATTGCTTCAAATCTTTCGTTTCTACATGTTTCTACAAATCACAAGTAATGTGGGTAAAACAATAATAAACCAGGCATTTGGGAATGGTTTATCCCACCTATTTATGGTGAAATTGGGGATGGTTTATTATTGTTTGACCAACATTATTCTCCAAAGATACCCTCTGGTTATTTAACATAGCCATGGAAAATGGTTAATTTTGGATGATTTTCCCATTAAAACCTCCATTTATAGGGGATGTTCCATGGCTATGTTAAATAACCAGATGGTATCAGATTTTACCATGGGTCCAGTGAGGTTCTCCAATCCGAATCCCAGATCTGCACCTTGGCCACGTGACCAAATAGACAACTTCCGTCCACCTGGGATCGCCGAGTGACCTGTTAGAAGGGGAACACTATCGTGCCTGTTAAAAGACAGTTATAACATGTTATAACTAGCCTATATACCCTAAGATACAAGACCCAAAGTCATTGATCAATACTCGACTAGATATAAGATGATATAAATGTAGGTTTACAACTAGCTGCAACTTGGATCAACCCCAGGATCTTTGAAGACCGAAGGCAGGGCTTACTCAGACCTCAGGGAATGCGATTGTAATGACAAAGTGGGAGATATCCCTTCACTATCTTCACTACATATACCTACTCTTATATCGGAGTTGCAAAGAGTTGCGTGGATTGCGACTCAATACTCTGTTCATCAAGTCGTTTTGGGAACAGTTTGAATTGCCATGGTTGTAGGCAGTGAATACGCACACGGTGTTTAAAAGCATCATAGGTAGGGACGGAGAGGCATCCCCAATTTTACATCACTGATTGAACCCTCTATTTTCTTTCTGTTTCCAAAGCATCCAATGTGTCAAACAACACTCATCCACATGAAACCGCTATACTATATGCCTCCCATCATTATCCATATCGTGCAGCTCGCCGGTTTCAACGCAAGACTCGTCGGGCCCGGGCCGGCATGTTATCCACCATTTCTGTTTGAAAAGGAAAGCTATGAAGCAATCATTCACTATTTTTACTCAGTTGTTGAGATCATGATCGCAGCTACTTTGATGAGCATCCGACTTTGCAATTGCAAGTGATTTAGATACCCCACTTCAGAGGGACTTGCGATCACCACCAGGGGTGGGGTTTTTAACGAGAGTTATCCTTGATTCACTGTCAATGTGGATGATCCAATCCGAAACCGTTTTCTGTTTGCTCTAATCAAAGTCCCTAAGGTATGGCTATAACTTATTGCAATACAATACAACCATTCATATACTATATATAGTTATATTACATATAAATACGCGACTATATATGTGTATGCAAATATATATATATATATATATAATTATATATATATATATGTAAATATATATATACATAGTGTATATATATATATATATATCTAGATAGTATATCATAATCCATCCAATCAAGACCACTTACAGTATCAACATATTAAACAGTCACAAAAACTCAAACTCGTCGCTTAAAACGCAGCTCGGCGCCTCTGTAAAACTCTGAGCCCCCGCCAAGATGGGTCTCGTTTGATCCCCACCTGGGTGACGTGTAAGAATCATTGCGGTGTTCCCGTTTCGAAGGATCATCGTGGGTCCATAGGGATGCCATAGGGGTATGATTCACAAAACGGTGGTATACAAGCAACTATAAGGGGGATGTACTGGGAAAACTATGGGATTTTAGTGGGGATATGAAGGAGATAGATATGACATGAACATTTGAGTATATTCAGGCTCAAAATTGTTGATCCACAGTTTGAGATGGTCAACAGTACCAAACAATATGTTTTTGAGCAAGACCCAGTTGAATCAAGGTCTCTTCAGCCCCACGAACATGGGGTTGTCTCAAACTTTGGAACCCAATAGGAAAAAAAACATATGTGTCATATTTTGTCATCATTTTCCACATGAAAATTGCCAGAAGTTCTTAAAACATGGCCTGCTGGACAATCCCCCATTGATGTACATCCATTTACTTCGATGCTTTCCCGTTTCCAGCTAGCCATTTCAATGTCTGTCGGGGGTTTTCCAGCTAGCCATGTTTTAGGGTACTGGAAGGTATCCCAAAAAAGATACTATCTTTCCCATCATATCCCAGTCCGAGTATCCCAATCAATCCTTGCTAGCTCACACAAAGACAAGAAAAATCTTTTGCTGGTAATGGTTCTTTTACCATTTGTAGCAAAAAAAATTACTTTGCTTCGAGTGATCCCCACCATGCCACTTTATTTGGCATATAGTGTGATACATGTTTTGACATTCTTTCTGACAAACTTATCTGGNCCACTTTATTTGGCATATAGTGTGATACATGTTTTGACATTCTTTCTGACAAACTTATCTGGCAGGGAAGAGGAGGAGAGGACAACTCTGATGAAATCTCGAGACCTTCGGTCTCTAGATTTCATGAGAGTTGTCCTCTCCTCCTCTTCCTCTTGGCATTCTATCTGACATTCTCTCTGACATATGCTCTAACATTCTATCTGACATTCTTTCTGGCATTTTATCTGACGTATATTCTGACATTCTTTCTCGCATTCTATCTGGCATATCTTCTGACATTCTTCCTTGCATTCTATCTGGCATATCTTCTGACTTNTTTTTGGCATTCTATCTGGCATTCTTTCTGGCATATATTCTGACATTCTTTCTGGCATTCTATCTGGCATTCTTTCTGGCATTCTATCTGGCATTCTATTTGGCATTCTTTGTGGCAATCTATCTGGCATATCTTCTGACATTCTTTCTGGCATTCTATCTGACATTCTATCTGGCATTCTTTCTGACATTCTATCTGGCATTCTAGCTGGCAATCTATCTGGCATTCTATCTGGCATTCTATCTGGCATTCTTTCTGGCATTCTATCTGACATTCCTTCTGGCAATCTATCTGGCATTCTTTCTGGCATTCTATCTGACATTCTATCTGGCATTCTTTCTGACATTC
>BGPT01000124.1:27604-38836 GCA_003297045.1 Symbiodinium sp. clade C Y103 | reverse complement strand
GGTCCGGCGTTGCCCACTGGGATCTGGACCTCGCGGTTGAGGTCCGGCGTTGCCCACTGGGATCTGGAGCTCGCCGTTGAGGTCCGGCGTTGCCCACTGGGATCTGGAGCTGGCAGATGAAGTCCGGCAGTGCCCACTGGGATCTGGAGCTGGCCGTTGCTGTCCGGCAGTGCCCACTGCGAGCTGGAGNGCTGGCAGATGAAGTCCGGCAGTGCCCACTGGGATCTGGAGCTGGCCGTTGCTGTCCGGCAGTGCCCACTGCGAGCTGGAGAAGGCGGGAGGTGAAGGCAGAAGGCGGCGGAAGGCAAACCCCGCCTCCCCGCCCCGCCCCGCGTACACCTGTGATAAAATCTAGTGACCCTCACCTGGCAGGTGGGGAACAAGGATTGTTCATGATTAAACTACCCTCTGGTAAACTAACATAGCTATTGAAAATGGCCATTTATAGTTGATTTTCCCATAAAAAATGGTGATTTTCCATAGCTATGTTAGTTTACCAGAGGGTAAACTATCCATCCAGTCGGTTGGGGATGAAAATCCGTTGATCCACAAACGAAAGTCAGATCAGCCGCTGATCTTTTCTGCAACGCCACAATCGCTCGATCAGGGTGCTCTTTGTCGACCCCGGCAGCGACAAGACACTTGCCCTGTGATGCCCAGCAGTATAGTACGAAGCTGACAATGGCAAACCACACTTTTTGACAAGTTAAATGAACAAATGTATATAATTATATATGTATATGTGACGTATAAAGATATGTGGAATCACAACGAATCACATAGATATATTATAGTTGCGAAGATCATCTGGATGCTTGTTCTTCCTTTTGCCATGGCAGCTCACCGGAAGGTGTATATCCAAACATGGGAATGTCATGGAATATCCATAGGGAATCCCTTATAGCTCTTAAGCGGTGTCAACACAGAGGCTCAAATGCATTTGCCTTGTTCCACTACATCCGCAACTGTGGCCAATGAATTTGCACGGTACATTGAGGCCAACAACTGCCCGTCGGGCAGAACAACTCGAAGGCTCTGAATTTCTGTCTTCAACTCCTGCGCAATGCGCTTGTGGATATCCGATGCCAAATCAGACCTGTGTGCCCTCAAACACAACACTTCCTCTCCAGCCAAACTCGACAATTTCAGCATTGAAGCATCTTCATCCAAGCAATGCAATTGCAAAATCCGATCGCCACCCTTGGTGACGGGCTGAACATTGTCGCTGCGAACATAACGAAGGCTGGAGATTGAAGATGATGCAGCAAACAAGCCACGAAACCACTCAAGCCAAGATGTTTTCTTGGGCAGGGATGGAATGTTGTGTTCCCGGTTAGTTCCGCAAGCCACAGCGGAACCATCACTTCTAATAAGCACCGTACCAGAAAGCCCTGCAGAAACTTGAATGTATGATACTGTTTCCTCCAAAACTGGAATGTCACATTGTCCATAGCCATTACTTCCACAAGTCACGGCACGTCCGTCATCTGTGAGCAGGACTGTGTGTTCCCCGCCCGCAGAAACCTGCGTGTATGACCTCCCCTCCTCCAAAGGTGGGATATCACATTGTCCTGCAAAATTCTGTCCGCAAGCCACGGCAGTGCCATCACTTCGCAGAAGCACTGCATGACAATGGCCTGCAGAGACCTGCGTGTACACAAGTCCCTGGTCCAAAGGTGGGATATCGGACCGTGGATCACGATTCCATCCATAGTGGCAGGTCGCCGCAGTGCCATCACTCCGGAGAAACATGGTACAACCTCTGCCTGCAGAAACTTGGGTGTATGAAATTCCCTCTGGTGGGATGTGAGAATGTCTGGCACGATTCTCCCCATAAGCCACAGCAGTGCCGTCACTCTTGAGGAGCACAGTATGTTCCTCCCCGGCAGAAACCTGGGTGTATGAGAGTCCTTTTGGCAATAGAGGGATGCTGCACCGTCGATCAAAATCCAGTCCGCAGGCAACGGCATGACCATCACTTCTGAGAAGGACTGTATGAGATGTCCCGGCACAAATCTGGGTGTATGACTTTCCTTGGATTGGCGCTTTTGGGGACCATAGTACATAAAAGACATTCCCAGTATTTCCCAGCAGATTCCCCATTTTGATGGATTTAGCAATGGGAAAATACATAGCATGAAAACTTATCTACCATCACCGTCGAAGCAAATCCAAGTTTCCATCTTTCAAAGGCGGAATGTTGCATTGTCCGAATGCATTGTTTCCCACAGCTATTGCGCGACCATCGCTTCGGAGAAGAACAGTGTGAACACCGCCGGCAAAAACCATCGCGAACTGTGATAGCTGGTTCTGGGTCAAAACCCAAGGTACCCAAACGGTACCCCAAGTCAGAGCTGGATTGTGGATATGTATTCCCCAAAATATGGTAATAATACATAAGTTTTGACCCATCCCCAAGTCTTTGAATCTACAGCCTTGTGAGCCCAATCCTTCATTCATGGCTTGGTCTGAAGATCCTGGGAATCAACAAATGCTTCAGCAATGCTCTTTTGGTGTCTTTAGCTGTTACATATCTGTAGTTTCCCGCTGCCAAACTTCGAAGTCCGGACTGTAACGCCAATCCACCATCGTTCTTGACTCTCTACTGAATCCATGTCTTCCTATTATCTGAGCATCAACAGACAGAACATCCAAAGGCTGGGAAGCGAAGTTGTTTGGATCTTTGCTGATGCCCTCTGGTCAATTTTTGCGAGATTGGCGCTGCGAAAAACTAGATAATTTATATAGCCCCATCCATGGAACCTTGACGAGGAACTGCATTTGCTATCCATTTGGTTTCTTGGTCACGATCCCACTCGAGGGCTCATGAGACCCATGAACCCACTTTAGGGAGATATGCAATGATTCGAATAGAGTTTTGATGATCCGTTCATTTTCCATTTAAACACATCCAAAGCTTGCAGGCCCCAAACATACCTGGGACACCTAGGAAGATCCACAATGGTCTTTCTTCCACCCAGTGGACAGTCACAACACGTTCATGTTGCATCCAAACTTTCATATAACGTTAACGTTATACAACATGTGTTCTTTAACATAGGTGAGCCTCAACATCAATAGATATGTCACTCGGCCCTTGTTCCAGGCCAAGGTACCGATGAGATTTCGACATCCCGCCATCTTGGCACAGTTGGCGGCGGCATGCGCAGTGGCGAGCCAGGCCAGTGGTGAGAGCCGCAGCATGGCCCCTGGCGATGGTAGAAGCGACGGATGGCATAAACCTGCAGTTAAGTTAACAGTTTGCTATGGAAAATGGCCCATTTATAGATGAATTACTCACTTTACCTTTTAAATATATGGGTGATGTTCCATGGATATGTCAAATCAGGGTAAATGGACTGCATTATCAACAGGCTATATCAACTAAGATGATTACGCCACCCTCCTGTAAACATTGAATGCCTAGATACAGCTGAAACTTACATGGTACCCCAACAAGTTGACATTATACCCACCTAAAAATCAATTCTCAAGGGTTTGTTAAATCTTTGGAGATTGGGGATACTTGACAAACGACACACGTTGTCAAGGTGACTCGCGGTGACATCATTGGGATGACAGGACTGAAAATGATGCAGCAGTCACTGCTCACCCAACATCGCTTGGACAGGACAAACAGGACTTGGAACTCAGACTCAACAGATACATGTACACTATATGTATCTGTTTGCGCAACGCAATAGGATCCACCATCCCCAAGGATGTACCATCTTTATGGGTGGTCTGAACCATCAATCCATATGGACCCATATGGATGGTGTATTGTTGCTTTACTAGCATTAGACGACTCATTTGCAGCCCTGTGTGCCTGTGTGCATCCCAATCCGTGGTTGATCACCAGAGTTCCAACCACAGAATTCCAATGTTCCACTGTGGAGACAAACCCCATGGAAGGTGGTTGGGCAAACTACTTGGGGGGTTCCATGTGTAGCCCTGGAGAAATCTAGATTACTTTCCCTGTCGACAATTGTTGACTGTAGATTTGATACACCAATTGCCAGCATTGTCTGCGTACTTGAAAAAAACAATAGTTTGGTGGAAATTGCCTATGTTCGGAAGGCAGCATGCTAATAAATGGGGCTCACGAGTTCCATTGCAGAGTGCGCAATAGATGCAATTCTCATCAAAGGACGGTCACCATGTATTCCATGCAACTATCAACCAACAAGCGGGGCTGGCCATGTTTTGTTGAAGTACACATTCCCTACAGAAAGAGGCTGCCTCCCACCCATTTCCCACACTGCACCTAGCTCACTCCATCCGCAGCGGAAATCGCAGTAAGACCCACTGTTTCACAGCAGCAAGGGGTATTGGTTGGGGTGCGACTTTAAATGTTTTTTTCCTCAGTTGGTTGACATCCCCTGTCGGTTGTTTCTTCGCTCAATTTGCTTATCTCTGATGCAGTTTTTTTACTATCTTGAATAGTGCAATGGATAGAATTAAGTTTAATCATCGCTCAGTTGACGCTATGGATTCTTCTCTGTTTTCTCAGTTGTGGTCATTTTGCATTTTCCAAACAAGTATCTGTCACGGCAGGTGAGCCCGATGCGGAGGTGAATAGTCTCAAAGAAAGGGCCGCGGATCGAATTACATACTACCTGACCTGGGAATTTCTGGAGTATTGATATCTCACAGAGTCTGTGTAAGTACTGCATCAACACAGTTGGAGGTAGGAATGGCCGAAAAAACTCGACATGAATATCCACCTTGGGCGTGGCCGAGGACATTTGCTTCAGGAAGTCCTTCTTCATCGATAAGGACCTGCGTCATAAGGGCAACACAACATGGATAACAAAGAGAACCGAAGGTGTACTTACAAAAGGGTTTATGTATGTTTATGTGGTTATACAAGTTAATGTTGGGTTCATATTCATATTAAGTTTATATGTACTCTTAGGCTTCCAAACAGAGTCTATGTAACACACATGATTGTGATTTGTGTTCTTCGTTTTGCAAAACACATGAACTAATCTGAAATTATATATATAAATAGATCGGTCTGGTAAACAAGTTCTATAAGTCGGCGAAAACCAAACACAACATGTACCCTGTGACCTCGGACCACTCCGACCCGAGAATGTTGGAGGCAAAACAATGCAGTAAATTCCAGGTGAATTACACAAAATCAACAGTCAACAATTTGGTTCCAGCAATGCAAAAAAAAGAAACATGGAAAGAGAAACACAATAAAGACGCATGTAGAATTGCAAAGATCACAGTATAGGTGTGAAGATAGTTTTGACAAATCCCAAACAAGAAGCACATGCAAATGCAAACGAGAACAAAGGAAAATATGATGTAGAGAAAGGGTTGAAGATGGAATGGGGCACATGTTATCCTTTCAATGAATCCATATCATTTTTTCACAGCTTTTACACGTGCTTTTACTGTGCACATGAACATCTATATAGCAACAAATGCTAGTGTAATTAGTGCAACTGACGTGGGGATGGTCATGGTGCCTCAGGGTGACGGGGAGAACCTCAGGGTGCTGTTCACAGATACCTAGACGCACCGTCGCATGTAGAATAGAATGTTTTTGTTTGTAGACATTGTGTGTTCATTGTCTATACATATATATATATATACACATACATACATATGTCTGAATATGGATGTAATGTAACCATGATTAAACATGTATGTAGTTGGTTAAATCTCCGTGCTATCCTACAAACAAATGATTTGTTGACTATTTGGTTTCCATTTCGCTAGTTTTTGATCCACTCCCACTCTGTTGCTAATCCACTCCCACTCTGTTGCTAATCAAATAAATAAAGAACAAACATATATATATATATAATACAGCTTTACAAAAGGTATACACATCCCAAAATATCCATGCAGGATCATGCAGGCAATGTGAAACAACTATTGATTATTGTTGGAAAAAACCCTATAGTAGGCACAGTGAGGATTGTCATAACTGGATCGCGATAATCCAAATTTCTGCAATATTACCCCTGCACACATCAACCAATTGAATTACAGGTAGCTTTTTGCAAAATACTCATGTTTCAACAGCTTCTGGGCATCGGACCGCAACATGTTTTCCAAGACGAAAACACCGCAGTCGTTCAGATTCTCCTGCGCCCAGCTGACTGATGGCTGACCAATGGCTGGCCTATCGGTGACCAATGGTGAGAACGATACCAGGTCTGTAGAATGTTTTTTTTTGACAGTAACAAATTTGAGTATTTCACAGTAAGGGTAACGCAGGGAAGGTCACGCGTAGGTTTCAACAAAAGAATACGATTTTAATGATTTGCGGGGACACTTGTTTCCTATAGAATACCATCGTTTTTGAAATACCTATTGGTGCTCTTTCGTCCTGAAACGGATTCACCACAAAACCAAAAACAGGTACATCCAGTTTCACAGGCCTTTCAATGATGCTGAGAAAACTGCTGCTTCCCACCCGGAAAACTCCAAATATTGAATTCTCCTGTGAGGAGGACACAAAGAAGAGAAGGACAACATACACACAGGAAAGAGAGAGAAAGAGAGAGAGAGAGAGAGAGAAAGATAGAGATCAGGCGAGAGGAAATGGACGAGAGGAATTAGGAGAATCCAGCTAAGACAGGAACAAAAACAGCTGAGCAAATTCAAGTATATAGAGGTTAGCAAAGAAGGCTGGTCGAAAAACTTAGACGGGAAAAAACAAATTAAAATTTGGCAGACGACGTTGATAGAGATGAGTGCGGTTCACTGAAACAAATTATTCAATTGCTGCAGTTAAATAGATGCATCTATCCCTAAATTTGATATTCAATTCCAATTTGATGTTTGCTGGATTTCATTTTTGTCACTTTCATCCGTTTTTGTTCTCTTGAAATTTACATTTTTTACTGAAAAAAAAAGTCAAACGTGTTTTGATCCACAAATCTTCGTCAAATTGTGTCTTGTCAAAATTGCCTGTATCAAGTGTACTTCGTGCCTTCGTCATTTTTTCAATGTACCGCTTCAATGCTTTGTCTCTACCGAGTTTACCCCTTTATAATTTGAAATTGAACAACTTGGTTTTGGGGTCTTAATGTTTTAGGTGTGACCGTGTTTTAGGGTGTACATGGTTCTGGAAGTTGCCACATTGTAGAAAAACAGGAATGCGCAGACTGCCTGCTTTCAAAACAAAACAAATAACGCATGGCAAATCACGGTGTAGGATTCAATCTCGACTTCCTACACAACCACTGTGATATCACAGCTTTTCGAAATCGAATGCGGATGCATTGTTTTTTTTTTAACCCTTTGACTCGGTTTTAAACCGTAAGACACCACGTTTTTGGGGGAAAAACTAACTACCCCCCGCCAGGCCGGACCTGCTGATGCACATCCGCAACCAAGGCGCGAGCCTCACAAGGAGTTTCCATCAATGGAGGTACTCCAATTTATGGATGGTTTGCAATGTAGAATCCTATGAAAATTGATGATTTGGGGGTACCTCCATTTTGGGAAAATTTCACTTAGGGATGGGTCACTACCTATAAATGATTCACAGTCAATAGGTGCAAATTGATATTGATAAACATGAATAGAAATGTTATCTTGATCATTTCATGTTTAAAGATGTCTTATATATCATCATTAAATGGGAAAATAGAAAACATTTTGATTGTCATACACTTTAACGTATTTTCATGTATTTTCAAAATGTTGATTAATCATTTAATATAGTAGTAGGGTCTATTCACGGGGATAACTCGCATGCATATTATCAACATTGAGTAAAAAAACAGGCAATTTCATATGGGTGCTAATCGAAATACATTTTCATTAATCGGGACATTTGATAATTTGTGAGCTGCCCTTGAGCTGCAACGGTCAGTACAAAGGTTTCTTATTAAACACGACCTCCAAATGGCGCACCATGAATTCATATCCTTTTCACAAAAGGATTACGGCAGTTTGGGAACATGGGAAACTTTGGACTGAAAAACCCGTCGACCCAGCTCAACTGTAGCAATTTCTGGTTCTCACGCATAACACATCACAATTTCTTGGCTCAGTGCCGCACTTTTTTGTTTGTTTGCGCCAACCTCTGGACTGGCAAAAAAAAAACAAATTCAGATAAAACAACGTGCTCCAAACCACAATATATATATATATATATATATAGATACATACATTCTATGTATGTATATATATATATATATATCAATTTAAAGCACCAGTTTCACCAGATTTTTTGCATTCCCTCATGCAGCACCCATCACATGTTTTGTTGGTTTCTTCGTGCGCCAAATCGTGCTCTTAGTTGCCTTTCTTCGTGCGCCATGCCGCGTTTCTTCGTTCGCCACACCGTGCTCTTTTTGGCATTCCTTCGTACAAATCGTGTTTTTTTTTTTCTTTGTTTCTTCGTGCACCATACCGTTTTTTTTTTCTGCAGTTCTTCGTGCGCCGAATCGTGACCTAAATGGTGCTACTGACTGTTACCAGTACAGGCCATGGGCCTGACAAAATTGATAACTATATTGAGTAGTGATATCACAAAGGGAAAGCAAGCGCAGTCAGAATAATAATCAATAGGCGTTATCAATGATTGTTCCCTAAAGTTTTCAGCGGATGAACATCCATTAGTCAATCATCTGATGGTCGCTGCAAAACCAAGGTTTTGATTGATATCCGTTTCTAGTTGAAGAATTTCGACCATCTGTTATAGCAGGCCACATCAACAACAAGGAAAGGAATGGAAATGCGGTCATGGGACTTTTTAAGCCGAACAAAAACACTAAACTGAGAACTGGTGGATGGGATGAACTCGTCAACCGCGAAGCATCCCTCGACAAGGGGCCGGCCATTGACTCACCATGACTCACCTAATACTAGTTGTTGACACAGGCAAAATTAAAACCAACTGATTTTGGAAGAAGGTTGCGCAACAAAATATCAAAAAAAATCGCCAAACAACAATATAACGGATTGGGGGGCAGTTTGGCGCAATCTAATTAGAATTGCGCGAAATATTTTGATTAAAAAACAAAAAACGCAGCTCAGTAACTATTGGCCTGCTGGACGCGAAGACAAACAACCCGATTCAATCCGGCGCTGCAATTGCCAAGTCGTTGGGTATGGTTTTAATGCCTGTGCAAGTGCCGCGCGCTGCGCACAAAAATGAGCACCGAGACCACATGTGGCGCTTCGGGTGGTCAGATCCCGTGCGATCTTCATCAATCGAAGCGCAGGTCCCAGTGGGTTGTGCGTGGGGAGTCGTCGGCGCCTTCTTCTTCATCTTCATCCAAACAGGCACAGAGCCGCAGTTGCTGAAGCATGTTTCTGTCAATCTTGTTTTTTGGCAAGAAGTTTTTGAGGAAATCAAACTGATAGAAAAACGTCTTCAATATCGCTTCGGGCGTTGATTGCGCCTCTTGACCCATGCTGGTGGAGCTGCGTTTCTTGTTTGAAAAAGAAAGCTTTCGAAGCAAGGCCAGATTTAAATAGAGCCAAAGTTAATTCAACCAGTGCCCGTTGGACTAAGCTCCCAAAATCTAACGCTCGCGCCCAACCAATGGTGGTTGCTGCCAATGCCCGCCATCTAGTGGTGAAGTCTCGCGCGGGCTCTGGCTCATTGCCTCCTTGGAAGTGTGAAGCGTCGTAGGGCAACTTAGCATACAGTAGGACTGGATGAGATAGTCCTGAACTTAGGCTTAATCGGCAACGTTTGAATTGGGGCTGCCGATCTTCGCAATGAGTCCCCACTGCACTGACCAGAACCCCAACAAAAATGTTGATATTGAAGGAATCATGATCCAGCATGATCCAGCTGGTGCCACACTCCAGAACAACATAGGGCACCTCCGAGGAGTGGTCCATGCTGACAATTTTGGGGCCACATTTGCAGCTTCAAAAATGACGCCAAAAAAACATGTTTGTCCCCAAGCTTCTTCCACATTGATTTCCTCCAGACATGTAAATTCAACATACTACACAAAAAAAGAAACATGTCTTGCCAATGTTATCGTGTGGGAGGGTACTTCCTTGCACAAAATGGTAGCGACAGAGGGCTTGAAAGAGACTTTCAGGGTGAAATGGCTGGAGCAATAACCTCCCTACCAATTCCTTTTCAAGATTAACTAAGGCAGAAAGCAGGCTATCTCACCTTTCACTTCTAGAATAGAGCATCATACTGAATCATACTATATAAGTATACACCCTAGGCACGGGTTACGAATGTGATCATTTCACTACTGGCTCCTGATAAAGTTCCCTCACCAAAGCGACTCCATCTTGAATCCATCTGGATATGGGTAAAACAAATATTGGATACCACCAAAACTGGGATAGTTTGAACATTTGCTGAACGTCACCAAAACCTGGTCTTTTTCGAGGTGTTCAATTCAATGCATACCCCGAATTGACACGTTCTCTTTGTTAATTCGAAGGTACATCTTTTTGAATGCCAAGACTGAACTAAGTCACAGGAGACCTCAACGATCCCTAAGTGGCCCCAGATGATAAGAGGCCACATAACCCCATTCAATGGTAGATCTATCCCGTCTATCCAATCTACCATACATGCAACAGTTGTTATTGTAGGTAAAAACCAACAGAAACTTATTATTGCCAACAAAGCCGATAGCTATCCCGATTTTTGGTGGTTGCATTAATTACATCCCCATGTTGAAAGGTTATATAACATATGATATAATTATATATATGGAGGTTTCCCAAAATGGGGGTACCCAAAAATGGATGGTTTATAATGGAAAATCCGATCTAGAAATGGATGATTTGGGGGTACCCCTATTTTAGGAAACCTCCATATATATTCCCCTTTTAAATCCTATCGGGTCCTCGAAACCTCGGGCCCTGCAACCACTCGGAAAAAAAAACTTTTCACCACTCCCTCGGGCCGAGGTTTTCTCATAGCGCTTCTTTCGATCAGGACCATTCACCTGGCAAGTGAAAGGGGCACAACTGATGCAAAGATCATGGGCTCATGGGATTGGCTTGAGGGAAAATCTACAGGAAACCATAGCAACCCTTATATTTGATACAGTGAAACCACTGTTTAAGAACCTACTGCAATAAGAACTTCAGGGGCTGGATTGCTGGATTTAGCCCTTTCTGTCGGGTAATTGAAATAAGAACCCCAGGGTACCCTGGATTCTAGCTATTGGTTCTTATTCCCCTTTGACGGTATATATTAAGTATTGATGCCGGTGCTTCTTCTGGATCGCTCTGGCTCGGTTTCAATTGGTATGCATAACTTCT
>BGPT01000124.1:12473-26607 GCA_003297045.1 Symbiodinium sp. clade C Y103 | reverse complement strand
CCTCGTTCATAATTCCCATATTTTTTACCTATAGCACTTAAGAACCCCAGGGTAGGCTGGAAAATTCTTAATCGGTTCTTATCCAACGGTTCCGCTGTATATTATTTGAATTTATTTGATGGTAACAACCATGGTTTCCTGTAGATTTTCCCATCAACCAATCCAATGAAAGGAGCTAGGCGTAGCTAGAGACTCTAATTGTTCCTTCTCAGAATGTAGAGGATGTACAAAACTATCACCAAAAACATGTAAACACCAGGCTATCTTGAAACCAGGACACTTGCTCAAATTTGCGAGTAGTTCACTCAAACAGATGCGGCAGCTGAAACAGCCCTGTGTGTTCAGAATCTCCAACCAATATCACTTTGGTTCTTTGTTGGTTGACAAGCTCCGTAGTAAAGTATGGATCCAAATACCTATTGAAAAGGCATTTAACCATACCCCAAACACTCCCAAGGTACTTGGATATGTAGCGAATGGACATTGAGAAATGGATGTGTTGCTCCCCCTCGATGTCCGACATGCAACGGCTTGGAATCCGGCTGATCGCCTGGAAATATTGGAATTGCCAGTCCATCCCCAATGGTTGGTATCATCTTTGATAGTTAAAAACAGCCACGTATTATATACTAGACAATAGATTGGGGCATAAGCCGTGTTGAAATTCTTGGTCTGTTTTTTAGTTTCAGCCCTTCCAACTCTGGTAATTAAACGTAGCTATTGAAAATGGCCATTTATAGTGGATTTTCCCATTAAAAATGGTGATTTCCCATAGTTATGTTAGTTTACCAGAGGGTGATCTGAAGAGACTACTGTAGATTTCCATTTAGACCAGCATTCCAGTGAAGAAGTGGTTCATGACCCAGGTTCAGGACCACAATGGGCCGCATCCCAGTTTGCATTGACTTGTTGCTTGGTATGTGGTTAGGAAACTATCCCTGTTTACGGTGACCTGATTCTTCCTCTGTGCGTTGGTAAAAGCAAAAAAAGGATTCTTGAGGAGCAAATATCTGTTCAAGTTCAAGTGTGTGTAAGGGTATAGCCCCAAATTTATATTCGGGCATAATTAATGAACAAGTGGATATAGTGGGGTCCCCTAAATTTTCAGAAACACCCATGTACCCATAATATCCCACTATTCATTCTTCCGTCCTATGGTTGCTTCACCAATCCCTGGATTTCGCTGCCTCCCACTCCTTAGCAAGATAGCCGCCCACATAGCGAGAGACATCCTGCAGCCGAACAAGTCACTAGGTTGTTCTGATTAGATCAGCTTCCCACACTGACTGGGTTGGTTTGAGGGAACATGTACCCTCTGGTAAACTAACATAGCTATGGAAAATCCACATGTTTAATGGGAAAATCAACTATAAATGATTATAAATGGCTATTTTCAATGGCTATGTTAAATTACCGGAGGGTACAGTTGAAAGTTGAAACCCTTGTTCTTTCAATTCAATGAATTATTGAACAAACATGAACAAACATCGCACATTTTCCATCATTTTCCCGTCATCCAATTCCGGGACAAAGCACCCCACAGGAATCCAGACTATGACCTTAATAAAAATGATGGTTCAACAAAGATAACACCAGAAAAAACAACAAAAAAACAAACAGGCACTTAATAACTAATATGATTTAGTATGATTTTGTGATTCAATTAAACCTATCCAATCCATTCCCTCTTTCCCACAAAGTTCAGCATCAGAACTGCGGTTGGATTATTGGAGGTGCCTTGAACTTCGGCTGCGTCCAAAGGATCATCCAGTGGATCAGCATCAAGTAGAGAAGCTCCAAGTCAGGGCTTTAAAAAAGCAGGTGGAAGTTTTGCCAGTGATTGCCAATATCAATATAAATATATATATACCAATTGAATCCCACTATATAAATCCCTAGTCTTTTTAGCCCGCAAAGGCTACCCTCTCGTACTCAAACATGGCAAGCGAAAATCCCCATGTTCATTTAGTAGATCACCATTGATCATCTATACATGGGCAATTGTCCATAGCTATGTTAAATAACCAAAGTGTAATCCCAATGCTTCAACCGGCCCTTCTACCACGGTGTCCTTCTGCAGTTTGGTCAGAGCGAAAGGGTCAAACTGCAAGGTGATGGGCGTATAGCCACCCTGCAGGGCGTACCATGGATGAGAGCCACTGAAAGAAAGGAAGCAACACTTTGCCTACTTCAATTACATGGACATACATGTAAATGTGTATATATATATATGTCTATATGTATACTGTATATACGTATATATATCTATATAGATATCTGTATAATTCTGTATATAATTATACATAACATAAAATTATAGGAGGAACAATTGCTTAAGTTGCATTCAAGCAGCTTGCACGGTTTCTCGCGTCTTGGACAAGATTCAGTACCTGTGCATATGATATAGTTGAAAACTGAGCAAACACATGTACTCAACTAATATACTAGAATATCATCAGACATCAAGTTGATCTAGACCCATGATAATAAACACACATCCCCCAATTGGGATTTATTATCGGGTACAGCCCTTTCTGAGATTACATAGAGGGATCCCATATGTTGGTTACTGGAACGGTTTTCAAGTGGGTTTACCAGACTAATTCCCAAGCCCATCTAAACCATGCAGGCGCGCAGAAGTCCTCAGTGGTTTGTTATGGGATGGGAGGGTGCTAAACGTGCTCATGTTGACTTGTACACGCTATGGATGTTAGGTTGAAGATCGTTGAGGGTTGGTACGGGAAAACGAGGGATTGTGTGCTGATACTGTAATGTTCACGTTAATTTGTACACACTAGGGATGTTATGTTGCTGCAGCCTATACCGTATGATCCTGTGTGCATTTCATTTTTTCACATACAGCATTCAAACAATGCACTTTTTGACATTGAGTGTTCACATGTTCAGTTCTTTGGAACTCTGACATACATTTTTACCAGAAATGAACGTCTTAAATGCTTTCCAAAGTTAGTTTTGAGAAGCCTCAAAATGTCATCCACATGGAAGGGAAAAATCAGATGATGGAAAGAAGAGGCAAACCCTATAGATGAAAAAACGCACCCTCGCCTTTAGACAACAGAGGCAAAAACCATGCAGCCACAAAAGCTGCGGCATGGTCACAAAAGAACACAAAGCACACCCTGATTTCCACATGCCAGAAAGATGCGCAGGTTTCAACGCGCTTGCAGCCATCTAAACGATGATGACTTCTGGAGCCTTCCTTCTACGTTGGTCTTTTCATTGCTCTCCCATGTCTTGCTGTTGAACTCCCAATCGCAACCAATCAATTCAACCCGTTTCATCTATATCACCTGGCAACATATTATCCCACTTGGGATCTCAAAATCCCAATCTGCGTACTGTATAGTCTTGATATAAATCATGTAAGTTCACATAAGATCCCATCAATTTTGATGAAACATTCCATAAAGATCCCATGAGCAATTCCCTACAATCCAAAAAAATTCCCCAACCCTTTTCATTTTCACAACCCCTTTCCCCCTAAGCTGGTCACTGCCCACCCTGACCCAAGTCGTTTCCGGCGAGCCTCTCCGTAATGTAATACGAAGGTCGAGGACCGAACCCTGCGGGAACAGGCGGGAAGTCAATGGGAAAACCCCGAACTAACTAAATGGAGGTTTGTAGCTGGGAAAATCATCGAACAAATTGTTTTTGTTCTTTAAAACCGATTACAGTAGTAGTTGAATATAGTTAAGTTATGTTAAGTTAAACACTGATGATTAATGGTTGCATTAAACTTTGGATTATGAACTAATGAGGTTCACGCAATAGAAATACGTTGCCTACCAAGAGAAAAGATTGCCTTATTCATATGAGGAGCAACTTGTTCTCAGTCAAACAACCAAATTTGGGATTCAGATGAAATAACCATGTACCAAAAGGTACTAACCATGTAATCTATGCAGTTAACCATGGAACTAATCATGGAACCACAGGATCTTTATGTACTAAGCAGCTTCCAGCTCCAGCAAAACCTGCCCTGCCTGCCATCCAATGCAAAGCTCAAGGTACCCTCGTACTCACCGGCCTCGGACCGAGATGACTCAACCAGGAACATAGGGGAAGTTACCATCGACTAAACATGAAATTGGAATATGAGTACCCTCTGGTAAACTAACATAGCTCTTGAAAATGGCCATAGAAATAGTTGATTTACCCATTAAAAATTGCGATTTTCTATAGCTGTGTTAATTTACCAGAGGGTAATTGGGGGCAAATAGCAAGTAAATCAGTCCAACATTAATTGAGTTGCGGTGAAAAAATCCCAGATTGTGAACACTTCGCTCTGATGCTTGGGGATGTGAACATGTGTGGAAAACAAGTACCAGGATGTTGACACATGCCGAATCTGGCCAGTGATCAATACACATGGACATGGCTTCAGGAACGCAATTATGAAATCGTACAATATAGTAAGTAATATGGAGAAATTGGGACTAAGCAGGGTTCCATACCTAGAGTACCTGTTACTAACTAAGCACTAAGAAACCTACTTGGGGGGGGGGGGGGCAAACGTTCTCATTGTATTCAGTTAAGTTGTGTCAGCATGTGTCAGCTGTATATTTCCATTCAATTCACTAGCCAAAATCATTGGTCAAGGGGGTCTTGTGCCACCTCCACGATGCATGTCATATTAACTCCAGAACTAAAGGGCTCTCTTTCCTTGACGACGCAAACTAACTGATTGCATGTAATGTCATGCTCAGATGTTCCTGCACGCTGGTGAGCTACCAGCAGCACGTAGTGGACCTCGTTAAAAAATTATAGACATCAGCATCATACCTGTTTTGGATTGAAAGATTGACTTTTGAATATCTTTCATCATAAAAATATGACATAATTTCAATGTTGGGATTACACCTTAGTTGCTAGAAACTCGTATAAGCTCAGGAAACAGCCAAGCAGCAACAAAGCATCTATAACATACCAAAATGCACTCAATGGTCATGGAACTCGCACGTGAATATCACCCACCGGTCGTTGGACAGTCTTGGTGGCTCCATAGCTGGGAAAATCGCTCCCTTCTACCGCTGGATAGATCAAAAAAAAATATGGTTGCAGTATTAGCAAGAACAAGTACATCCAGCTGAATCCAGCTGATGAATCTACCTCAATGACAACGTTATAGAATTCATGTTTGCAGCTGTGAGTACGTGAGTAACCAAAACAGGTTTGTGGCCACCTGCTAACGAAGCCTCAGCAAACATCAAACTTCAATTGGAAACCGCGAAACTTGGACTTCACTGGGTCTTAATATAGACCTGCTTAATAGGACTTGTTCATTTGGGGCATTGTGAGTGTTGCTACCACTTCGCATCATTTGGCCACGATGGCCCAATTACCCATTTTCAGGCACAAGGGTTGTTTGATTGCGGAAAATGGTGCGACCGTGCTTGCACCGCTTGTGAGATCAACATTGGTGGCGCGGAGCCGGCCTTCCGGGACATTGACATCATCTTGAGCTACTACCAACTACAATTTTGAGAATATCATAGGCATCCTCGTGGCCGAGGGCTATGGCAACTCCGGTTCAACAGTGGCGCTCCCGTGGCAAAGGGGCTTCAGGCGCTCAGACTGGCGCTGACGAGCCTAGCTCTCATGAGAGTGCAATTGGGAGCACTCCGGATGAGGGTGAGCAGAACATGGGGGATGGCAATGTTGGAACCGAAGAGGTGGGTGATGCTGTGCAGGAGTGGCAGGATGATGAATGGGATGTCGGTGGCTGGTATGGTAGTGAATGGGACTGGGACTACTGGGGCGGATGGTCCTATGGCTGGGGCCCTGGTTGGAGTTGGAGAGACTGGGCACCCCGCCGTGACAGCAACGTCTCGCGAGTGGAGGAGACGACCATGGTGAGGAATGGCAAATGGCTGGGGCCTAGTAGCTTTGGAGGCAGCACCCGTGGTGATGATCCTGCCCCTGAAGAGAGCCAACGACCAGGTGGGCCGAGATCAAATGAGAAACTAGTGGTCCCAGAGTTTTCAGGAGAAGGAACGGAGTCAGAGCTTGGGAAGTCAGCCCGAAGCTACTTGAGGAAGGTCACCGCATGGTTGAAGTGCACTCGAATGCCTGAGCAAGATCGTGCGGTGGCCCTCTATACGCATCTCAGTGGCAAAGCTTGGGTGTTTGCTGAGGAATTGGATGTGGACCGGCTTGCACAAGCCGGAGGAGTGGAGTACTATCAAGACTGGATCCGTGTCCGATTCATGGAGATGGAAGTCACCAAGGTGTCCAATGTGATGACGGAACTTTTCCGTCGGTGCCGGAAACGCCCCGACCAGACGGTCAGGGATTTCAATGTGGAGTACGAGCGCTTGTTGTTGCACCTCAAGGAGTTGGACTGCGAGTTGCCGGGGCTGGTGAAAGCATGGCTCTACTTGGACAAGTTGAAGCTGTCCGAAGGAGAGGAACTTGCACTCCTCTCTAGTGTGCACAACAAGTATGACGTGAAGCTGCTCCAGCAGGCGGCAATCCTTCATGATCGGGGTCCGAAGCGGCTGTGGGATCGTGGAGGGCAACGTTGGAATGGTGGCTCCAATGGTGGGCAAATGGCCAAGTCAGTGCATGTGACCAACAATGGAGAGGGGACATCTGATGAAGAGGGTGAACCCGGGTTGGAGCCAGATCCGTCCGATTCGGAGTTGGTGTCGGAGACGGTGGCAGAGCACTACCACAGTGCATACATTGCGTTCCAGGATGCGAAGTCGAAGTATCGAGAGGCCATGAAAGGTCGTGGAGTTGATCCTTCAGAGCTGCGCAAAAGGAGCGAGGAAAGGCTGAAGGCAGCCAAAGCAAAGAGCTTCTGTGCGGCATGCAAGAGACGAGGGCACTGGCATAAGGATCCAGAGTGTCCGATGCGTGGGAGAACGGCGAGCTCTACGGTGGGTTCAACAAGTGACACCCAGACCAAGAATGTCCAAGTCTGCAATCATGTGCAGATGTGCTACATGACTGGTGGATCTTCTGGGCCTGGCTTCGAGTATGTCAAGGCATCGATCAATGACAAAAAGGGCCCCGGGGACAAGAAGAACACCAGCCGAGATGGCACTGAGATGTTGGCCATCACAGACACAGCCTGCACAAAGGCTGTGGCAGGACATGACTGGTTTGAGGGATACTGTGAGCTCTGTGACCGCATGGGATGGACTGTCGAGATTGTCGAGGAACGTGACCGTTTCAAATTTGGAGCATCTCGAGTTCATGAATCTCACTTTGCGGTTTGGGCCCACTTCTCCATCAAGAAGCGACCCTTCAAGGCCAAGATTGCGGTGGTCCAGTGTGATGTGCCTCTTTTGTTTAGTCGATTCATTTTGATCATGCTCGGCATGACGTATCACATCGATGGCCAGAAGGCCGATTTGAAGAATTTGGGTTTGTACCGGGTCAACATGGAATTGTCGCCAACAGGGCACCCGGCCTTGAATGTGACTGATTTCCCTGAGGATTTGTCCTATTTGACCCGGGAGTGGACAGTTGATGATCGTGTCCAGTTTCCCAAGTTAGACACTCTCCTTGATCACTTGCCGGACATGCGACAGGAGAGCTCAGCGGCATCTGATGCAGCATATAAGGAGCGGCAGCTGAGAGATGGAGAGTTGGCACATGGAAGAAGTCCTTTGTTTTATCCAAAGAAGATTCCAATCGAAGTCCAAAACATGTTGCAATCATCAACTTTGTCCCGGGTGTCGTTTTATTTTTGGTGGAAAACTGCAAATCAGAGTCGAGACTTTTGGATCGAAACCGAAACAGATCTCATCAGAGTTCATGTCATCCCGAGAAAATCACCTTTTGATCCAGCAAAGTGGAACACACCATTGAAGCACATGAAGCAACAGTTAACCATTGCTGGACCAGCTGGACGATGTCAGATACACGGATCTCATTCCATGTCATGCTGAAGGTTTGGAACACATCTCACATACAGGTGCATGGAGGTCTCAAGAGGATCAATCACATCTTGAAGTTGATGGTGAACAACACTTTGAGACTTTGTGGATCGGCCGCAGTTGGTTCAAAAGACGGCCCCACGTTGATTCAACCGCCAACGTTGACGGCTGTTTTCATGCCAGAAGCCGCGTCGCTGCTGCCTTCACCATGGAAGATGAGAAGGGCAGAATTGGTGAGCGAGCTGGAGAGGTACGATGTGCCGATACATCCCAGGTGGACGGTGCCCGAGTTGAGGCAGACAGTGATCGAACAGAGGGACATCCGCTTTCCCAAGACGACCAATCCGTCCACGGGGTTCACCAAACTGAGGTTGGAAGAGCTGATCGCCAAGGCCAGGGAAATGGATGTCGAGGTGCCGCCCAAGCCCACGAGGGGGACAATGTTGAAGCTGTTGCGAGATGCAACACAGCCTCCGATGGATCAAGTGATGACCTTCGGCAAGTACAAGAGCTGGCTTTACAAGGAAGTGCCGGAAGAGTACATGCAATGGGCGGTGAGGGAATCCAAGGCGAATCCCAACACATCACCGGATCTGCACATCTTCGCAAAGTGGGCGGAGAAGGAACTGGGAGAGAGAAAGACCAGGGCACGCAGCTCGGGAGTGGTGATGTCGGCCGACGACCCGGAGGTGAAGGCGGTGATCGACCCTCCAGATATCGACTCAGTCAAGTCTTGGGTTTCTTCAACAAGCCATCTGACAGTGAGGGGCTCACCGACCAAGGAGAAGAGATCTCTCCCGGGGGAGCAAGAGCTGCAGGAGGTCGAGAACATCCAAGCGGATCTCACCGAGGAGGACAAAAAGGAACTGATGCAGCTGGAGACCAAGATGGCCACGATGAGGCAGAAGTATCATCTGCCGCCTCGTGGTCCAGTGCCATGATTGACAAAGCCAAGAGTTTGCTGGGCAAGATTCGAGGCGGTGGTAGGGCTCGTCACGAAGCTGGCGACACTGAGTATGACATCGCTTTGGAGAATGCCTTGGTGATCGGGCCTAGCAGCGAGATTGACTCTGAGGGCACTTTTGACGAGGGCGAGGCAATCGGGCTTAGCATGGGTGATGAGTCCGAGGGTGGTATCAACAAGGCCTACGTCCTTGAAGTGGAGCATGAGTCAAACTCTGACAACGAGGAGCACGAGGGTGGCAAGGCAACTATGAGTCCGAGGGCTAAGGCAGTGGAGGGCACTCGGAAGAGAAAGGCTGCAAAGAAACCTGTCCGGAGAAAACTGATGGCAATGGCTGGAAAGCTCCAGCAAGTTTTGCTGGCAAGTGCTTTTGTGATTGGCAGCATGGCCAACGAGCTCGTGGTGGAACCTGGCATGGATCTGATGGCAGCATGCACCATTGGCATGAAGCATGGAGACAGCTCACAGCCTGAGCTGTTGGAGATCTTTGCTGGCAGTGCCAACCTTTCAGGTACTTTTGCACAGGCACGTCGTGGAGTGATGCGGCCGGTGGATGTCATCTATGAAGATGACTTGCGACATGAGAGCACTAGGGAAGAAGTCTATGAGAAAATTCGGAGAGAGAAGCCAAAGCTAGTATGGGTGGCGCCCCCATGCACAGACTGGTGTGGGTTTTCTCGCCTGAATTTTTCGAGGCAGGAGCTTCGTCGGCGTCGGAAACGTCACAAAGTTTTCCTGGAGTTGATCAACGAGATCTTCATCTTGCAGATGTCCGAGGGGCGTGAGGCAGCCGTAGAAAATCCTATGACGAGTGACATCTGGAAAGATCCCACGTTGGCACGATGGTGCAATGATCCTTTCAAGTCCTTCTTCAGGACCGACATGTGCCAATTTGGTATGAGATCTCGAGATGGTCAAGACCTTCTTCGAAAGCCTATCAAGCTCTTGACGACCAATGCTGCTTTTGAGGAGGTTTTGGGGGGCAAGTGCACTGGTGAACATGAACACCGCGTCATCCAAGGTGTGGAAACAAGCCATTCTGCTGAATACCCTGAGGACTTCGGCAAGGCGGTCATCAAGGCTTTGGATCGAGTCGGGCAAAAGCGAGCTCAACATGTGCTGGCGGTGGATGGTGGAGATCTGGAAGATCTCTTAGATGCCCAGATGGAGGACGACCAAGGCAACTCCAACAAGGAATTGGTTCCCAGTGGGGGGGCTGAAGACATCAGCTTCCGTGGCACCGTCAATGCTACAGTGGCTGGTGCAGTGAAGAGGCTTCATCAAAACTTGGGTCATCCCGCCCGAAGAGAATTGGTGCGACATCTACGACTTGCAGGAGCTGGCAAAGAGATGGTGGATGCAGCAGACCGGCTTGTCTGCAAAACTTGTGCCAGATGTTCCCAACCCAAGGCACATAGGGTAGCCAAGCCGGCAGCACTTCTGGACTTCAACGAAGCAGTGGCTGTCGACATCATCTTTTTGGACACCAAGGAGTCCACCGGAAACATGGCACTCAACATGGTGGACTTGGCTTCGACTTATCAAGTCGTCATTCCACTGGAGAATAGGTTGTCACAAACAGTGGCTGAAACCTTTTACCGCCATTGGATTTCTTGGGCGGGAGTTCCTGGGAGGATCGTTTTGGACTTAGACACGGCCTTCCAGGACAGCTTTTGGGAGCTAACCTCAGATCACAGCATCAGCATGAAGTCTGCGGCCGGACAAGCCCACTGGCAAAATGGAGTGGCCGAGCGTTTTGGGTCAAGTTGGAAAGATGTTTGGATCAAAGTATGTGATCAACATGAAGTCCGAGATTGTGATCTTCTCGATGCAGCATGTGCCGTGAGTGAAGCACGGAACTCCCTGAGGAACAAGAGTGGGTTTTCGCCTCGTCAATGGGTGTTTGGGTCGAATGGCAAAACACTCCCCACCATGGATGAGGATGAAGGTGATGACCTTAGCGCATTGAGCGCAATCACGGCGGACACCAAGATGGGGCGCAAGCACACCTTGAAGATCGGGGCCCGTATGGCCTTCTTTGAGAACCAGAATGTGCAGTCCATCCAGAAAGCCCTTTCTCACAAATCCCGAGTTAGGCCTCAACAATATCGCCCTGGTGATTTGGTCTATATCTACCGGGCGGATCCCTCAGCCAAGAAGCACAAAGCGAAATGGGTCGGGCCAGCGACCATCATCGGGGCAGAGGGGAGCAACTACTGGGCTGCGAGAGGGGGTCGGTGTCTTCTTGCAGCAGCTGAACATCTACGTCCAGCTGATCATGAGGAGGTGTCATTGGCACTGAGAATCAAGGCGGCGATCAAGGAGGTCACCCAAGCAATGGATCAAGAGTTTGAGGACATGGTAGACGACACAGCCGAGACCGAACCAGCGCAGTCGTCTCAACCTTCACAGCAATCGTCAACCAGAGTGAAGGCTGAGGATATGGAGGTGGAGAGGGGTGACCGTCGTCGCAAAGCACAAGAGATTGAGGATAAGCACAAGAACATTGTCAAGCAAGCTCGTCTTTTGGACGATGTGCCAATTTCCATCAAGACTGGTGAGGTCCGAGGAAACCAACGTGTCTTCTTCACCAAGAAGGGCTTGACTGGGGAGGCGTTGGAGAAGGCTCTTGATAAAGAGCTGCCATGGCACATGATCGACCATGATGAAAAGGAGCTCTACAAGGAGGCCGAGAGAAAGCAGTGGCAAGAGCACGTGGACTTTGGTGCTGTTAAGCCGCTGAGCCTTGAGGAGTCCGCTAAAGTTGAAGCGGAGATTCCCAGAGAGCGGATCCTTCCTGCTCGGTTTCTCTACCGAGACAAGAACAGATCAAAGAGGAGGGTGGACCCCAGTGTTCCCTGCAAACCGAAGGCGAGGTTGTGTGTCGGAGGACAAAGGGACCCCGATTTGGGGCACATTGAACTCAGTGTTGACGCTCCTACGGCAAGTCGACACGCAGTGCTGCTTGGTCTACTCCTGGCACTCGCGAGGGACTGGGGCATCTCCGTGGGAGATATCAGGGCTGCTTTTCTCAATGGTGTGGAGGCCCCGAGAGATTTGTTTTTCCGACAACCAGCTCGAGGAATCCCTGGACTTCAAGCGGGGCAACTCATTGAGATTTTGAAGGGTGTTTTTGGGCTGGCAACATCTCCGAAACTGTGGTGGCTAAAGTTGTCGGGAGAGCTCACTAAGATTACCATGGAGCACGAGGGCTGTAAGTATGTCATCCAGCAAAATGAGGTGGACCCATGTGCTTTTCGGGTCGTCAATGCCACTGAGGGTAAGATTGTGGGCATGATCTTCACCCATGTGGACGACCTCATGGTCATGGCGGAGAAGGGCATCCTCCGTCAGCTTCAAGAAGCACTGAACACAAAGTTTCCCATTGATGAATGGGAGCAAGATAGCTTTGAGTATGTGGGCTGTGAGTACAAGGTCACTGCGGAGAAGGTGGAGATCACACAGAAATCATACACCCAGTCTCGTGTCGAGAAGGTGTCAATACCTAGTGGTTTTCACGATGAAGATCCAGCTCCAGAAGAGCTCATCATGCGACATCGTAGCGTGATAGGAGCACTCTCCTGGCTTGCCAAGCAAACGCGTCCAGATCTTCAATTTTCTGTAGCTCAAGCTCAACGAGTTCAGAACAAGCCGACCATCGGAGACCTGAAGCAGACCAACAAGATTGTGGACTTGGCAAAGAAGCACCAAGATCAAGGAATAGTCCTTCGGAAGATTCCGGAGGATGAGATTTGTGTGTTTGCCTTCCACGATGCTGCATGGGGAAATGTCCAACCGGATCAAGTACCTGATGTGGATAGCAAGTGGGAAGGCGACCACTCTATGGGATCGCAGCTTGGTTCTTTGGTATTCATTGGTAGCGAAAAGTGCTTGCAAAATCAAGAAGGTGCGGGGTGCATAGTCGACTGGAGAAGCAAGGGATCGACCCGGGTTTGCAGATCAGCAAATTTGCTGGGGAGACCATGGCATGTGGAGATGCGCTGGAGACCGCTTTGTTTTTACGAGGCTTGCTGATTTCTTTTATGAAGGGCAAGATCATCAACGAAACGGAGTGTGGGCAGGTGATCGGACTGCATCTTTTTACTGATTGCAAGTCGTTGTATGACCACTTGCACCGAGAGGGCATCCCAAAGCCTCCATCAGAGAAGCGCCTGGCAATTGAGCTAGCAGCTATTCGCCAAGCTTTATCCATTGAAGGAAGGCATCAGTGGAGAAAGCAATATGGAGAAGGAGAAGTGCGGCCAGATAAGCCTTTGAAACCTCCCATCCACTGGCTGCCGACGGACCAACAGTGGGCCGATGTGCTAACCAAGAAAATGACCAGTACCGCATGGTGGAACAACATCGGAGAGGGGTGGCTGAGATTTCCATTGACCGTGCCAGGTCAGTCTTCTAAGAAAGAAGATTTCCAAGCGATGTGAGTGTTGCTACCACTTCGCCATTTGGCCACGATGGCCCAATTACCCATTTTCAGGCACAAGGGTTGTTTGATTGCGGAAAATGGTGCGACCGTGCTTGCACCGCTTGTGAGATCAACAGGCATGTTCATCATTTTCCAATTTTCAGTGAGTGTCTGGCATGTTCCGGCCAAGTGAAATTTGGGACAGAAGTTCTAGAGTAAGTCCGGGTCTGACTTAGTTTTGCATCAAACGTGTCCCTAATGCTCTGTTTTATACACCTGTCGTTCAGAAGCTGGGCTTAAATCAGTATAATTCTCAAATCAGAAATACATCATTATGATCATTATAGCTGGATCTCTATTATTCCCCACATCTTTGTGTGGGGTTGTTGTTTTTTGTTGTGTGCCCGTCGCCCGTCCGCCGGCCGCCTCCCGCCGCAACTTGCTCACCCACAACTTACTCACACACAACTTGACAACAAACAACTTACTCACACACAACTTGACCACACACAACTTGACAACACACAACTTCCTCACACACAACTTGACCACACACAACTTGCTCACACACAACTTACNACACAACTTGACCACACACAACTTGACAACACACAACTTCCTCACACACAACTTGACCACACACAACTTGCTCACACACAACTTACTCACACACAACTTGACAATACACAACTTGCTCACACAGAACTTACTCACACACAACTTGACAACAAACAACTTACTCACACACAACTTGACAACACACAACTTACGCACACACAACTTACTCACACACAACTTGACAACACACAACTTACTCACACACAACTTACTCACACACAA
>BGPT01000123.1:468082-529129 GCA_003297045.1 Symbiodinium sp. clade C Y103 | reverse complement strand
GGGTCTGTGTGTAAAAGATTGCAAAAGCATCTGTGACGTCTTATTTCTCTCTGTCCATCTTCCCATCTTCACATCATCACCTCTTCACATCTTCACATAGTCACATCTTCACCTCATCGCATCCTCACNCTTCACATACTCCTCAATCTCTTTTTATTTGCGCCTTATTTATTGACATCTTCTTTCTTTGAGACATCTTCTTCTTTTTCTCTCTATATATTTCATGTTCTACGATTTTCACAATTACATATCTCACTATACTTCTCTTCGCTCTCGGGCCATCCGTCGTCTAGTTTTTTGGAACGATATGAGAAGATTTGCATGACCCCGTGCTCAAGGATGACACAGCACAAACAGTGCTCTCGTGATGCATTGGCTCAAGAAAAGCAGCACTGCCTACCTGTGATTCGCAGCATGAAACCCTAAGGAAACTTTAAAGAAACTTTACAGAAACTTGAAATGAAACCCTAAATCAAACCATACAGAACACTACATGAACCCTGAAGAAACTTTACATGAAACTCTCACGAGTTCCTAAATGAAACCCTTCAGAACCCTTTGCTGAACCCCTAATCAACTTAAAAGAAGTTTTGAATGAACCCCCAGACAAATTTTAGAGAAATTGAAAACGAAACCCTCAAGAAATCCTCAAGAGATTCAAAAAAAAACACGCCGATAATAGACCCCACAGAACCCTAGTGTTTCTGGCTGCAACCTTCCCGAACCATTCAAGGAACCCCTAAATCAACCCTAAACAAGCCGCGACAGGCACGCCCGGCGTGCCGCGTGAAGCACCTGCGCCATTGCCGTCCCGCGGACCTCGAAAAGATGTTCCCGGGACGGCAATGTGCCAGCCCTTGCGGCGAGGCCAGTGCCGTGGTGTATATTTCCATGTTTATATTTATATATATACGTATATTTACATCTGTATATATATATATATATACACATTTTTTTTCAAATATATATATATATATATGTGTTAATATTGATATATGCTACAATTAAGTTGTTTGATGTGAACTAACATGATCGAAATTAAAACCTCTATCCCTTGACGCGGTCCCTAGCTCAGCTTGAATAGATGTGTCACATTTTTATCCGTTAAAATTATTGTGAAAGAGAAAGATAGAGAGAGAGATATATATATATATGAAGTGGCTTGGAAACTCTTAGCTCCCCATTTAGTAGGGAATATGGATACCCGTGGCTCCTACGCGCAGGGCACTTTGGGCAGCTGCTTCAGCCTTCAATGGCTGTGGCTGCAGATGGGGTGAGATGGGGAGGTCCGGTACTTGCCCGAAACGGGTGAGTGCCGACTCTCCCCCCCACTCCCTGTGGTGCGTTGGGCCTGGGTGGAGCCCCCACCCAGCCTTGAGGCGGGAAGCTTTGCTGATTTTTTTGGCTACTTTTGTTTTGGTTTGCCCTTGCGGCAAAGCACTGCTATTTTTGGGGGGCTAGTTTTGTTTTGCTTTTGCGGCGAAACTTTGCTGTTTTTTTTTGTGTTGCTGTTTGTTTGGTTTGCCCATGCGGCAAAGCATGGCTTAACTTTTTTTGCGGCTAGATTTGTTTTTGTTTGCCTTTGCGGCAAGACATAGCTCATTTAGTTTTTTTGGCTACTTTTGTTTTGGTTTGCCCTTGCGGCAAAGCACTGCAATTTTTTTTGAGGCTAGTTTTGTTGTGCTTTTGCGGCGATTGGTGGATGCAACCGTGATGGGGGGTCACCACGCTTGTTTCAATCCTATTTTACGGTCATCCAGTTTCCGCTGATGTGGGGGGTATCCCCATGACTTACCCTCTGGTAAACTAACATAACTATGAACAATCACCATTTTTAATGGGAAAATCAAGTATTTCTATGGCCATTTTCAATGGTTATGTGAAATGGCCAGAGGGTAGGTAGGAACCCCTCAGAGATGATGATCTCCGGATGGGCTCAGGAAGGTCCCGTACCCGATGGATGTGGGAAGTCACTGCAGCCATTGGGACGACCAGCCGATTGGAACGTGCAGCAAGGAGGACCGACCCAGCTGGTGCCTGGGCGAGTTGTGGGTCAAGCCATGAAAAGATTGGGGGTTTTCCTGAAATAGGGGTACCCCCAAATCATCAATTTTGAATAGGATTTTCCATTATAAACTTATAAACCATCCATTTTGGGTACCCCCATTAATGGACACCCCCAGATAGCCCCTGTTGATTGGTGATTCTGGGGGATTCTACCTGGTTTCATGAGGATTATGACAACCCAGAATGCCATGATAGAAAGATTTACTAGCCCTCACCAACCAGTCGAATAGGATGGGATAGATGTATTTTTCAGGGCTAAAGTGAACATACCCTGGTTGGTTGATTGGTTATGAAATAGGGAATTATACTAATGAATGCTAATGATACTACTTGGTTATTGGGGATTAGAGAACTAACCCCATATTATGAATGGGAAACCTATCAACTAAGTAGTATTTCATAAGATGGGAAAACATGGTTTTTTTAACGGCTCACATGATTTATCTTCCAAAAAGAGGGGGTGGGAATAATCTATCCATTTTATATAGTAGATTGCACAAAACTACACATGGGGTTTATGCACCATGATAGAAATGGGATATGATATAAATGATGAGTGTTTGTGAGAATTGATATATTGCTTAGTGTTCCGTTCAGCATCTGTGCGGGGAGAGTTGGGACATGTTTTGAGATAGTTTATGGATGTTTATGAGATCTTTAGCGAACTTGATATGATAACTCTACGGGGACAGTGGGGGATAATATCCACACAATTGTAATCTGATACAGTATAGTATGGAGTATTTTTACCAAACTGATATGAAATATACTTTGAATAGGGGACGTGAGGATTCATTTGAGGATGGAGAGGCCGTACCCAAATCCTGGCTTTGGTGACATGTTTTTTGTTGGTTTCCATTTGTAAATTCACCAGAAATGTGGTTCCATTTTCTATCAATATGCGGTGTTTCTGACATCTCCCACAAGCATTGGATTGGTTAATGGGACAATTTTCAGGAAACCTCTATATTTGATGGGAAAATCCATGGTTTCCTGTAAATTTTCCCTTAAACCAATCCAATGACACAAGCTTCTGTTTTGGAATTTCGCAGTATGGAATCAGTCTATCAGTCTATGACGATCGCCTGGCGCCGAAAAATTCAGCTTTCCCTGGCCATCCCGAAAGCCGAGCGAGCACCGTGCCTTCATTGAGATAGCTCTCCGTTAGAAAAAACACACTACCCTCTGGTAATTTAACATAGCTATTGAAAATGGCCATTTATAGCTGATTTTCCCATTGAAAATAAGCATTTTCCATAGTTATGTTAGTTACCAGAGGGTACTCCTGAGGTTTTGACTTTCCACATACAAGGTTTAGACCCATAGTTAGGGATAACACATGATAAAACCCATGGTTTCCTCCAGATTTTCCCTGCAAGGCACCCATTCACCGACAAGAATACCAATTAAATTAAATCAAAAAACACATGATGAACTTTATTCAGTTAAGAAGTGTTGAGAAAAAACACTATATGTGTTTTGACTTGATAATAGTATATTAATGGTTAGGAAAAAAACTTCATCTCCGTGGATGTCTTCAACCACGACTTCCCAATCTTTCTCGATGGCGCTAGGTGTGGAAAGAACTGGTGCTATGTCGACCCCTGCGGTTGCGCCATCTCTGAGCCTCCCAAGGCGTGCGCTTCACCACTCAGGTCGAATGGGTTTTCCATGGGTTTTCTATGGGTTTTCCATGGGTTTTCCATGGGTTTTCCATGAGTTTTCCATGAGTTTTCAATGGGTTTTCTATGGGTTTTCTATGGGTTTTCCATGGGTTTTCTGTGGGTTTTTCTTCATGGATTTTCATTGGAATGTCAGCGGAATTCTGGATGTTTTTTGTAAATTTGTCGTGTTCTTTGGCCCTGCAAATCCAATGATCACAATTTGTCGGATGGTATAGTGACTAATGTCAGAATGGGATTGGATACCATGCGATAAGTACCTAGACCCTCGTGAACTCCAATAAATATATGAGTCTATGTATATATTATATCATATATTAGTATTATTATATACATATGTATATAATATAGATATAATATGTATAACATATATATATATATGTTTATTAATATGTATAATATATATATATATATTATATCATATATTAGTATATATATATATATTATATCATATATTAGTATATATATATATGTATTATATATATAATTATGGATGTGTTGCTAAGCAATTGGTTGCTGTTTTGGTACCCCCATTGTTTCAGGAACTTGCAAGTCAAGGTACGAGTCTTCAAGTTTTTCCTTCTGTTTTCCTGCGACCTCAACTTGCAGTGCGGTTTTCTCACTTTTGGTCATCCCGCGTGGCAAACCGCAAACAACTTCGAGAACGATTTTTACAGATGTTTACCATCCAAGAACATTAGTTTATCTATTGTAATACATTGGAATCTGCGGTTTGCCATCGACATCGCATCCATGTTATCAATGATTTCTCAGATTTCTGCAGGCTCCCCTTTTCTGCGGTGGACAGGTTTCTAGCTACTTTCCAAAGGCCACCTATGGCAAAAAACCTCTCTACTACTCCTACGCGCCTGGGCTTGGTTACGAAGGATGAGTCCGAACCAGAATTCGTCAGATGCTTGTGCAAAAACTTCTTGGGTTTACTGACCATTGTTGATACTAGATATATTTAGTGATAACCTAGTGATGATTATGTAATCTGCTTTATGAGGAAGTGGTGGTTACATTCCGACATAGTTCGATTCTTGTCGATCCATACACAAGGACATTCAGCACAGAATTTGGAGAAGCAGCTCCCAGTTCAGATTTACTGTTTGGGTTTTGACTTTTTGCGCGTTCCGCTCAATTGCGATTGATTCAGTGCAAGCATATGCCCATGTTTTTCGTTAGTTTGAACCTGAGCCTGTAAAGTATTTGCTTGCTGGTGATGCATATTTCTATCCATTTGCTGAGACCCATATTCTTGCCCTCCCTCTTTCTTATTGCTATGGATGGCGTTGCTCCCCCACATTCTTGTCAAACCCTGGGTTGGCAGAATTTTGTCGCGACAGCACTGGAATGATGGTGAATATGTTAGGCGAATCATCCCCAAATGGTCAACAACATGTCTTATCACGTCTTATCTTAACTTAGTGCATGATTGCACCTTTTTTTTCCAGAATCTCCATTTGTTGGATATATAATGAATTATAATATATACCATCATCATATCATCATTATATCCCCATAAATCTCGATCGAAGAAATTCGTTTGTAGAGAGACCTCCATGGCACCTGGGTGAAACCTCTTGACACCCTCATGGGGCAGGCATCGCAGGCTTATCCAAGGTGTTTTACACGAGTTGTGTTTGATATTCCATGTTTTTTCCATTTTTTTCCTTATGATTTGTACTGCCAATTGATACTCCGAAACTGAAATGCTACAATGAGTTTGGATATGATGCTTACGCTCTGGTGATCAGACATGGCAATGAAAAACACCCTCCATTGATTATGATTTTCCCACTAAAAGTTCCATTTACACTTTGACAGGATGACTATCCATCTGCCAAGTTTCGTGGACAAAGACCTAGGGTTTTCCTGGTTCTTGACCTATTTCTGACAACCACAGGCTGAAATGATAAAGATGGGGCTCATCATTGATTGGTGTCACTTCCACGGCCAGCACAGATTTTCCCAAGTTTGTTCACAGTACGATTGGTCATCAATCAATATGAATCACTATTTACGTCAAGGTGACTGACTATTGAAGTCAATAAATCAATACATTAATGTATGTATGCATATATATATGTAATCTATTTCCCTATCGAATCCTATACAATCCTGTCTATCTATCTATCTATCTGTCTATCTATCTATCTATCTGTCTATCTTTCTATTTTTCTCTGACATGCACCCAACTTTTCGTCGCCGATCCCCCATTGAGAATCAGCTTCCCCAGGAGACCTGTGGTTCTCTCGATACCTTCACCTTCGATTCTCGCAGTGCTTGCGTGAATCAGGACGTTTCTACGCCAACCGTGTTGAGAAAAAACATGCTTACCCTCTGGTGAACTAACAGTTTGCTATTGAAAATTGCTATCTATAGTTGATTTTCCCATTAAACATGGTGATTTTCCATAGCTATGTTAGTTTACCAGAGGGTAGAGAATTTGACCTGAGTCATGATTACGTGGTGATTGATGAGTAGAAATGACTTAAATCAACGACTGTGACCGTGACTATACTTTAAATATGACAACCAAACATTGACATCAACTAATGACTCACTCATGCAATGGGGATGTAATGGGGCCAAATCCATTTCCAGTGTTATTGTGATCTAATAAGTGAACCAGAGACTTACTCATGTTGACATCTTGAATACCAACATCCAAGCAAAGTTCAAACAATGCATTTATTTGTAGGGTTCGGCTTGTTTGTGGACTACCCTCTTTGCGAATTTTTGGGGAGCAACTTGAGGACCTGCAGATTGGAGTTATTTTGATGGAGCCTCACAATTTGGGATATGGGGTTCGTATGATTTCAATCATATACCATATATATATAATGTAATATATATATATATATACATATATATATATATATATACACATAATATCACGAAAGCTAGCGGTAGCTCGCTGGAGTTTACTCTTACTTCAGCAAGGGGAGGGCAGCTCTCAGTCCGACACAGAGATTTTTCACTAAACCCCACCTCCCCCCTCCCCCCCCGGAGGCTCCCTGGGTATTTTGAAGCGGTGTTGGAAGCAGATGGTAATCCTGCCAGGGGCGTTCTGAGGTCCCTCTTTACTTCTCTAAACAGCTTTTGTTGATGTGCTTTCCGGCTGACGCCAGCCGAACCATTCCGCAGCTGCTTAGCAACAAAAACAAGGCGGCAAAAAAAAGGACCACTAAATCCCACTAAGGACGATTAAATATGTTCTTTGCACGTCTATGTAGTAATCTAGTCAAACGTCTTCAACTTTGAGCCTCAGGTAAACTATATTTTCTCGTGGGGCCCAAAGATAAAGTATATTCTTTGCAAACCTTTTGAAAAGTATTCAAATTTGAGCCCCGCAAAAAAGTGCAATCTTTGGTGGTGCTCAAAGTCGAAGATTAAGTAGTATGCTCTTTGCACATCTTGTCAAAAACATTTCCAAATGTGAGCACCAGAAAAATCCAGAAGATAGAAAGAAACTTTTTTGGTGGGGCTCAAAGTTGAAGATTAAGTAGTGCTGCTATGCTGCGCAGGTGTCAGCAGCTTCCTCCGCCGAGTGGAGATGATGCTGCGCAGCTGATCCAAACGGTCCAACAAAAGTTGGGCAAGCTCGCAATGGTGAGCCCAATAGTCTTGGCCATCAGTACCAAGGTGGCAGTTTTGGATACCAAGAGAGGTAGCGGTGACAAGAGGGCGAGACAGACCCTGAGCAACTTCGGTGCCTACTTGACTCAGGGCGATGTCACCATGCTGGGCAACCCTCAAGCTAGCTCCTACAGCAAACTGGACCACATCGCGGTGAGAATGGTCAGAATAAGCCTTGACATTCCCAATGAGCCCATTGCTGGACACGTGCGCAAGTTGCTTGGCTGCAAGACTGCATTGCCATGCAGTTGTGTATAGCGTTAGTTAACCAGTCGGACATAGAGCGAGCAAACTGGTGACCCTGCTCTTTTAAGTCAAAGTGCGAGCCTCGTCTCTTTTAGGCCCTGCATGTGCATGTCAATTTAGAAAGCCCCTGAAATTCGGAAAAAGAACATCTACAGTCAAGGCCCTTTAGCAATTATAAGCTAGTCATAAACCTTATTTATGCACTGATAACCCCATGGGTCACCATTTACAACCGTAGAAAATATGGAGAGAAGGCCATGACTGCACCGTTGTAGCCCCAAAAAACGACCCGTTCGCAGGACACTGAGGCCAAGTGTCTGGCCATCGGTGCAGATCCAGATGACCCAGAGCTTCGGAAGTGCGCTTGGGGAGGACCTGAGTGCCTTGACGGTTGGAGCTGGGCTGAGGCTTTGGGTCTAAACATGGACGTTTTCCTACTGGTTACCCCAACAGCTGGATGGTTATGGAAAATCCTATGAAATCGGATGCCTTTGGGGGTCCTTTCATTTTAGGAAAACTCCAAATGGTTTTGGAAATGGTGTTGGCCCCAAGATCACGATTTGTTCATGGCAAATGATAACTACATGCGTGAAATCTTAGGGCCTTGTCTATTTTTAGGCACGCCCCCCAAAAAAGGCATTGACGTGAATTCACCGACAAAAATGATGATTTGGACAAATTCTGGATTCCACATTTTCTTCCAATTTGCCAACCATAGCGGATATTTGATGGGATATATTTCCCCAACAATGTGGAAACCATGGAATCAACTACCTATATCAATTCGGATTCACCGGACAACAATAGGAAGTCAACCAACAAAAACGGAAATTTTTGCCAACAAAACTTGGGAGTTACCAAAACATAGGGGGTAGAAAACCAAACATGAAGGGAATATACTGGGAGATAATATGATACATAGCCAACAATAGGAGATGGGTGTTCTGAGAAATGGAGTAATGGAGTAACATGAATAATAGTCCAATGTACGGCAATGTTGATTGGACAATCACTGGACAGTAACCAGTTTTCAGACACCATTGGTCCAGGACCCAAGGTACCATATAGATTTCGTGATTTTTGTCTAGCCTTTGGTGATCACCAAAGGTTTGTGAACTGGAAAATCACAATTTTGAAGTTCCGTAAATCATATACTAAGTGAGCCATTTCCCATAGCAAACTGTTAGTTTATCGGAGGGTAGAGTGAAGATTAGAAGAGTTCGATTGATGTAGCCAATTTCAAGTTATATCCATGTCAACCTAGGGATTCAATGATCACATCGAGAAATATATGATCTACATGGAATTCTGGAATTCCATCAATTTGTCAGCATGAGATTGCATGAAATTGGGGATGTAGCCAATGATAAAGTGTGGTAAAATGTGCAACTTCACTGACAAATGGCAGGTGAATGTCTATAAGGTGAGGTCCCCTATTTCCGATCGCTAAGTTGATGCTTGAGGCACATACCTCTTCGAATTCGATGGTGGGGGATATAGCTATAGTTTTTTTTGTACTCATGGGGTGAAACTGAAGCAACAAACAAAACTCGGGAGCCTCTCCTTGTAGGTTGGTGGCTGATAACCATAGTTATAATCTATAATGGTTATCAACCACCAACTATGGTTATCTATGGATGAGCAAGTCCCCATAGTTGTCTATAGATGGCAAAACCTCTGGGGACTGAAGCTTTGACCAGGCCATGGCACTAAGCTTAGGTGGACCGGGTAGCCATAGCCACGCTGGGTCCATTGGCCAAGGATCAAATGTCTGGGAAAAGAACTGCTGCACTTTTGCCAAGTGAACGGTTTCTCGGCTTCTACATTGCAGACCGGGTATCAATAGCCCATAATGAATTCAAACATGGCGATGGAAGGGAAATTTGCCATGGTGCCCTACAATCAGTTCCAGGATTTTTTACGAAAAAAAAAGCGGTGCAACGTCAATGAGGTGGATTGATGGTGGGTCTTGAACTTTGGCGACATGCAAACACTTCCGATCCCTGCCACACATAGTTTACCTTTTGTAGATTGGACGACAATGGTTGTCTATCAAGGGCAGCAGGTATACATACAATATCATACAAAAACTATAAATATATATATATATATAAATATATTGTGTTATATTGTGTTTTTGTTTTCCATTATGGCGTCGTGCAACACTTCTTGAATGGCTGCATATCTATTTTTCAAGGCTTGAAGCTGAGCACTGCCATTGCCCTTTCATCGTCCGTGTATGGGACAGAATAGATATGCCATGGATTCCATCGGACAGTGGGCAAGATGGTCAAGATTTCAAGCCAAGTGGCATGATATGTTCATTTTGCAAATTGTTGTTCGTTTCTGCAGCCATGATAAGTTGGATGCCCTGCAGTCTTTTTTGGAGAGGCCCATGATAGGTTGGTTGGTCAATATTCCCATTCTTGTTGATATACCTGCAAGCCAGGTGGCCTCGAATTAATTTGATTATGTTCATTGGTTCAGTCTCCATTTTATGGGTCAAACTGGCCACAAGGTCATTGGGGTTCCAGGTTCCAGGAAGATTATATATACAGCATGTATATAACATGATACAACTGTTTATATACATGTTCACGTGTTTATAAAGGCATGTATGTACCATATATACATATCATACATATGATGCATACATACATACATACATACGTACGTACGTACATACATACATACGTACGTACGTACGTACATACATACATACGTACATACATACATACATACATACATACATACATACATACATACATACATACATACATACATACATACATACATACATACATACATACATACATATTATTATTGTTATTATTAATATTATTACTATTATCAGTATTATTACATGATACAAATATATCCCAATGAAACAAACATCGTGTTTTAAACGCGTCTCCAGCCAGTGGCAGCAGCCCTGTGATCCGCTGGCCCAGATCAGACCATTCAAGATTGGACATGGTGGTCCTTCAGCCGTGGTGATGTACAAAGGTGTGGGACCAGTTAGGGATTTCATGGGATGTTTTGTTGGGATTTCATGGAATTTCATGGGAAATGTATGGGACATCTATGGGAAATATGTGGATATGGTTATGGGTCAAAATAAAAGACTTGGGGGACCACAGATTTAGGTCTATGTTTAGCATTAACCATTCAATTATTGGGGTACCTAATTTTGACCTATAGCCATATAATGGGATATGAATGGAATATTCATGGGGATAGTGAAGTTGGCAAGTGTTTGGAGGATCATTCCTCGGATCGTCAATGGTCAATAACCCTGGTACGGGAAGGGGCTTTGTGCTGCGACTTCGCTCGCGCAGCATTCCGTCAATAACCCTGGTTATTGAATCCCTTAAGAAGGTTGTCCCATTTATAAGTGGCTTATAACCCCACTCACTAACCACTTCCTAAATGGGATGATCCTCCAAGTACACTTCCAGTATTTTAATAGATTGCGAACTGGTATAGATGGCCTACTTCTTTCCATGATTTACTTCGCTATAGATGATGGTGAGCATCCCAAAGCTCCTCAATATGTTCGGTTGGTGAGCTATTATAATGAGAATTCAATAGGTATTCAACCAGATTGGTATTTTTGTCCTTTGTTTTTTGGTTAAAAAAATGGTGGTATTTACTGCTCAGCGAAAGAGTTCTTGGCCGGGATTATCTCAGATTGGCCAACACCTCTGAGTGGGTTGGTGATGTCACTTGAGTCTGTCTGAAAATCTGAAACGCGGCATATCCCCAAAATTGCAATTTTATAGAGAGTATGGTGATTAACCATGGCACTTAGGGGTACCCTGGTAGCCTTTTGACAAAGCAATTTTCAGTGTTTTCAGTTCCAGTTCTTAGCACTTGACCGGAACATTTTTGGCGGTTCTAAGTACCTCCCGGAAATGACGAAATGGAAACGATAAATGTAGCCAATGCAAAGACATTGGATATGATACGTATACAATACATCTTAAAGAACCATACTTACAACATAACAAATGTATGTTATAACACGCATATATATATAATTATACACAGTAGGTAACTAGTGATTCACTGATTTGGCACGCAGGATTGTGGGTTGTGTACCTGGCCATTGGTGGATTTGACGTGGAATCATGGCGACTTGGGAACCAGGACAAACACATGTTGTATTACCCTCTGGTAAACTAACATAACTATGGAAAATCACCATCTTTAATGGGAAAATCCACTATTTCCATGGCCATTTTCAATAGCAAACTGTTAGTTTACCGGAGGGTAGGATAAAACATCCCGTGATCTAATACACCATCTACTTAAACCAATTTGTTTCCCTTCACTATAAAATAGCCGTGTTTTCAAGACTGGTGCTGACCCACACAGGGACCTCCCCTTCACTCATCACATCACTTTGCGCAGGGGCCACATGGCTCCAGCAGTTGCAACTTGGCCCTTGGCTTTGAGGGGCCTTTTGTCTGAAACTTGAGCCATAAAAAATATCCTTGTTGATACATTGTTGATTGGTTATCTTAAGGAGTTATACTACCTACAGTGGCGTATTGGGGACACCTATCAAACAACTAGTACAATGGAATGGGACGATGGTATTTTGAATGGCTCACTTGGGTAGCCCATTCCATCCAGTGCTTTAACATCATTATCTGTTGATCATAAACACATTTTCCATTGGCCATGCAAATTGCAATTTTCGGGGATCAACAGCCCATTTTCACACGCTAATCTGACAAGATGAGATGCCCCTGAAGCACAGGAAGCCACTAATCCTCAAGAACTTCGGTGCCAGTATCCTCCAAATTAGTGACACAAGCTGTACATTTTGGGGTTTTGCAGTACGTTTACCCCAAAACCACATGGACTTAGGGCTTTGGTGTTTTGAATTCCAAGATCAGTTTTTGTTGCTTTTGGGCTGTGGTCAGCAACAATGGTTTCCATTAATGTTGAGTTATAGGTGACAAGTGGTTGCCAGGACAATCAACTGCCGGGTACACCCTTGTACTCCATAGACAGCTCTTAAGCCATACTTCTATACAAACACAGAACACATCATTCCCTTTTATATGTACATATATATATATACATATCATCCTACATATGTACATATATGTACATATATAGAATTATCTATATATTGGCAGACAGAAAGACGGAGACTGACAGACACATAGATTAGATTGGATTAGATTGGATTGGATTAGATTAGATCAGATTAGATCAGATTAGATAGCTAGATGGATACAGAGACATACTATCACTGTATGTACACCTACTTAGTCATCATGATATAAACAATAATTTCATGACACACATATATATATATATACACATCCTATGTCATATATGTATATGATATATTAAGACCCATCTGTATTTTCTGCCCATCCCGTTTTTCCAAAAGTTGTGTTGGTTCCAGGTCACGGCTGCGATCTACGTGCTGATCTTGTTGTTCTTTCTGATGGTCCTGCGTGGACTATTGTGATAGAAAAAGTCCCGGGCGCTGGGTGCATGAACCATTTGGACTCGGTGAAGAGTGGGTCATTCATTTAAGATTCAATGGATTGGTTAAAGGGAAAATTTACAGGATAGCTCCATATTTCATTGGAAAATCCATGGTTTCCTGTAAAATAATGGGATTTGAATGGAATATTACCCTCTGGTAGATTAACATAGACCCTGAGAATAGCTATTTTTAGAGAAAACTAATCTTCCAATCCCTATCTGCCAGGGTCTATGTTAATTTACCAGATGGTAAGATGATTTTTTTTTGAGCAGATAGCGATATGGATCGAGATGGAATATGCCCAGATTCATGGGTCATAAAACAGCGACTAGGTGGGATTCATATCCAAGTATTCTGCTTCGAAGACTGGAAAGGGATTTTTTTTTCCACCAAGCTCCTGGCAGCCTGGGAAAGAAGGAATAATCATCCAATGAATGTTGGGATTTACAATGGACATTCTATATATATATATATATCCATGATTCGGAATCCCCATAAACCACCTGGATTTGCGCTTTGTCGAGTTTTTTTCTCTGTTTTTTTTTTCCAATTGGAAATCCACTGCAACGTTTTTTTTTTTTTTTGGGGGGGGTCCGGATGAGCACATCCCATGGTTCAAGTGCACCTGGAAGTTTTTCGCCGTCTCCCCTGAGGCCCAACTGGTCTTTTTCCCGCTTGCCGGCGCCAGTGTCGCAGAAGCTGGCGGGGCGTCATGGTTGCGGATTCTTTTTTTTGTGAGTTAATAGAATGAAAAGACAGCATATATTACCATGTAAGGCATATAATATATACGATATTTAGTTTTTGATATAATGTAATATCATATCATATAATATGATATGCTATAGTATGATATATATATGATATGATATATCCTATATAGCGCCCCTATTTTCTTCCAGGATGTGAAAATGATGATGTTTCGCAGTTTCCCCCTTCACTCGATTTGCCAGGCTCGAACTCCTTCGACATCCAGCGATAGATGGCAGCAGGGAACTCAGCGGATGTGCGAATTTGGGTGGATGGAAAGGGGGGGTACCCTCTGGTAAACTGGTGGTTTGACCATCAACAAATGGGGATTTAATGGGATTTTAATGGGATATACCCTCTGGTAATGGCTATCAGTTTGCTATTGAACATGGCCCATTTAGTTCGTTGATTTACCGAACTTGAAGAGAGTGATTGTCCATAGTCCATATAGTTATCTTAGTTTGCCAGAGGGGTACCCTATTTGAATAGAAAAAGCAAAACAGTCTGGTCACGTAGAACGAGGGCATCGAATGATGCGAAATCACAAGAAATGTATAGAAATGTGGGTTTCAAATTGGACTGATAAGATGACATCCAACAGTTCTACCAGTTCTCAGTTGTCCCCTGTGCCATGTTATCCCATGTGCCGAGATGTCCACAGGAGCAGCCAGAAAGTTTCGATGCTCCAGGAACCCACGGAGCGTCCTTTGAGTAGGCGAAGCTGAGCAGTTCTTGGGTGATCTCGAATTTTGGATACTCTTCCCATGGTTTTTGTGGTTAATAATGGTTAGTGGGAAGATCATACTCCAGATTTTCAATTGGTGAATTATGGTGAATTGGTATGGATAGTATTCCCATTATTAACTATGATTCATCATTACTCACCATTGTTAATCATCATTAGCCATTACTAACCATTATTAACCGTGGATTGAAATGGCTTACGATTTCCGTTTTCGAGAAAATCAGTGGGAACTTCAACATCGTAAAATGAAGGCACTGAACCACAGAAGGCCATATTTTGAGATACTCCCTGAAATTTAGCACTGAAAAATAGGCCTTAAAAAAAAACGCTAGGTGCCTCCATTCGTAGATAGCTTCCTGTTGAAATTGGCCATTGACTTAATTCACCATCGAATAACACTAACATACACGAAGCATCATAGATCATCAGAATTCATCAGGCCTGTTAGTACTCTCAGCTCCTGTGGCCATGTTTTGTTGCTCATGGGATCTTTGAGATGCTCGTTCTGGCAGTGAGAGGACGATCATTAGTAGAGTAGAATCGCTTAGTGACCTTGGCAAATGCATTGACATTTCTAATATATTTCCATTGATATGTCTTATATATGTTCTAATATATTTGGCAAATCCTCTCAAGAATCCATTGGCAGTTACATTATGATATATAATGATATATATATAATACATATATATATATATATATTTGCGAATCATTGGCATAATCGTCTAGGACCAGGAGTTCCTGATTATTGTTATTTTTTTTCATGCGCCTATCAAATAATTTCCGTCGGTGTTTGCAAAAGATGGGAACCCAAAACGTATTTGCCACATCATCTCTTGTTTGTTCCGGGAGACCAAGGGCTCTTCAGGGAAAATCTTGGTGATTCGTTGGATGTGAAATGATCGGAATAGGTTTGTTTGAACATGGAGTACTTGTACCCCTAAATCCATCTCAATCCAATGGTTCATCATCATTTCGCTACTAAAACCGGAGAAGACACATCCAAAGGGTCTGGATTTCTCGCCAGATACCTGCACAAGAGAGACGGCTACTACAACCGCCGCTCACTGAGATCATGCGTATTCAAGCCCCTTCAAAGGTGAGTTCCTCAATAGATAAGAAAGGATTAAAATACCGTGGTTGTTGGTGGTTCATACACCCTGAATAAACCCCCACCATGGTTGGGAGGGCCAGCGTGGACTAGGGGGTTGCTCAAAGCCTGTGATCTGTGTGCTCTGATTTATACCCAGCATTTGGGCAAGATCATGATGGCCGAGCCCTGCAATTGGTGAGTACATCATCCCCAAAATGACGAAGCTTTCCAGTTGGGGGATTGTCCGAATTTACCCAGAAGCGTGCCTGAAATATCCAGAATCCATAATGATTAAACTCATAGATGAAGCTGAAGCAGGTGGTGTTGGTGGTGATGATTGTTCCGGACCCAGATTCGTTTCCCATGTTGGATTGCCTTCACCCATGTGGAGGTTTCCTAAAATAGGGGTACCCCCAAATCATCCATTTTAATATGATTTTCCATTATAAACCATCCATTTTTTGGGTACCCCCATTTTAGGAAACCCCTAGGAAACCCCTATGTTCAGACCAACATGTACTTGAGATGTTGGACCCGATCTGAGGTATTGTTCCTGACTGGAACCTGCAAATCAAGACCCTGGAGCAGCAGTGCGCAGCCTTGTGGAATGGTGCACATAGTTGGATATATTCATCAAAACTGGTTGTAGTACTTGGGAATATCATGGGATATGATGGGAATATAATCTTGGGGATATATACAAGGTGGTGAATCAGGAAATTCCCACCTGAGATGGTGTTCAAAATTCAAAGTGATGGTTGAACAGTCCGGATCTGATAAATCGTATGGGTCTGGGTACTGAGTCAAAAATTCCTGGCCCTCTCATTGTGGCTACGCCTACGCTCAAAGCTACTGTGTTGGAGGTATTCCGTTTTAGGGCTGCACTGCAGATTTCAGGTGTCGGAACATCAATAGAGAGGCACCCTTCATTGTCCTCAGTTAAAAGGAATGTGTGAATGGGTTTGTCTGGGGTATACCCTCTAAATGATCCCGGAATATGATGAACCAGGATGAACCAATGGATTCTGGGTTTGTACATGTTTATACCTAGTTTCAGACACACCGACATATCAATATAGTACCAAACCGACTATTCTAGACTGTTCAGTCTAAGGTATCTGAGGGGCCTCACTGAGCAAAGCCCCTCACAAAGTGCAGTTCCAACATGTTGCCCGTCGTGCTCATCGAAACCGGTTTCTTCAGGCCAAGGCCCGCGACAAGCGGGCTGCCTCCGCGGCAGCAGCCGGCACAGTCCGCCTGCCTCGTGTTAACCGAAACCGCCCGGAGCAACCCTGAAGCGGTTTAGAAACTTCAAACGTGCCAGGCGCAGCACCCCGAGCTGGTGCTTCCACGCTGCGCGCCCTGGGAAGCCGTACAGGACAAGCTGAGCTGCCGAGCCCTTAGCTCCAAGGGCAACGGGCTTCATAAGACGCAAAGTCATTTCGCCCGTTTTCTGCCAGNGACAAGCTGAGCTGCCGAGCCCTTAGCTCCAAGGGCAACGGGCTTCATAAGACGCAAAGTCATTTCGCCCGTTTTCTGCCAGGGCTCTGGGACGTGAACTCCCTCCTGGACAGAAAGGGCGTTTTCCTGGAAGCGGCGCAGGGAAACGTCGAGCAACTGGTGCAGGAGCTGGCGCGGGCCTCAGCATGACAAGTGCACGACAATTACCCAAGTCGCAGAGCCGGAACCCGCCGAAGCAAGAGGCCTAAAGGTCTCGCCAGAAGCGCTGGGCCCCTGGATTCACCACGTACAATCGTGGTGTATCCTGAAGCCGGCGTGCAAAGCGCTGGACACGCCGAAGGCCAGAGCAAACTCTGTCCGCCCCTTCGCTGATGCAACGAAACCCGTTCAGTTGGTTGCAAAACTCCGTTAACTTGGGAGTAAAGGTGTTTCGTTTTGTGCTATGTTTTCTCCCCCACCCTTATTTGGGTGTGTCTGAAAAAAGCGGGGATGATGATCTTAACCACACATTTCATGGTTGATCCTGTCAGCATGTTCCCCAGATGATTTTGAAGGGCCACAACTGGGGCCATTCCCAAGTCCGATGGTGGATTAAACCTGGTTGGTTGAGTGTGGGATTCCCAGTTCATGGATGATAATAATCCCCTAGGTATATCGGCTAATAATCCCATATGTAATCATCAATCAACCAACACTTCTTGTGAACATGGGTCTATAAATATCTAGAAATGTGGATATCTAGAAAGGTTACAGGTTGTATGGCTCATTACCAATGAAAAGGCTGACCTTCTTTTTTTGGGTGGGATGAACATCCACTTACATCACTTACCACCTATTTCAGCGATTGTGGTAAACTCGATAATAAACCGTCACCAATGTTGCGTTTATGGCATCCCCAAATGGTAGGTTTATGGCATTGCGTTCACCACATTAGACAATTTTTATATTTCGCCAATTTTCAGCCAATACTACACCCAATATTCACCATAGCTGCTGGGATGTTCAACTTCTATTTTGATATATTTTGATATTCACCCATCATGTGGTTAATGCATAGACATGAGATATTTACACACTGTCATGTCTTAACCCAAGGCAGTTGGGATGATGCACCGCGACCGCCAGGTATTTGTACCGAGGTGCCCTACAGATGGTGGATTTCCAATTGCCATGTTTGATTCCGTTGGTAAAACCATGCCATCAAAAAAATCCCCAATGTCACCATTTTTATGGCTAGTCTAAACCATTCCGAAACGGGTGGTTTTTATTCTTGTTTTACCCCATGATTTTTCAAACATGGCTTAACTGGTCGTTTTTTCCATAGGGAAATGGAGGTTTCGAACTGGGAACATCATCGAACTGCATGGGGATGTTTGGATGCAGTTTGCCATTGAAGCCATGGTCCATTGATGATTTTCCCAGTAGAATCACCAATTCGTGCGGGAATTCTCCAGTTTGCTATGTTAGATAACCAGAGGGTATATTAATATTATGATATATTATGTATATTATGGGATGTGAATGGAATATGAATGGGGATAGCATCCCATCTCCGAAAAAATGAACAACCCGCAGAGTCACCATGGTGATATGGTGGAAGCCGGGGATGAAATCACATACTTGAGACCTTGGAAAGGGGGATGTTTGATATAAGGAGATGGGGTTAATTTGACTATGCAAACCCTCACAAAGATTATGGTTAAGATATAAAACACACAATCTTACAAAACTAGCGGTACTTATATAACTGGTCAATTTGCTTGGGGATTACTTTTAATCATGAATGAATATCCAAGCGAGCATGAATCTCGTAGATGAGGCATAGTTCGTAGTGGGAATCATCTCCAAATGACTATGTCATATCATTTCAGCATGCTTGATTAGCACCCGAGGTCAAACCAACATAGATGTGCTTTCTCAAGGAAAACTGTCTACAAATGCGGGTATTTCCAATTCTATGTTAGTTTGGAGGAGGGTACATTTTATCCAGATGCCCTCTAAGTCGTAAACCCTGGGATATCAAGCGACAACCATGAGGAGTTACCCAATGAACAGAGACGGGCACATATGGGGTTATTCAGCAACAGTCATGGGTATATTGATGGACGAACGCGGGAATTCAAGGAGCAAACATAGGCACATATAATCTATAAGTATCATAGGAACCATGTGTGTTCAGGCATTTGGCGTTGCCATCTTTGATTGCTGGAGGATGGCTGAATGGCGACTCAAAATGTGTGTGTTTTTGGTCAGCCAACAGCGAATGGATGTGTGGCAGGGTATTCACCAAAACATTGGGGGACACTACATGAATTTGGCTCCAACATTCAAGACCTCAGAAATCAGTTTCAAGTGGACAACAAAAATGATCACGTTCATTCTCCGGATGCAAAGACAAACGCGAGAGTCGAACGGAGTGTTTTGTTTTTGCTTCACTAGTCTTTCAGGTATCACACCCATGATGGTATCAATGATGATACGAGGTAGTGCTCTACAGTTTTGAGTAGTTGGTTTACAGCCCCCATTGACTAGTTCAATATATCTACCAAAATCCCACCAGTTATTGGAGTCATACTACCTTAGCTAACAAGCTGCACCCTTGGAGCCACCCTCGAGTTTGCCACGCCACGGCGCCTTTCGTTCCATGATTTACCTCTAAAAACGATGGTGATTTTCCATAGCTATGTTAAGCCATTGATAGAAGACATCCCTGTCGTTACAGTTCGCACATGGTTAAACTACCAGAGGGTATCCCACGACCTCACTGTGACCTCACTGGAATATATGGTTAGTATAGGGAATCATCCCCAAATGGCCTTAATTCAAATTAGTGAATTTTTATAATTTACCCAGAAATTGATGATCAAGATCGCAGAAACCCGGCAGGTGACTTTGCTTTGCTCATCAAGGAAGTGACCGACGAGGGAGCGATCGTCCAGGAGGGTTGGACAGGTGAAACCTGTGGCGATTTCTCGGTTGACTGGTGAAGGAGGGTAGGTGAAAATGTCTTACCCTCTGGTATATTAACATAGACCCTGAGAATAGCTATTTTTAGAGGAAACTAATCTTCCAATTCCTATCTGCCAGGGTCTATGTTAACATACTGGAGGGTAAAAACTAGCGTAAAATGGCACAATTTTGTGGAAAATCACTTGGATTGGAATAGATCATACTCTTCCTCAGTGGTTGCACTCTACAAATCGAATCGATTCGCAAGGTTGGCAATTGAAGCAATACCAACATCTCATCCTCATCCGCACATCTCAAGGAAGGTCATTTTTGGGTATTCCTTGCACTAACAAGGAAAATTAATGTCTAGACATGTCTGGACCATTTTAGGGCCAACAAGACCCAACGAAATGTTCATCGGTTTTTCGTCATGATTTAGTACCCTCAGTGCTTGCTAATACTTGCATGATTGCGGAGACACAATGAAAGCAGCATTCAATGATGATGCCCGTATATTTACCCACACATACTGGATTATTTTTGACACTTCCCAACAGATGTGGATGGGTTTACACCTATGATTCCTATGATCCTATATTATCCTATATCTATGGGCAATGAACATGAAGCTATGTTGCTGTGCCAGCTATTTAGATGTTCACCAGGGTACCAGAGTTTTCAACGCCGGATACAGCCGGAGGATCCTATTCACTTCGTAGCTGATCGTTTTTCACCCTGGTGATCATCAGTCCCCGATTCCCACATTTATCCCATCAATACATTACCTAACTATGAATGGTTTATCCCATTTATATGGCATTTATCCGGTTTATTCATGTTAATTCCATTTATCCCATTTGAAGTGGTGGTATTTGGTTACTGTATCCCACAACTGGTTTTACCCCATCCCATAAACACGGACACCCGGCAATCACCGTTTCGCAGGACGTGACGACGGGAGTTTATGGCTTCATCCCCGAGGTGGGTTTGATGATTAGGGGGAGAGAGAAGTGGAGTTTTCCATCGGGTACCCCAATAGCTGGATGGTTTATTTCATCGAAAATCGTCTTAGAATAAATGATTTGGGGGTAGCCATATGTTGGGAAACCTCCAAGTAGCGTCTTTTTATGAGTTGGGTAAAGCGATAGAAATGATGGATATGGTTTGATATTGTGGTTGATATTTGGGATGTGGTTTAATGATAGAAATATGGGTATGGCTCAAAATTATTAACCCTATAGTTGGTTGGTTGATGTTAATTTACCATTAAACATGACCATTTTTGGTACCATAATTTTGAGCCATAGCCATATAATGAGTTCATAGAAATGTTGAATATGTTCATGGGTCATCGGAAGATATCATGGGAACCATCAGCAACTATAGTCAAGCGAGTTGGATTGAAAAAATCAGTTCTTGGGGGATGGATTGAACAATATTCATCAATCCATTTAATCCATTTAAGCATTTGAATTTATATTGCGGAATGAGTAATGACCATAGTTTCATGACTATCTAAAGTAATATGTCTGAGTCCTTATATATTACTATTACACAATATCTGTGTTTATCATCAATATTCATCATTATTTATGAGTAGTTGTAAAGAAAGCCTAGGCCTAGTTTTATGTTTTTGGATGCCCTTTTCGGGATGACCATAAACCATAGAAAGTGTCTTGATCCATCCGCACAAGAGGCAACTTCACATCCGCACACCCCTCCAGATAGCTCATGGTCTAGTGGAGATATACAATATACAGAGATACAAAATGATATGGATATACCAGATATACCCTCCGGTAATCAAATGTGGCTAGCTGGGAAATCCTTTGTAATCAATGAAGGTATAGCTGGGAAATTCATCGAACTAAATTGGGGATGTCCATTGCCATGTTTGATTATTGGAGGGTAAATGGCATGTACAACCAACTTGATATGATTGTGGGTGTGACTGAAAATGGCAGAGATTATGAATCATTGGATTTTCTTGATTTTCCCCCAGATTCGGAAAATACTTGGATTTGGATTCAAACCAAAGATTTAACTAGGCCTGGAACTTGTTGGTGATCAACTGTTCACAAATGATGGTTGTCGGATGGCTACATATCGTGTTGTACCAACAGGTTAAATGAGGATTCTCCGAGCAATATGGCAAACTCTATCAGCTAGTAGCTTGGGGTCTTGCAGAGAATAAACTGGGAAATCCTGAAATATCAGGGTTGTGAGTTTGTGGCTTGAACCAAGGTAGGGTTTACGTTGAAAATATGTTGCAGATTCATGTTGCACATGGAAGGTTTCGACTTAGGTTCCCGCTCAAACATGGGGCGAAATTCCAACTCTCAAGTCACCTAACATGGCTGGTTGCAGAAGTCAACGTTTCAAGATTGCCTTTAAGCAACTGCGATCTCCCAAGCATAGCTTTGGTGCTTCACGGTGCCAGGAGAACCTTGGCAATTTGGAGCTACTCCCAGGGGACACAGTGCAGGGAGGGAGGCCAGCTGAAGAGATACAGAGTTTCGTTTTTTTATGTTTGTTCTCTCCCAAATTATGAGAGATAAGCCACAGAAACAAAACATATTAACAAAAAAACTTGACTCTTCCAAGAGTGTTAAGACATGACTATGTCATATCCAAGATAACTATAAGACTATAAGATGATGAAGCCAAGCAGAATAAGTCAGTCTTGAAAGGAAAAGAATGGGGCGATGGATCGGTCTACTGATCGATGATCACCTTGACCCAACTCATGGAGCAAAAAAGTTGATCAGAACTGGTGGTTTCATCTCCTGATATATTACATATATGTACATTATAAATTATAGATTGTATCATGTATATAACTCAGATATCTCATATTTATATAGTCCTCAGATGTAATCATATAGAATCACAGATCACATAAACTCATAGTAAACCACATATTCACACAATCTCATACATACATAAATGAATCTACGTGCCATGGTACAGTAATTTCGGATGGATCAAAAACGCCGATGATGTTTGGATTCCCATCATGGGATCGATGACCAAGATCCTGGACACCTGGATGACCATTTTTTGACCATGGCACAAAAAAATATGTTATCTAATATATGATCGTACACACATGTGTATGTATATATATACACATACTTGCATATCATGTTATATACATATCTCATTATATGCATATTCATATATATCATGTATATAATATAATCATGTAAATTATGTACAACAAGATATGTGTGTATATATACATGTAAACATTTGCATCCAATGTAAATTGCAAATGTCCACTTCAGTAGCAGTGCGACATGGGCACTAGTTACGAAGCAACACCCAGCAGCTCAGCATGAAATCAGGTGTACCTACATGGACACCACGGTGATACAAAGTGGGGGGACATGGACCGATGGCTGAAACTGATGCATGGTGGGCAAACAAGAAATCAGACACTTCAGTAATGTTAGGTGGTTTACAAATGATTTTGTTGTGATATTCAAATTATATATATATATAAACAGTATTTACTGTATATGGTGGTTTCTAAAAACGCTATAACTGTGGTGACTTTTTAACAATATCTACGTGCTGATTTGTTATAGTTCGGTATCCACTGCTTCATTGATTGAACGACCACGAATGAATGAATCTTTCTGGACAACTACAACAACCCCAGTGTGACGTCACTGGAAACAATGGTTTGTCTCAAGGTAACTATCCCAAAATTGAATTACTCTTCAGGTTTCCTTGCTTTGTGGGCCGGGCCGACGCACACGATGGTCAGTGAGTACTGTTCTGTTGCCAGATACTCTCTGGGAATCATATGTTGCAACAGAAAATCCACGATTCATATTTGATTTTCCGATGAACCCCTCCAATTAAGGGGGATTTTCCATTGGCACGTTTTTTAACAGAGTGTAGATGAAGATAGGGTGTTGACTCTACTATATAGGGGCCTGAATCAATAAGCATGGAGATTTATCCACCGAAACTTGGGACTTGACAAAAAAACATGGATTGCATGTGTGTGTGTGTGGGTGTATGGATTTGTGTGTGTGTGTCCTTAATCAATGGCGGATTTAACAATTTCACCTGCAAGAATGAGGGTATAAGACCAAGCATAATGGGGATATGAGTACCCGGCAATGCAATATTATCACATGAATAGACAAGTAGAGGGGTTGCTTGAACTTTGCTTGCCTTCGCGAAAGCTTCACAACCGATAGTGGACGACCCAGTTTTGCTTGTGGTATCTGGATGCATTTGGTACTTATCCGTCACTCATATATGAACAATGTCGGTTTTTGTGTCTTTCGATGGCACCATTCAGAAGGGTTTATGGGGTTGAGCACCCCAAAAGGCCCAACCTTCGTTTGTGGGGCAACATTTTGAGGGCAGTACCTTGAATTTCCATGAAGTACAAGTCCACGTAAGTCTATGTTCATTATTTTGGCAAAGTCCCAAAGTCCTCTTGCTTCCAATCGTCTAGATTGTTCTAGTCCGGTGCCTCACATTTCCATGATATATGTTCATGATCGTTCATTGGTATTATTGTGACAAACCCAGCAATTTCACAAGACCCCATCTACCAAATTTTACAATTTCCGAGGATTGAAAGACTTTTTTCGGAGGTTCAGGATGGGTGATTCCGCTTACTGAATTCCCTAATGACTTGCCATTGTCCATAGGAAATCTCCCAAACCTTTGGGGTATATGCCATTTTCAGAGGCACAAAAAAAAGTCCATTGCTCATTGCCTAAACCAACATTTTTTGAAGGTTGAATCACCATTTTTGTTGGCTAACATGGGTAGAAGAATATACAAACCATCCGATCTTGTATGGCTTCGAAGCTTCGCAAGGTCCAGATCCTACCATGTTGCGCATGCAGAGTGGCATAGTCTTCGAATGGGACGAGGAGTTTGAACAAATTTCTCCACCACCAGATGTCCTTGTTCTGGAGGTGGGTTGATTAACTTTGATTTGCTGCAGTTCAAGCCCTTGGCCAGTTATCGTTATGGTTATAAATGGGTCTATGATCGCATAAATGGGGTTATAACTGACTTAAAACTGGTAAAGGGCCACAACTGTCGAGTTTTTTTTTTTGTTTTTTTCGCATTGGTAAATCGCAATATTCATATTGACTAGGGAATATGTCTCTTCATTTTTGTGGGGACCATCTGAAGCAAATATCACGGCTGGCGCTCTGACTATTTTTCCTTGCAGAGCAATTGTTGGTTCTATGCTGGGTGCTACGGAAACGATGATCAGGGGTATGTATTCGTACAGATATTGGTACTGTACCCATGATATGCGGCTCATACACTATGACATCTCTACATTATTTACAATAGACATGTACATTTTAAAATATATAGTGCTATAAATTGATGGAGCTTATGAAATATGTTTCTACATTATTGTTTTCTTATCCATATAATTCCATATACAATATCAATATTCTATCATATGATATTATCTTATTATGAAATATATTAAGTTATTTTGTACATCATGTCATTTAGAAATGTAAATGTATAATGTATTGTATATATATGTACAGTGGAACTAGCTTGAAATCATTAAAACATATAAAACCATGGATGCGCATCTCATTGCGACAGCTAAAAAACATCTTATGGTTTTTTGCGGGGTTTGGAATCTCACCATGCGGTCTTGTCACATGGATGAAAAAATACCCAGTCCTTGGGGTGTGTCGGTCAGCAATCCAGGAATACAACCATTGTGGTCGGATTTCCTTTGTGGGATGGACTATATGCCGAAAAAAGAACCCACAGCCATGGATACGAAGTACGAATGGATAGGCGGAAGGTTGCTAAGAAGTCGGATTCTGGTGCACTGGCGGCCCATGTAGAAGAGACTTTGATATCATTGATGACATCGCAAAGCAGGGTACCCTCTGGTAAACTAACATAGCTATTGAAAATGGCCATTTACAGTGGATTTTCCCATTGAAAATGGTGATTTGCCATAGTTATGTTAGTTTACCAGAGGGTAAGCTATATACATATATTACGTACATTCCATGAAGAATGAGGATTTCCAAAGTACATGAGGGTTCAAGATAACAACTTCTCAACAGCCTCGCAAACCCCTAAACTGATATTCAAAATAAGTAAAGCTTTCGGTAACTATGACTATGATGATATGTTTTACAGACCTGTTGCGATATTGCTACATAGGATGGATTAAAATTCTAGAAGCACAAAACCACAGATGGATATTCTCAGTTTTCAACCGCCTGTAGATTCATTCTCCTGCTGCTTTTTCAGGGGTTTCCAGTGATTCCAGAAATTCCTGGAGCTTCAGATGTTCCATGATGTTCCCAAGCACAGCCGCCCCAAAGCCTGGAAAATCAGTAGTCATAGTCTGCCAGTCTGCCAAGTACCCTGAGTTTGTATTCTATTTTCAGAGGACCTTCAGCAAGTCCAAGTGTCCCCACTAAGCGTCCCCTGCCTGTGAACATCTGTGAACTGAGAAAAGCCTGATGGGGAAATGTATGGAGAACTGTACGATTTGCATTTTTTGCTTGAAATGTGAAGTATCTCACGCTCAACTATTTTTGTGTGAAATATGTGCGTGGTTAGCATATCGATTAGCCACTTAAACGCGTAGCCGTGCAAATCTTTGAGTCTTGTTGCAGGTGTAGTACATAATGTCCTTTATAACGTACCTGAAATTTTGGCACTGTCCACTTGTTTGGCCATGTTTTGCCAACCCATGTTTTAATCAATGTCGTTACAGCCCACCCACATTTTTTTTTTTGCTTCCGACCACATGGATACTTTCCTCTTCAAACATTGAATCTGAAAGTCCGAAGTTGCAAAATTTGCCAGGTCTGTACAAGTTCCCGTGTAGAAGCGAAAGTATGGAAGTGAACTTCGTTTTTTCCTACTGGAGTCATTGGATCGCAGTTGCAAGAAGTGCAGACTCTGTGAATCTTATGCTGGAAATTCTTCATTAATCATTAGTCCCCCTGATCAGCACCCCCATAGTTCCAAACATGTGTAAATCTGAATTAAACCATGGTTTCTTGGGTGTTTACTGCCGATGGGATAAAAACCCTCTTGATTGACCCATTTCTGCTGGCTGGGGTGTTGGGAGGAACCCTGATTTATATCCGCATCAAAACCTGGGTTTTCCGCTACCATCATTTGCGCACCGAGGGCTAGAACTCAGATGTGTTTTCTCAGGGGCGCATCCCAATTAGAAAATGAACAATAACCAGATGATACCCCAGTTCCATATGGGATATCACCAGTTCAATGTGTTGGTTGTGGGTGGGTTAGACACACTTTACTGGGATGGGCATCCAAGTAGTGGGCTGATATGTTCAGAGACCAGACCACCAAATGCCTTAAAGTCACGTCGTGAATGGGGCCAAACTATGCAAGAGGGTTGCTGCACAATGTGAAAAGCCATGAAAAGCCTGAGGTTCTCGAGGTCTTGCATGGTATTGAAGTGAAGTGTTTGTTGCAGCTTGCATCTTCGTCACTGGCTCTGACACTTCCCTTATACTTGTTCATGCCTCGCCACGCGCAATTTCGATCAATTTCGTGGAGCTCCATTGAGCCCCAAGACCAATTCGGGCAGTTTTTATTTTTGTTTGCTTTTTGCCACGCCAGGAAAAGAAGGCACCGCAAAACCCCATGCTTGACCATCATTTTCTTCACCTAGCCCATGATACCCAATTGCAGAAAATGCACACGCTAAGATATCTAAGATTAGCAACCAGGCGGCCAGGGTCTTTGGACCAAGCCAGGAGAACGGAGAGGGCTTCATCATTCCGTCCGAGCACCAGGCAAGCTGTTCAAGAGCACATCTGTAGAGGCGGCGGCCAAATATACAAACAGATTGGAACTAGAGAGTGGGCTCTGAATTTTTGGATGGTTTTGGGGCTCGGATGCGCAAAGTAGAACACGCCAGCGTAGCTGCAAGACACTGCCCGCGAGGATGCTTTTCGCATGATTCGCGTGCTGCGGCGGGACATCAGATGGCACGACAGTCGCCGTGACTCGTTTTTTTTCTAGATGGCCTTGATTCGGCGCATGTTGGTTTGTTGACCTTGTGTGATTCACCCATGCTGATGTTTCTGATTAGCACCTTGTGGCGGGAAAAAAATTGCCCATGATTTGAAAGCAACTGTCAAGGAGAAAAACATCACGCCAAATGGCACCCATTTCAGCAGAATCATCTTTTAACATGACAATCAACGTGGGACAATTTTGCCCATTCTGTGTTGCCATGTATTTATAGGCGTGACATTGAGCTGCGTTGATATCGAGGCCGCACTGGCTCATATTCTTTTGTTCGTCGACTAGGTTTCCTCGTGTATAAGATCACCAGTCTCCGTTCCCAAATCATTGTTTTTAAGTTTCACATCGAAACTTCAGGGGATGCAAACGATCGAGATTGGGATCGTTCGAATCGAAAATTTTAGCTCGCAATCATCTCAGAACTGCTTGAAACATGTTTGATTACATTTTTGTGACATCTCCTAAGCCTATAATCCCTTGGCCCTCATTTGAAAACCCTCCATGAGGTCACCTAAATGAATAGACCAAACATGACTAAACCGTAGTTTCCATTTGGTGGGCATTTAAATTTAGAGAGAAGGGAATATATCAAATAGTTTTCCCCATCATGGTCATGAAAATCACTACAGATCATGATTTTATTGTTTGCGCATATTCCGTAGTATTCTCATTACAAGGGGAAGGGAGTAATCTTGACGCTTTTGACCCCTTCACATTATTCCAATGTGTGCATCGGGTGCCATGTCGCCAAGGACTCTTTCCGGGTCAGTTTGTCCAATTCGATACAGCTCTGCCGCACGAGGCGAAAACGATTTTTTTGGTAAAAAAAAAAATTAGGCAACTTGGGTGTGTCTGAAAATAGGAGATTAAACCATAGACCTTCATGGGATCAATCAGCTCATGGATATATCACCAACAATATGATTTTTAGGTGTTCTTGAAACTGGGGAATCAAACCCTAATTTATGGTCATGTACAAAGGATAATCCTGCAAGCATTGGATTTGAGTGATTTTAAGGGTATCGTTTTCAGACACAACCATTTCAGCACAAGGACAAAAATACCAAGAACTGCTGGTAACTGGGAATTGTAACCCGCAAATATCCGAAACATTGTCAAATTTAACAGAAACATGATGATTAACCATTGGATTATTTTGGACTATCTTTTTGCTTCTGGACAAATCATGTCTCTGGCTCTGTGGGTCAAATTAATATATATTAATTCCCAAATTCGGTTGATCATCAAATCGTTTTTTTTGAAATACATTTGGGATGGGAGAGGAAAACTACAAAGGTTTTGGCCTCATAATTGATCAATATTGTATGCTCAATTGTATTGCAACAGTGGGCCCTCCCACTCATACCCAGCCACACTCAGTTCTATCCCAAGGCAAGCATTTTTAGAACATTCGCCAATGGAAACCAGGCGGTATCATACACGTTTCTTGTGGTTCCACATCAGTTTTGGCCGTTGGGGTCCCGGTATCATGGCACGTAGTCAAGACGTCATGTTGCAAGTGACAACCGCATTCTTGCACTATAACCCACACAACTAGTGGCCAAGATTGGGAACAAATATGGAACAGATTTAGAGAAACGGTTTATTGGGGAGCATGAACTAACCCATAGTGCGAATATTCACTGACCAACCCAACCAGTATTTCATGAGATGGGATGGCGGTATTGTTCTGACAGACTTGATGCCACCTCCTACATCTTGCCGGCGTTGAGTGAGTTGGGAAAAGACACCATTTTGGGACACAGCCGACATAGCTAGTAAACCCTGATCAGGTAGTTCAATACCTCAGTCATCTCTAATCTTGTGCCATACATGGGGATATCAACTAGTTCAACCGACTAAAGACAACGTGACATGGGGATGGGTCAAAACCTATCATTATCAATTTAGATGGGATGAACATCCATAATCCCAGCTATTTTGATGTTCACCAGGCTACAGAGTTTTGACTCAGCTTGTTTGCAGAGAATTCAAGTTTAGCCATATTGGGCAAATCCATCCCGGAATGGGAAAACTTTGGTGGAAACTCCATTTTTCAATGGCAAAACCAAAGGATTTCCTGCTGATTTTCCTGAAACATCCAGTTAGATCGATCGAAGAAAATAAAGCCAAATAAACCCAATAATAAACTATTTCTAAAATCATCATTTTTGTGGGTGGTATCTTTACCATTCCCAAATGGTATTTGTTTATGGCATTGGGGTTCTCACATTGTAACATTAGTTGTATTACATCACTTTTCACCATTTCTTATCATTATTAACCATCTATATATCATCATATATCCATGGTAAATATCCCAGTTAGTAGACCATTCCATGAATATCAATATGAATCATCTTCCTATCTCAAACAATCCCAATTTCAGAATTCACATCTCCATTTCTACGATTTCGATCTTCCCATGACTCGCCCTCCGTTGCCCCTTCCGTGTCGCAGGTGCCGGTGACGTCGCCGTTGGATCCCGAGGCGCCGGTGGCGTTGCGCGTGCGTGGCTTGGAGGTGCCGTCGAGCCGTGGTGCGGTGGAGTGGAGGTCCTGAGATCAACGGCGAATTCTATAGGGAAAACTGATGTGGATATATATATATATATAATATGGAAACTAATGGGACAAATATATTAATACCATCAAATTAATGGGAAAATGATGGGAAAATGAAATTCACTGGATTGGTTTAAGGGAAAATTTGACCAGGAAACCCCTATTTTTGATGGGAAAATCCATGGTTTCCTGTAAAATTTCCCTTAAGCAAATGGGAAAACTGATGTGGATATATATATATAATATAATATGGAAATTAATGGGATAAATATATTAATACCATCAAATTAATGGGAAAATGATGGTAAACCAATGGATTTAGAGATACCCTCTGGTAATTTGTTACAGTTTGCTATTGAAAATGGCCATAGAAATAGTTGACTTTCCCATGACAAATTGGTAAAAGGGCTTCTGACTAGTTGCACTTGAAATGCCATAGTGAAATCGGTCAAAGCTAATTCTGCCTCTTGACAAGCTTGAGGACAATTCGTACAAATCATTGGTACTTAATTCCAGTAGCTAGGTATTTCCAATCTGCTTCCATTCACAACGGAGCTTCGTTCAGTTGATCTTAGCGTAGTTCCAGGACGTCTGCGGAAGGGAAAATGGGGGTAAACCAATGGATTTAGGGATACACCATTTTCAGACAAACCCAATCTGGGAGACTAACTTGAGGCATTCGAATCCCAACCCCCGAGAATTAAACCCCCCCTAAATGGTCAAAATGATATGGAAATATGTGGAAATTCCCGACTAAACCATTTTTTAAGGGAGTGTTCAATACTAGGGGGAAGGGATTAATGATCCCCCATGTGGAGGTTTCCATAAATGGGGGCACGCCAAAATATAGTTGGTTTATAATGAAACATCCCCCCAAAAGAAGATGATTTAGGGGTACCCCCCGGGTATGGAAAGCCCCATTTTACCATGGTTAGTATGGTTAACACCTGGTAATATGGGAAAGATTGTTAATATGGTAAATGTTTGAATTCATTTTGACCACATGGACTATTTTTGACTCGGAAGACGTAGGAAAGAAAGGTATAGGGAAATCCCAAAAGATATATCAGATAACTCAACCCCTTTGCGAGACTTAAGGGCCTCCTATGTTTAATAGTTGAAAGTTAGATGTCATGTAAGATGTATTTTGATACTGTATGTTGTTTTGAACTTCGCCCCTAGGTGACTTCACTGACTTTCCAGATCAGCCCTATACAATTGCATTCACATACCATTCCATTCTATAATTCCATGTTACTATACTTTTCAAAAATAGGTGCACACTTGTATATATGGAGGTTTCGTTAAATAGGGGTACCCCCAGTCCTTATCCATTTTCAATCCGGATTTTCCATAACAAAAACCATCCAGCTATTGGGGTACCCCCAGCCACTAGGAAACCCCCCATATACGTATTACACATTCCATGATGATCCCAATGGACCCTAGAAATTTTTGAGGCTTGACTCATTGGATTGGGTTGAGGGAAAATTTGACCAGGAAACCCCGATCTATTTCATAGGAAAATCCCATGGGTTTCCTGTAAATTTTCCCCTAACTCAATCCAATGATTGACACCACCACACGTCCGTTGCTTTCTCGACTGCAGATTCGTTTCTCGCTGGAAGAAGCCTACGAGATGATACCCCAAGGCGCGCGCCGATGATGCGGCGTGATCCGGGAGGGATTGAGATGCAGGATTTTTTCATGAAAGATTTAAAGTGATGAGATTCATGGTAGTTAGTTGTAAGTGTGATATTTTTCTGATATGTTTATGATGATATATCATAATTGAGTATAATATAGTATATAATCTTATATATATACATATATTTGTAAGATTTAGATTTAGAAATCACTAGTTGACTACAAATTTGTTCATGATATTCATAGGTGATGAAAACAGTTGGGTATCCTCTACTCTCGTTGGGCTTGTTTCAACGGCCAAACGAAGGGATTTGAGTACCATATGAAGTTGGGCTGTAATGGGATATTATTGGGTTTATACCCTTTGGTAAACTAACAGATTGCTATTGAAGCCATGGCCATAGAAATAGTAGATTGTCCCATTAAAAATGGTGATTTCCATAGTTATGTTGGGTTTACCCTCTGTGATTTAACATAGCCATGGAAGCCGTGGCCAATTTTGGAGGATTTTCCCAGCTAGAAACCTCCATTTATAACGGATTTTCTATGGCTATGTCAAATAACCAGAGGGTATAACCATTGATGGTTGATGTAAAGGTGATTCATTCGCGACGATATGTATATATAAGTGATTTACACGTAATTTATAGTTGCTGTAGTTTCTCATGAGGGTCCCAAAAAGGGCTTTGTTCATCTTATGTCCAGTTTAGGAATGATTGATATGGTGTCTAGATTGATGTGTGACTATGATACTTGGTGACTCAATCACCAATGTTCAAGGATCTTGTCCAAAAATCCTCATGTTTCCGGGCTTGGTTTTTGGGAAATCTTCAGGAAGACCCCAAGAATAGGCTGTAAAAGCCCATGTTTTCTGATTGTGGCCTCCTTGGATTCGGGCATTTCTGGCAAGATCCCCCAATCACCAAGCTGGTGCTGTTTCCTGCCAGGTTCCCGCGAAGCCATGCTGTTGGAAGCTTCTACCCAGGCAGTCCTGGTGAAGCCTTTTAGCATGGTCGGCGTTTGCTATTTTTTGATATGGAAAGCCTCTATTGATATAAGGGTGTATGATGGAAAATTGGATAGTGTAATGGGATATAATTGGAGATTATGGGATATAACCAACCAACTCAACTATCAGGTAAGCAAAGCTGGCAAGCTGGGAAATCCCCGAACTAACTGGAGATTTCTAGCTGGGAAAATCATCGAACTAAATGGGTGATTTTCCAGCAAGCCACGTTTGAGTGCTGGAAGCTAAATGTTCAAATTTTCATTGGATTGGTTAGTGGGAAAATTTACAGGAAACCATGGATTTTCCCATGAAATATAGAGGTTTCCTGTAAAATCCCTTAAACCAATCCAGTGAAAATCGAATTCAGACATGTTTCTTCGTCATATTCCAAAGATCACTAGGGCTTCATTTTGGCTGACTAAATGTCACCTCAAAAGCTGCGAAAATCACTGTGCTTGCGAGTTGAATCATGTTGAATCCACGAAGATCCAGGTCCATGTTTTTGACACTTGAGCTGTCATATGCTGTCGTTTTTCCCGGTTAAACCATTCATTGGATTGGTTGAAGGGAAAATTTACAGGAAACCCATGGGATTTTCCCATGAAATATAGGGGGTTCCTGTAAATTTTCCCATTAACCAATCCAGTGAACCATGTGAAACCCCACATGTTTATACATTGTCGGTGAAAAAAGCCAAGAAACATCAACCTCGACCTCAAGATCCGTGCATCGTCCAGGCAGCTTTGCCGGCCGAAGCGTCAGTGACGGAGGCCGAGGATGAAGATGGCGAGGATGACGTGGACGAGGCCGTGGACTTGGGGGAAAGCTTGGCTGGATTTCATCAGCAGAAAGGGCCATTTTTAATCTACCCACAGTGGTAAAACTGATAATGGCCATTTATAGTTGATGCACCCATTAAACATGGACATTTTCCATAGTTATTTAGTTGACCAGAGGGTACAACTTAAAACTTACCCTCCGGTGTCCTCAAACGTGGCAAGCTGGGAAATCCCCCGAAATAAATGGAGGTTTAGTTCGCTGGGAAAATCATCGAACTAAATGGTGGATTTTCCAGCTTGCCATGTTTGATTACCAGAAGGTACCACAATGGTTTATATGGGTGATTTCAGCAGCAAGAAATGAGGGAACTGGATGATTTCACGAAGATGGATTGAAACACGTGATTTCATGTGATTTCTGAATATTTATGATGGCTCATTTGGTCGTAGAAAGAGAAAAATATGTCTAAAAACTCTTGGATAGTGTGGATAGCCACTTGATGGGGTCGATTTTCACTAGCTCACTGGGGGCACCACACTGTAGCGAACAAATGATGGTCAATAATTCTTGGGAAAACAATCCACCATGGCCTGGAATCAGGTCTGAGATTTTCCGAACTGCCCGAACACTTGCATTTTCACAAGGTCAATTCTGATCAATCTGATGAATGATTGGCATTTGGGGGTGCCCTATTTTCAGACAAATCCTATATCCACATATTGTCCGGAACAAAGAGTTTAACACCCGGGATTGATAATTCATGCCAGAAGATTTGGGAGTCAGTCAGCCTCTAGAAATTACCTGTACATATGGTGATTCACCATGCCAAAATTGATTGGTTCCAACATGTTTCAACTAGTTTCAACTATCCAAAATATATGGGATATACTATATATTCAATTGGTACATGCATAGGATCTATAGCTCTTTCATATCACGAAATCTTGGGAAGTAGCTTCCGTTTCTGAACCCCCCCTGGGTTTTCCAACGTTTCAATCATCCCCCAGGTGGAGGACGTGGACCCTGTGGACGACGGAGCTTCCCTGGTGCCAGTCTCCTCGGCGCTGGAACCACGGCCGTCCGCAGCGTATCCGGTGGTTCCCGGACGACCGGAGCTGCAAGCGAAGCCGCGCGGCGACATTTATGTGATGGGTTTCAAGTGATTTGGCGGATTTTCCCAAGGGAAAATCCTCCATTTGGGGAATCTATAGGGGATATGTTTGTTTTTTGGGGGGGACTCCTTAAGCAAATCCAAGTTTTGTGATGGGTTTTGCTGACCCCTGTTGATTGATGATTTGATTATTGGGATTGAATCAAGGCCTGCAGAGATTCTGTTACCGTTTTTTTTTGCAAGTCCTAGCAGGATTTGACTTTTCAATTTTAGTGGTGGTGCGACAATTAGTGGGTGGTGAACCTACCTGGTTGAATTGGGCTGGGCTTGTCTATAACAAGAATAGCTAATGTGGAATATGAGAATATCGGTACCGTTGTGTTCATGTGGTCAAATGTTCTGATGGGATGTGGTGAGCTGGGTGACATGTGGGAAATTCAAGGAAAGACCAGCAGTTTTGAAAGAATAAGTTGGTGAATTGGAGAAGTCGCTTCAGGTTCTAGACGGTTATGGCAATCCGCAAAACGAAAGACGCGTGTTTCCAAGATGTCATCTATCTTTACCATTTGGGTGAAAAGGTGGGTGAGATCTAACCAACGTTCATTGTCCACTGGGGAAGGTTGGGAGGCCCCATCATTTTTGGGTGATCTGTGGTGAACCTTGACCTCTGCTTCTGTCATTTGCGTTGGCTTCTGTTCGTTGGTGGTTTTAACCCACAAGAATCTGGGAGTTGGCGGAAAAAATGGCGATGTCGATGGAAGCAATTATGATCTGGTTGGCATTTCCCAGATTTTTCTGGTTTTTGAGACTTGGACGAAGGGGAATTTCTCGATATCCGGTGTCCTGCAACAATTTCCTTAAACTAGCTTAAACTAGTCCAATGAAGGTCAACATCATGATGTTCCTCTTAGTGGTGTAGTTGAGGTTACCTTTATGGCTATAACCACGATGAGTTGAAACCTATAAGTTGGGATAGAATTCATATTAACTCATATTAGCTCATATACCTATGGTATTTCATGGGATTTCCATGGATTTCCAAATGACAACCACCTGGCGTTTTCGCATTCGCGTCCTCCATCACTGAGGAAAAAGGTCCATCCCTTGCTACAACGCTTTGCCAAGCAAGCGCCGGAAGTAGCCGAGGCCGAAAGCATCTTGACAGCACCCAGACCGAAACGCCGAAAATCTGGGTGATTTTCATGCTCAACATGTACCCTCTGGTAAACTGTTACATAGCTATGGAAAACCACCATGCTATTAATGGGAAAATGCCAACTATTTCTATGGCCATGTTCAATAGCTATGTTAAATTACCAGAGGGTAGGATTTTCAATGATGTTCAGGATTTTCATACCCAAGTGGGTAAGATAGTGAATCGTTGGTTGATGAATATGCAGTATGCTCAAATGAATGGATATTCGTTTTTTTCGATGGGAGAGCAGCTGAATTTCTGTTGATGTTTGTTGCAGTGCTAGCTATGCCAACTAGAAATGAGGAGTGCTTTTCAGCATCTACCAAAGCATTATTGCACGCGCGCACTCACACACACACACACTTATCCTGCTCATTTATCCTAGGTAAATCTTGTAAAAGAGTAGTTGAAGTTAGTTTATGTTAGGTTCAATAGTTTAATCTTTGCCATCAAATGAACGTGCTAAGCAACTCAGAACATTCGGGGAGACTTTCCATGAGCCATGTAGTCATCAGGCAGTTCCATTTGACACGTGTGTGCATTGGAGAATGATCGCTCATCAAGGAAACCACCCTGGGAATTCTTATACGTTGCCCAGACCTTTGTTGGAGAACAGGGGGATATGGCCAAAACCATTTCTGGTGTTCCACACCAAGGCCGCGCATTGGTGAACATATAAAACCTGGGTTTGCTGAAGATGTCTTTCAGTTTTCAGAGTGGGAAGCCCACCCCTTGTGGAACCTACAGGGAATCTGATTTTTTTTTTTTGCCGGGTTCCTTGTGCAAATCCAGGAATATATCACTTGGAGAGGTGCACGAGTTTGGCACTTGATGATTCTGATGTGGATCATGACCATGATCACAAGAATGCTGGTGTCAGAACCTTCTCATGAGTCGAAACAATGGTAGCAGAAATCCAGTTGACTTTGGACCTCTGAGTTTCTAGTTATTCTAGTTCTAAAGGCAGATCACCTTGCTAGCTCTTGCCATCATTTTGAGGGTGTAAACATCAATCCTTTGACTTGACGATCTTCTTGTTATGTGGCTTTGTCTGACCATTTACGGGAAAAAACCCTACAATCCAAGCAGGCCTCTTATCACAATATACACACTTATATTATATTCATATATATATATAGTTTCATATATATATATATTAATATACATGTGTAAATATATATATACACATATCAATACATATGTATGCGTATATTATATATGTATGCGTATATTATATATGTATGTATATATATATATACATGTATATACATATATATATATATACATGTATATACATATATATATATACATGTATATACATATATAACTATACATGTATACATATATATATATATATATCAATATACATCAATATGTACAATGTACTGTACATAATATGTATATATATATATATATATACTATTTATTACAAGTTTCTCATTTCGCAAATGACACAAATTGTGGGTCAGTCCTCCAGACCTCACCCTTTCAAACCTCCGAGGTCCATCCTGGATGTGGGAGCCTCAATTGGAGTACCTTAAGGCGCGATGCCATGGAAGGCCCTGGAAGGCCCTGGAAGTCTGTGGTGCATTGGCATGATGCCATCGGATCATAACTCTAACTTCATGAATTTTCTGGAAAAAACAAGCATAACTTTGGGGCAACAAAAAATGAGACTATGATATATGTCTGTGAAAAAAGATATATACATATACACAGAACCAAAGATCATTAATGCCATGCAAAAAAAATGGGTTGTCCAAAGATGAGGGCATTCCCCAGTTTCGTTTTACACATGTTGATTGGGAACCTTAGGGAATCATCTCTGGGATTCCTTTCAAACAAACCCATCTCTGTTGTGAATTTCATCCCTGATGACCTCCCCGAAAAATTGACTTTCATAGTCACTCAATGGTGTTGGGTTGCAAACACTATCCAGCTGTAGATGAAAAATCTGAAAAATCTGAAAATCTCAGAGCAGATACCCTCTGGTTATTTAACATAGCCATGGAAAACCAGCATCTTTAATAGGTAAATCACCATAAATCATCTATAAATGGGCCATTTTCCATGACTACCAAGGCATTTCTCTTGCAAGCCATGGAGTTCAACGTGCAACTCTTTCATTTCAAAGAAACATATTTTGGATCTGGAAAGTCTGTCAGAAGTTAGGATCAATCTTTGGACATGTGAGGGTTTCCTAAAATGGTGGTACCCCAATAGCTGGATTGTTTATAATGGAAAATCCTATGAAAATTGATGATTTGGGGGTACCCCTATTTCAGGAAACCCCCATTGTATGCAGATGTTGCTCTTTTTGAGTCTATCGAGCCAACGTGTGTCATGGTGTATCCACACATCCCTTTTTGGGGCCTCTTTTCTCTCAGGCCCGATCCTTGAGGCAGCCAACTTGCCCTTTTACCACGGTGGCTATATGCTTGCGGGTAAAGCTGGTACATGTGATGGGATGGTCCTGAAGCTGCTGCAGTGAACAGGTGAACACATCTGACAAACCTGAGATAGAACTAGTTCCACCCCTGACGAATTTCTGGCCTTGCGTGGAACATGGATGAATCAGCAGAGGGCGCAGAGAGTGCACCATGTACGTCTCAGTGCCTCTGATGAAGAACCTGGTTCCTGAACCAGCCGCGAGGCACTCTATCCCCAGTTGAACTCGGGCTGGATGGCTCTACTGCCGTCGAAGATGAGACGACTCAGAGGCTCCTGCTGCCTCGGCTGTCAGTGTCTCTGCTGGTGCTGGGGCAGCCGACTTGGAGACTTTGCCACCTGGTAAAGGCAGCGAAGCCAAAGGCTGCAAAGTCAAAGGCAGCACCGTCAAAGGATCCTTTTGATGGTTGAATCGCGGATCACTGCATAGGTGATGTTTCTTAAGGACATAGGAACTCCTCAACATGCTCACGTTTGAGTTTCAACCATCGCAGAATTTCAGGATATTTTGGGGAAATGCATTCTTCTCCACCCCCCAAAAAATGGAGAGCTTTCCGAGTATCGAGCACCTTTCCCAATCACCAAAAAAGGCATAGACATGCCTATTGCTTTAGCCTCCAACCTCAATTTCTTTGGGCGCAAGATCGCTTTCCATCAAAAAATCTCAATTGAACAGTGTTCAAAACCCTTGTAGGTTGATTGTTACAGGGAATGTACTATCCCAGATGAATTGCGAATTATCATCATGCACGAACTCGGAACCCCTTTCTTAAGCAACCAGTGTGCATGGAGTGACAGGAGGGGTTGAACATTGATCATTTAAATAAGAGGCATTTTGATTAGCAATGATCAATGTTCAATGATGAGTCATCAGCATTATGATCATCATGCTCGCATATGATAATGTAATAGTATACATCCATATACCATGTAGTTTGACCCTATGTATTCGAGTGTACACTACAGCAATCATATATTATGATGAACATCATATTTTTGAGTGATACAATATGTGATGATTCACACATGTTCACACTATAATATTTATCATAGTATATATTTTGATATTTTAATACATTGACATTGATCAAACTATAATAGGTATTAACAGATATTCATATGTATCGCATTATGAAATTATATATATATATATATAAACCAATGTGTAGTAGATATTAGATGATAAAAATGACTAGCATTGATTAATATATATATATATATTATTATACACATTAACACCATAGATGTGTTAACCGTGTATTAAACCTGGAGTAAACTAACATGGATGTGGAACATCCACCATGTTTACGCCAGGGTAATGGGGGCCATAGGCTTCACCCCCGGCGCAGGAGGAGGTCTATGCGCCCATCGTACCCGTTCAGCTGCGGCAGATGCCGGCGAAGGTGAAGCGGAAACGCATCCTGGTCCACGAGGTGCGAAATGCTGAGAACAATTTGGAGAAACATGGATGGAAACCGCAAAAATCATGCGAAAATATGGGGAAAATTGTAGAAGAACAGTGGGGTTGACCCCAAGAGTTGGGAGTTGAGACAGAACAAATTTGGGTTGAAGCACTGGAAGAATGCTTTGAAACACAGAAAATTAAAATTGGAGAGTCTAATCACCATGAAATCAGGGTTGAACCACTATCACTTCCATTTTCATTTCGAGTTTCGATCGTACTTGGGATGATTGTCCTAGTTGACTTTTTTCAGGATATGGAGGTTTCCATAAATCAAATTACCCCAAAATGGTTGGTTTACAATGTAAAATCCCATTGAAATGGGTGAGAACTGGGGGTACCCCCATGATTTAGGACACCTCCATGTAGCCATGCTGCCTCCAGGTGGCGCATGAACGAGGTGACACCTGGCAAGAAGCTTCGCATCGAAAGTACCTGAAACTCTGGGACAAGATGAAGCCCCCAGGCGCAGCCGGGATGGTCGTGGTAACAGGTGCCAGGTGGTGCCCGAAGTCGCGAGTGGTTGGTGAACATCACTCCAATTTTTTTTACCATTGTTTATGATATACCCGATGGTAAATTAACATAGACCCTGAAAATACACAATTTTTAGTGGAACCTAATCTTCCAACCCATAGTTAGTGGGGATTACAAAGCAACTATTAATGGATGGGGGGTTCCATAGGAAAATGGGGGGTATCCCTATGAATGGATAGTTTATTTCATGGACAATCCCATCTATAAATGGATGATTTGGGGATACCCCCATTTTAGGACACCTCCATATTAAAACAAGTGCCATCAAGTAGCTAATTCGACGGCTACAAGGATAGCTGATCAGACATTCTACCATGTTCGTTCCTTTTTCACCACCAGTTGGATCGGTGGAGATCTGCCTGGGAACTATCGGATGGCTGAAGGTATGCCACCCATTTGGGAATGGTCTATACCACCTATAAAAATGGTGATTTAGGGGATGGTTTATTCTTGTTTTAACAACATTATACACTGTTCTCCAGATTGATGGATTTTGGAGTGAACTTTGCATGGCGACTTTAACCCAACAAAGACAGCTCTTTACAAAGCAACGTATTTTCGGATGTTTGGCAGCCTACTCCAGATGGCTGTCCCCTTTTGTTCGTGCACTGTGATGATACGTATTTTCTTTGCAGGATTTTTGTCAGAGTGGCCATGATTACGATGATCCATTAGGATGACTGGTTGATACCCTTTGGTAAACTAACATAGCTACGGAAAATCACCATGTTTAATGGGAAAATCCACTATTTCTATGGCCAGTTTCAATAGCTACGTTTAATTACCAGAGGGTAGCTCAATGTTCTTTTGACTTTTTGGGTGGTGTGATATTTGTGAAGTGGGACTGCTGAATTCCATGGTCTAGAACCCGGACGTTTCACCATACCCAACCGGGTAGTAACATCAAGTTATCTTAATAAGGTATAAAATCCGCCACCCCCTCTGGCAAATATGTGGATTGGGGTAGCAATATCAACTTATTTTAATAGGGGATAAAAATCCGCCACCCCCTCTGGCAAATATGTGCATTGGAGTAGTAACACATCAACGTATCTTAATAAGGGATAAAAATCTGCACCCCTTCTGGCAAATATGTGGATTTGGGTAGTAATATCAACTTATCGCAAATCAGACACGGTGAAACGTCAAGGTTGCAGGGAACAGGTTTCATCTATGGGTTCCCCCAACAGATGTTTGAATCCTCAAAAACCATGCTGGTAAACTCCAAATTGAGTTCCAAAATTCAACCCACATTTGGGGGATGGTCATCAATCTACGTAGTCGCAGAGGTTCATATTCCGATGATGTTTGGATTCCCACTATGGGATTGAGATCATATTGCTAGTTATATTCCATTCAACCAGATGATGCTTTTTTACCCCACAGCAATTCCCAATCTGTAAAGGGTAGGATCATCCCAAAACCAATCAACCAACAGGGGCTTTGAACATCCCATATACATATATATATAATATATCATATTGTTGGTTTTACTCCCATGATATTTACATTAAGCCTCCCAGTATATATATATATACACACACTCCATTTTGCAGCGTAAATCCTATTTCCATTCAGCATCCGACTATGGATATATAATATATATATATATTTATCTATCCCATGATTGATGGTCAAATCCCACGAAATCATCCCATTCCCTGGACACCTGGACAGGTCGCAAGGAGACGGAGAAGATCTCTGTGAGGCGCGATTTTTTATCGGCTGGTTTTTTAATGGCTTAATCTATGGAAGAAATCACCATGTTTAACCCAAGTTATGTTAGTAAAACGGAAAAATGATGATTTTCCATAGTTATGTTAGTTTTACTGGGAAATAATACCCTGTGGTTTGCGAACTGGAAATTCATCACTTTTGATAGATAATTATAGGTAAATCATCCATAAATGGACCATGTTCCATGGCTATGTTAAATAACCATAGGGTAATTGGGAATACCAATATTGAGGAATTCTATATTACTGTATCATTACAGTTATGCATCATAATATATACCCTCTGGTAAACTAACATAACTATTGAACGTCCCCATGTTCAATAGGTAAATCAACGAACTACAATGCCATTTTCAATAGCAAACTGTTAAATTGCCAGAGGGTAACCAGAAATGAATTGATTGTTAATCATAGATCAATGGGAAATAGGTATTATGATTGCCATTTTTCTGGTGATTTCACGAAGCAACATGAGGATTGAAGTGACACAAAATGTAGTCTAATGGGAATATATATATATATATAATTATTGGATCTCACGTCTGTACCGTCACCATAGATCATGGTTAGGATTGGGGTAACCTATCCCAAAATGCCTGAACTTTTAGCTTCGTGAATTATTTCGCCAGATACCAGGTATCTGAAACAAAACAACACTTGAAGGAAAACTGCAACCCCTGAGCAAAGGTTTTTTGTTTTTTTCTGACGTGTGAAGCATCACCAAGCCAATAATGGCGTTTGATAGGGAAATGACCTGAAGAGACATGAAGTAACCAACCGCAAACTCGAAGGTCAGATTCATCCTGTTTATTCACCAAAAAGACATCACTAAAAGAATCCGTGGTAGAATATGTTCGGGTATGTTCGGGTTATATCCCATGAAATTCAATGAAATGTCAATCGGTATCTGAATTTTGTGGGGTGATGTCACTCACTTATTGACTAAAAAAGCACCAAATTTCACAAGCATCAAATGCCAGTGGTAGGACGACTCAAGGTGGCTGTGTAAACCTTTTGTTGAGTTTAGGTTGGTGGGTCCGCGGTTTTGGTGAGGATTTTGCTCACCGATGATTTGGTAACCAACATCTACCAACTAAATAATTGACTAGATGGTTTGTTCAGAAGTTTCCAGCAATCTACGACTCACAAAAATACTGTGAAGTTTGCTTTTCTTGGTCAAAGTATTCCAATGTAGTGCCCCCCAGTTAAAAGTTGGTTTATACATACATGTATATATATATATAGATATGATACATAATATATACTTATATACATGTATTGTATGTATATATATATATATACCATTGACTAGTTCGATGTATCTACATACAATGAAACATACATCTACCAAAAAACCATAGTGAAATTGGAGTTGTGTTCACCAAGTTCGCAGCCCGTTTTTTGCAGGTACCACAGGGTAAAGAAGGCCTACGAGGATGAGCAAGTCAGGCACATTCAGTTCGCGGCACAAAAGAGACGTGGGATGACGCTGGTTTTTTGTCGAAGATTTGAAGAAATCCGCATCAAAATGGAGATACCATGGGATTTCTGATGAATTCATGCTTCTATTTGTAACATATTGCAACTATAAAAGTATTGTCTTCAGCGTCTTCCAAGAAGAGTGGGATCGCAACAGCCATAGGCTGTGGATAATCTTAACCGATATTACCCTCTGGTAAACTAACATAACTATGGAAAATCACCATTTTTAATGGGAAAATCCACTATTTCTATGGCCATGTTCAATAGCAAACTGTAAACGTTTACCAGAGGGTAAACCAACTCAATGATAGAACATGATACAGCTGGCTATGGGTTCAAGAGCCTGGTACCTTCAACCCCAAAATGGTTGGGATTTCATGGAGGTTATTTAACATAGCCATGGAAAATTGCTAATTTTGGATGATTTTCCCATTAAAACCTCCATTTATAGGGGATTTTCCATGGCTATGTTAAATAACCAAAGGGTAATAGGTTTTGACCCACCCCCCTATTGCAATGTGGAGTACTCATAGCATGTTATAGCTAAAAAATGCTAATATAGGAAATTCACCAACAACAATGGCGGTTGACTAAGAAGAACATGGGATATAGCAAAGCAAACTGGAGATGTTTTCAATGTTGGAGTTTGTCAATAGAAAAGTAGAATGTGTCACAGGCATGCCAATCCTTGGAAGACATTTGCGATACTTCAAGTAATCTCACAATATTTGAGAATCAAAGATGGCAATTGGAAATCCCCTGCAAATAGAGGTTTAGTGGGAAAAACCTCTATATTGATGTGGGAATTTCCATTGCCTGGGTATTGGGGATACCTTAGGAACATAAATGGAAATAGAAAGGAATGTGCAAGTGAGAATTCTGAATATGGGGTTTATGGGCATTTTTTTGGGGGAAATTAACTATGAACCATGGATGGAGTGGGGTTTCTTCATTGTACACAATTTTCAGATAAACCAAATCATCTTGTTAATTTTTTTATAGCATGTTCATTCGCCTTCATTGATTTTCCCCCATTTCTCTTTGGTAGTTTGCGTCATAACTATGGACAATCAAAACTAATAGGTACCTACTTTTTCTGCGCCATAGCTTCTAGTTTGCAAACTGTTGGTCACTACCAGAGAGTATTGATTAAATTCATTAAACCTGCAATGATTTTTCCATCCAAACCCCCATTTTCCAGGGTTCCCCTTCCGCAAACCTCTTGTACCTAGACACTCCCAGGCGCCAAAAATGGACCTTGAGCGCGGAACAGAAACGGCAACGCAGAGCTGCGAGGGCAAACGGTGCCTAAGGTGCTTTGAGGCTTCCGTTGGGAAGGATTTGTTGCTTTGAAAAAATGGGGATATAATTAAGATGATACAAATGGATAGATATCACTGAAAGATGGTTGGCTGATGATTAATTAGTTTTGGTACTAGCCAATACATTGGGGATGATCACAATCTACTGGGACATCCTATAACCATCACTTGAATGACCATCAGAAATGGGGATTCCACCAGCCTGCGCCGCAGGCGCTGGCCGAGTCTGCATTCGCGGGGTCCAAAAAGTGGGACCCAAAAATTGTGGGCAACTCTGGCTGGGGCCTTGGGGATTTTACCATTCAAACAATACCCTCTGGTAAACTAACATAGCCATTGAAAATGGCCATAGAAATAGTGGATTTTCCCATTAAAAATGGTGATTTTCCATAGCTATGTTAGTTTACCAGAGGGTAAGGATTTGAATGATTCAATCACGGTGTATAGCCAGGTGTACGCCATGGTTTTTGTGTTTTTTTTCATGTTCTGCCACGCATGGTTATACTAACCAGCTTTAGAGGAGTTTCTCTATTTTCATTTGGTGTAATCTCTCCCTGTGCCATGTTAGATTACCAGATGGCACCATTGCTGCATGGCATGACCCGCCCCTGGGACAGCTGACCCACCAAACGGATGTGGAGACGACGGTAACAAATTGGAGACTCATCATCCAAAATTGAAGTTGGGAATCTCCAATTCACTGGATTGGTTTAAGGGAAAATTTACAGGAAACCTCCATATTTGATGGGGAAAACCATGGTTTCCTGTAGATTTTCCCTTTAACCAATCCAGTGACCAATTGGAAACTTGAGATTCATCACCCATCAGCCAAATTGGGAACATCCAGATGAAAACAGCAGAAGTGAACCATCAGATCTGGATTAACAAACATGTGACCTCCTGGCAGCGACATCCCCATGCCGAGATTTCCGGGAGTGCCATCGTTGGCATTAAAGATTCAGTTTTTTCGGCCCCGTGGACCAGAAATTTCGGCATTTTTGAAGAGTAGGTCAAGTCAGTTTTGCACTGGTTGGTGAAAAAAGATGGGTCTCCCCACGGCCCCTGTTTTTCAGAACCAATAGGTACATGATGAGTGATTACATCAATGATTATATATGCATTTTACACCAAGCCGTAGCCGGCCCCTTCCTATTTTCCCAGAGCACTTTGTCGCGTTAACGGATCGCGAATGTTATGTTTATAGGGCCAGGGACAATTAGGTGCAAATCTCATTTTCGCATTTTTGTTGACGATGTGAAGCAGATGGGTTTGTTTGAATGATGCATGATGGAGCTCAAAGTGTTGGAGAGAGCGGTTGCACGTCAGCGACCAGGTAGCGTGTCTATCAACTATCACTTGTTGGATTTGCATAATATGACTTAGTGTGAAAGGATTGCACATATGTACTAACTCCCATCACTGGAGATGTTCTGAGGTACATGTCCTACAAAATGTAGAGTCTGTTGAAATCCACCTTGTATTATGCGGTGGGTTCTACTTGGACACACAAAATCACCATGTGCATCCATGTGCTGATTTTGGCTCGAAATACCAAAAAAGACTCCGTGTCTATATTGTTTCAGATATGGAGGAGCCCCACAATTATTCAGCCCCATAGTTATTCAGCTTGCTTTCAGGAACGCCATAGATTCATCCTGTTCGTTTCTTCCATTTGTCAGCCATAGGTAGCCATGGGGCTTTGTCCAGAAACAAGGTACTGTACCTCAAATCCAAGGGTTTATCAACATTTTCCCACATTAACCACATAAAAGCACGAGATTTCCTGGGGAAAACCATTCAAGAATGGATGACCCGATCTCTACGAGCCCGCCGCCCAAGCGAGTTCGCAGAGAACGTGGCGGGCGGAAGGTTCAGAAGCAGAAGAAGCTGCGGGAGCTCACGTTACAAGGTCTCTACATCCCTCAATCCTGGAGGACGGTTCCAAACTACGACTGCAATGCCAAAAAGACCAAGGCCAGGGCGGGATCTGAAGATTTCCAGCAGTTGGATGCAAGATCTGAGATCAGAAAGGCGGATGTGGCTGGATGTGAAAAGTCGGATCCTGAAGATTTCGTGTGGGTTCTGGTGGACCGATCCCCTTCCCCCGAGTTTCCCAGTTGGGCTGAAGCTTCGGACGCCCAAAGCAAGGCGATTGAGGCCACAAGTGACTCCAATGGTCAATTTGGATCTTCCATGACTGGAAACATGGAGAGTTTCGCATCCAGCAAGAAAGTGATCCGACCCACGCGGGCGCCGAGGAAGCCTAAGGAGGAAGCTGGTGGGACAGAGATCCTTCGATGACTGCGGAAAAAAAGACGACTGGAAAGGCAGCCAAGTTGTTGGCACCAACAGATGTCACCCATGCCTGTGGTAAGACCAAGAAACCATCCTCAAAAGAGGTTTAAAAGATTGGGTATACCGGGTATACCCCTATGACCGGGGTGATGTAAAATGACTCCCAAATGCTTGATTAATGGGATGGGTTATGGCATTGGGTTTACCAGTTTACCACATTAAGAATGAGACCACCAATTTGTAGCCTCCAACAAGACCAGGGGCGAAGTACTGAGTTCACCGCACGTTTTGAGGTTTTGAGATGACCCTGAGATCTGAGAAAATCCGTACAATCCATGGGGAAGATCATTGCTATATTTATATATATTTATATTGCTATATACATTATCATATAAGAATATATATATATATATGTCTTTTTTTACGCGTGTCGTCAGAAGCTTCGGGATCAGGAACCATCCCAAAACAAGATGGTGTCATTTTATTTGGCTTATTTTCTTGTAGCACATACTGCTAAGATCTCATACTGGTGGGTGAATATATGGGGATATGAATACACACAGTTCCATATTTGGTTCAGAACTTTACAACATTTTACAACTAAAAATGCTAAATTTCTATAAATTTCTGAAGCTTTGAAGATGATTTGCAAAAAACCTGGCAGCCGTGGTCGTTCCTGTTGCGCTTCCCGAGCGGTTGCCGCTATGTTGAACCCATTTCGCTGCTAAGCTGTTGGCGGAGAAGGAAGCACCCCTTTTGCAGTGGATCTTTTGTAAGGGAACGTCTTAAATCATCTTAAATCCTAAACTCCTTGGGAGTCTCACTATTGACTACTATTGTAACTGTCGATTTCCAATACCTGGAATGTTTGCCCCCAAATAACTCACATTTTGAAATGGGTTTGACAATGTTTGACACTAGCCAACGATGATCCACATTGCATTCGAATTCGTTTCAAACAATCACGGTGAAAGAACGTTGAACCAATTGAACTGAACAAATTATAACCCACTGGACGTCACTCGAAGTCATTGTTTCAGGTCAGTCAATTAGCATGAAGTCTCATGCATTTTAGTTAGATTGTACCATTAGCAATTATATTTATAGTGGTTTTGGCAGTTTAAATGTGTTTGTCCACTCAGTAGCGGCGAAGCTGTGACTGCCCGGGTGGCCGTTGCACCTTCTGCGCAGACGTTGCACTTTCTGCGCAGACTTAGCTTCAAATGCTTCAATGTGAAAGCAGTGATGAAATCAAATTTAAAGAAATGACAAGTTGAGTGGAAGGGGCAAGGGTTCTTCCAAACCAGAAACAGGGAAGACCCAACTTCACCCCTATGATAGTTTAGAAGTTTAGACCTATGATAGGTAGAACACCTCTTGATCCAGAAATGGATGAGGCAGGCAAAGGCATGGATACATCAGTTGTCACAAATTCTGACAACAAACATGAATATTTATAGTATGAACATGGTCTTGGGCCTAGAGGCCGATAGGCTTTCAAAGTCATTGAAGCATCTCATCCAAATGACTAGTTGAAAACATAGTTGAAATATGCGTAAGAGTTCTATAATTGCAGTCTATGCGTGGATCTTGGTGCACAATTCTTGGTTTCATATCTTGCAGTACCCGCGAACCGAAGCCATCCACAACAGATTTGCGGAGCGCAACTTTCGACCGATTTCGCCATGCCGGTCTCTTCTGGGGAATCGGGGTCCGCGAGCGGGTCCTTCGAAACAGAGGAGGCTGGCCCCAGGAATTGTTGATATGGTGATGGATCAAAACCCTGGTACTCTGGGTACCCTAAAAAAAATGGTTAATGGATGGTTATTCCATCTTATTCCCCCAAAATAGGATAAACTCAAAGGTTTGGACCCATCCCCAGATAGATCATATAGTACTACAGTACCAAGATGACCAAAACCCTGTGGTTCCTGGGCATTTTCACTGAACGTTCACCGGATAAGGGCACCACTGCCGCTCCAGGATGAAAGCGAGGATGAGATCGATGTCACCTTGGTCAACTTGAAGCAACGCCGGGGGAAACTCGGCTTAAAAGAGCTATTTTTCTGGAACCTGAAGATAGTCTCTTTTTTTGTGTCAAGAACTGGGGTATAATTATTATGAATTACTATGACCTACCCGCCATCTCCTTACTATTTTCACAGGGAAAAGGAATGTGTATATAATTTATCTATCACTATTTCGCAAGAAAACCAAAGTTAAAAACATCTTCTTACCATTTTCACAGGGAAAACTAATTCATGCAATTGATCCAGCACTTGTTTGCAGGAATTGAACATTTCTATAGTTGTTTTTTTTCCCGCAGTTGCTATAAACCCAAAGTTGATAAACACCACCGTTTCTCGGACTGAACAAAATGTCCTCTAAGGAGGTGCCGTCCCCTGTGTACGGCGGGCTGTTTTTGCCACACCTGCTACGTTTCTTGGTCTTGGGGAGATTAGTCAGAAAGATGCCAACAAAAACCATCTGAAAAAGTGGCCGCTAAACCCCTGGCAGGGTTGATGGTTAAAGTCATTTGTTTAAAGGGATATATATATATATAGGTATATTCAGCATGAAAATATGGAGATATACTTGGGATATAGTTGATGAATGATGGTTGATGATTAATTCGGGGATGATACTACGCAATAGTTATTGGGTATCCCTATGCATAAACCAACCAGGATTAAATGGAATGACAGGGTGGATCCCTAATAGCTGGGTGGTTTCTTTCATAGAAAATCCCGCGAAAAAATCATGGATGATTTAGGGGGACCTCCAGGACTTAGGAAACCCCATAGAAATAGGTACAGAATTAGCAACTCTAGAAATTGGGGAACATCAACTTTGATGGATGTTTGGTTGATGCAAAGCCGCATGGGTGTTGGGAAATGGAACATCATGGCATCGTAGCATGACGTTGCAACAGTGGGCCGCACCCTGAGAGACTTGGGCAATTCAACATTGTGAACATATTTGGGGATCAAGGTTGAGGTACCAAAGCGGCCACATGTTTTTGGTCATGTTGAGTCTTCAAACAATCCATGTCTTCAAAGTGTTACGCGCAAATTGCCCCATACACATTTGATGCTAGCTGGCTGGTGCATCTGTTTGGTGATTCCAATCACATGTGATGATCCCAGTTCATCTATTTGGGACGGGTTGAGAAGCCGCCAGCTATACTAATTGGCCCATCCTTCTTCTAGCTGAAATATATTATTGAAATATTCTGATTTTGGGATTTGGTAGATTCATGTAGATTCCTTACCCTCTGGTAAACGTTTACATAACTATGGAAACTCACCATTTTTAATGGGAAAATCAACTATAAATATCCATTTTCAATAGCAAACTGTTAGTTTACCAGAGGGTATCAGTGGCCACACCAAGCCGCGGCTGCAGATTATTCAGTTCGTGATTTACCTCTTGGTTTTTCCCTTGTGGGCGAAATGGCTCGTAACCAGCCCCATGCCCACGAAGTACTGGAACCAGGCGAGGGCGAACATGTTGTGAGGCTACAACTGTTTAACCATCTGAATGAAACCCTTGAGACCAGTTGTAGTCACTATCATTCAACAACAATATATAGTAGTATACATGATTATACATATTTCATATGTATATATATATATAGAAATTCATGGTTATTTCATATGTATTTCATAGAGATATTTCATATATCACATTCGAAGCAAAAATGATCCAATTTTCTCCTGGCACACACAGAACCTGCCATACGCTCCATCATTCGCCGTTGGATTTCAGAACGACATATCTCCACAAACCCACCTTACGACTACACATCGTGAAGAATTTGCCCATAGAATCAACTCGATGCTACCGGCATTTTTTGTGGATCCAAGGTTATTACGTTCGGCTTTGAGGGTAGACTGATCAAAAAAAGGGTGAAACATATACTCATCGAACAGTTCTCCCTTTATTTTTCTTGGTCATAATCCAGCACCACTATTGTTGGTGAGTATCACCGTTGGATAGTGAAATCCCAATGTTTAAAGGTCAAGTCCTGAGTTTTGGTCAAATTTTCGTTTTTATTTTGATGGTGTATGATTATGGAGGTTTCCTAAGTCATGGGCCATGCACTCCCAGTTCTCGATGGGATTTTCCATGAAGTAAACCATCTTAAACCACGAATTTTTGGGCACTCCCATGACTTTTTGGGCAGCTCCATGCAGGACTTCCCTGCCTGGCCTGTCATTCCGAGCGCTGCCGGCCGGGAGATTGGCGCCCAGCCAGATTTCAGGTGACTCTGAGCCGCGGAGGGAGGGGAGGTCGGGTAAATCACACGTTTCTTCGGGGGTTCTTCAAAAAATGGTTTGGGATCCCTAAAAACCATGGTTGATACAATGGTTCATAGTAGTGGTTAATCATGGTTAATGATGGTTTATAGTGGTTAGTAATGGTTAGCATTGGTTACTAATGCATAAGAATGGTTAATAATGGTATCACCCACCATTTTAGAAAACTTCCATATGGTTAGTACCGGTTAGGAATGGTAATTTCATATGCAAGGTGGTGCCCCCCCAATCAATAGCTGAGTTGGTGAACATAACTCCAATTTCACTGTGTGGTTTATGGTAGATATATCGAACTAGTTCATGGGATTTATAGACCAACTTATAATGGACGTGCACCACCTTGTAGGTGAGATTGAAACTTATCAACATAGTGGTAGGTTAGAATCTGGTTTGAACATGGCTTAATCAATTGTTTGATATATTTATTTCGACATGGTTTCATTAAGTGTTTAATATAACTTTTAAGATGGTTTAATTAACTGTTTAACATATATATATATATACATGTTGACATCAGAAATTGGTCAGCAAACCAGACTAGTGATGGGTAGTGCCGTACTGTAATTTTGCTAAAAATGGGAAAATCTCTAAAAAACATAGTACTTGAATCAGAAGAAATACTTTTTGTGCAGGGCATGTACCATTGGCAATGGGTCCAAGCTTGACAGATGAAAATGGGTCAAGCGCCAGCAGGAAGGTGCTTGAGAAGGAGCCAAGATCTAGGATTAGCCACTCATGTTGGTAAAGCAATAGATTTTACTATATCAACATTTGCCATAGATGGGTGGTATAAACCATATATCGGTGAAATCTAAGTTTGAGAGTTCAAGAAAGCATTTGAATCTAGAGGGAACTGTTGGATTTGACACTAAATACCCAGACTTTGGGCCTTAAACTCAAGCCAACGTTGTCCTTGTCCCATCAGTTGATTATATGAGCATCACATGTGTTTTCGCCGATCAGGCTAGGTAGACGACGGCAATTGTTATACCAACCAACCTGTTTTCCAGGAAGGACATGTCAGCCCCTCGATAAAATCGTTATTGGTGGGCTAACTACGGACTTCCGTGCTATGTGTCCTTAGTTTGTGAGGAAAACCAATCAGCCAGTCTCTTGGTGGTCAATTTCTCAGCATTGTTAGCCGCAAAGGCCCCAAAATTCAGTGATTAGATCTCCTGGTGTTGTTTGTACGACAACATACATCCCCTCTGGTAAACTAACATAGCTACTGAAAATGGCCATTTATAGTGGATTTTCCCATAAAAAGTGGGGATTTTCCTTGGTTATGTTATGTTAGTTTACCAAAGGGTACATATTGTGTGTATGTCGAAGATATCCCTATGCTCACCGCCCATTCGTCTTTTCGAATCCACTTCTCACCGTCCGTTGTTTGCTCCGGAGTTTGTTTGTTGCATAATTCCATATACCCTCTGGCTATTTAACATAGCCATGGAAAATGGCTCATTTTGGATGATTTTCCTATTAAAACCTCCATTTATAGAGGATTTTCCATCGCTATGTTTAATAACCAGAGGGTAATTCCCTTGTTCTTTTTTTCGTTGAATCCCCACTTCTAGGTCTGCAAGCTCTCCAGTCTTTCTTGCTTCAACTAGTTTGATTCCCTGCTTCACATCCCATGATTTTGCACTCAAATCCAAGTTTTTAGTTTGTAATTTCCAATATCCCCAGGTTTTTTTGCTGCATCTTCTATTCCAACATGGCTTTCATAAAGGATTGGGCTTGATTTTTTGGGTTCCATGGGTTCGTTTCCGGTAAAGCCGTCGTGTTTGGTTTCCAACTCATTGTTCCCTTCAGAAAAGCTGGATATCTGAGTAAGCCCCAGTTTTTCCATGGTTCACCAGTGATTCCCAAGTGATGCAAGCCATCCACAGTCCCACGTTCCATGGCAGCCAGGCCGATTGAGATGACAAACATCCCAAGTTCCCCCGACAGTTGCAACTACAGCTGCGTGTCTAGCGGCTCCCTACGGGCGCACGCGGGGAATACCGAGGTACGAGTTCGAGTTCTTGCGCCGGCCATTGCCTGGGAAAGATATGGAAACATGAGCCTTGAAATATTGTCATGGCTGATTGGTTGTATTATTTTTTGGGACACTACCTGTTTTTTTTTGGAGATTGTTGCAACATGCTTTAGCCAATGATGGGAATAGCTACTAATCAACCGCTTCCATTGGATGGCACGGGAGTAAGAAATATGGTGAAACATGTGAAGCTTGGAGGTTTTACGGTTTGTGATTCGTGGGAATAGAATGGCAGGGTTTCCCACTGGTTCCAAGCTTCAACATATCCATTGAATCATATTCACATATTTGCGTGGCTTCGGACTTCGGGTCCCAAGTTGAAACTCTGAATGTTGGTGGAATGAATTACCCTCTGGCTATTTAACATAGCCATGGAAAATTGCTAATTTTGGATGATTTTCCCATTAAAACCTCCATTTATAGTGCAATTTCCATGGCTATGTTAGATAACCAGATGGTACAGTTTTTTAAACCGTTTCAATCCCTACCTCGGATTATGATTCCCAGTACCAATGGCCCAATCACTTCACGACTGAAAAGAGGGGGTTGAAACATGTTGAAAACACCAGTGCAAGCCTGGGGAAGGTTGGATTGATGGGCATGTAGGTGTGTCTGGCAATAGGGTATCCCCGACAAAAATGCTATGTGAATGGCGAAAATGATGATGATGATGATGATGATGATGATGAAGATGAAGAACCAATAGATTTAGGGGTACCCTTTTTTCAGACACGCCCATCTAACTAAGTCTAAAGCATTTTGAGTGGGAACCGCTCAGTGAAAACTGGGATTTGACTAGCCATGAACTGGGATACAGCCCGGGAATAAGTGGCTAAGCCCAATGGTGAAGGGGTGAAAGTTCTTGGTGCAGGGCAAGCTCCATGAGGATCAATGGCCAAGTCCTTGCCGCTCGATGGGATGATGGAAAAACTGCAGAACAATCCGCAAATCACGGTGGTTTCCAATGTGTCGCATGGCTTACCCTCTGGTAAACGTTTACAGTTTGCGAACTGGAAAATTGCCATAGAAATAGTGGATTTTCCCATTAAAAATGGTGATTTTCCAGTTCGCAAACTGTTAGTTTACCAGAGGGTACTCAAGTTGTCACCCATCACCATCTCATTTTGACACAGTTCATTCTTTCTCCAACCCATCTTTTTTGGTGAAATGCGACCGTTTCGTGTGAGAGTTCACATGTTTGCTATTTTCGTTGCTGGACAAGATGGGGTCCCATAACTAGCTAAGCTTGTTTATACCTCTTAAAACTAGTATAAGTAGGCGGCTTTTTGGTTCTTAGAAGCATAGTGAGATGGGATTCGTTGAACAAACAAACATAGCTTAGATAATTAGTTCCCCCACCTTGTAGAATCATCAAACATTTGTCCAAAGATGTTTCCCTTGCTGAGCAGGTGGCATTTGAGGTGGGCTTGACGTTGAACGACCCCAATTTGGTCGACAAAAACATCCACGCGGCAGCCTGGACTGGGATCACTGGGGACCCAAACCAAAACGAGGTGGTGCCCAGAAACGATAGCTCATTAAATTGGTGAACAGAATCCCAATAACTATGGTTTATGGTAGATATGGGGGTTTCCTAAAATAGAGGTACCCCAAAATGGTCTGTTTATAATGGAAAATCCTATTAAAATGGATGATTTGGGGGTACCCCTATTTTAGGAAACCTCCATATATCGAAGTAGTATTCATGGGCTTCATGAGGCTCAATCTCGTCCAGTGAGGCGGTGAAGCTATGGGCAGTCCCGGAGAGCAGGGTAGGAGCTAGAGTTTCCCAACCACATGGTAGAAATATAGAAATGGGGGTTTCCTGAAATGGAGGTACCCAAAAATGGATGGCTTATAATGGAAAATCCATCTATAAATGGATGATTTGGGGGTACCCCTATTCTAGGAAACCACCAAATCAGAAATATATCTTCATCATTTGCCTATTTGAATGGCCCAAATGGATCCAAATGGCCGTCTGCCCTATCTTCAAACACGCCCAAATGGCACGTTCATTGGAAAAATCTGATGATCAACCTCCATGATTTTGGGGAACCCGACTAGACATGATTTCTTTGTCCAAAGACAGGGTACTCCAAAATCCACTTGTTTAGGAGGTCATGTCCCGATAAATGGACAAACCCAATTCAGTGTTTTGGGGCCAATAGAGGAAACTAGCAAGTAATGTTGGTAAAACAATAATAAACCATCCCCTAAATCACCATAGATAGCTGGTATATACCATTCCCAAATGGGTGGTTTATTATTGTTTTACCCTCATTACTTTGGTTTAATGAAAGAACAATTTGAAAAAAGAATGCGTAGCTGTAGCCACGAGAATTCACCAAAACAATTTGCTGTATATTATCTAAGGGAAAAAGGGAAACAGGATGAACAAGTTACCTTGCAGTTTATTAACATAGATATAGAGGCTCCGTCATGTGTAGAAAAAAACTAAAAGGTCCATGCTGAAGTACCTCTTGCATCTCTTGCGACGACTTGATTCTAGGGGAAGTTAACATGTTGTCTTGATTTCTTTCACAAGCAATTCATGGATAGCGTGGAACAGTTGAGGAAATTGAAGCCCATACATGCAACTGACGGGGTTCCCAGAGTGTTCCAGAACGATAGCTGATAGCCATAATTAGAACAAAAACGAAAACACAAAATGGCCAACAGTAGTCTCGAACACGGTTATCCAATCAGTCCCAAACTCAAGGCTGAAAGCTTTACCTGCTTTGATGTGAAAATGTATGGAGATGGATTGCCAAATCAATCACTATCAATACATGTCACCAACCCATGTAAAGCGACATTGTAAAAGAAAAACGGATCCAGTAAATATTGCACCGAGAGTGCCTTTCTGACCATGAATATCGGTTGCTTCTCAGATCGTCTTGGGGAATTTGTCTATTCATATCAATTATAGCAACCCCCAGGATTTCATCGATGATGTATTCCCCATTAATTTCCGGGTTTCCAATGATCTTTTTTTGTTGCTGGGTGCTATAGCTTACCCTCTGGTAAACTGTTACATAACTATGGAAAATCACATTTTTAATGGGAAAATCCACTATAATTGGCCATCTTCAATAGCTATGTTAGGTTACCAGAGGGTAATCCAGGGTATAGTTGAGTGTTCCCAGCAAAGCAGCGGCCTGCCTCTTGAGGTATATCCAGTCCTCTTAGCGTCGGAAGACTTTCAGGCAAGGAGATGGTGGATCATTGGATTGGTTGAAGGGAAAATCTTAACCGGAAACCATGGATTTTCCCATGAAATATAGGGGTTTCGGGTTAAAATTTTCCCTTAAACCAATCCAATGAGTGGATGATTGTTCTATGATTGTTCTATGATTCCAAAAAGTAGGCCCTTGACATGATTTGACATACACCATTTGTGAGTTTAATTTCCAGGACGATTCAAGCAAGTGTTTGATTTTTGGCCGGGGATACACATGGGGTTTAATTTGATGTAGCGAATTGAAAGATACAGCAGTAGACAAAAAGGATGAGCATCCACTACAGGTACAGGGACGGATCAATAATAACAACCCATTGAACAACCAGTCCACTGACCCCGGTTTATTTCCAGAGCCATGTAGAACAATCGGGTTGCAACCATCAGGTCCTAAATATTTCCGAACGGCTGAACATGGCCGACCTGGTGACCCATAAAGATGAAAGTAAAGTGCCGCCAAGAAATTTGCTTTGTTGCTTGATTGCAAATCATCCAGATGTACCAGAAAAGAATACACACTTTCAAGATTTTTCAAGTATAACCACTTGGCTTACCAAATCTTGGAGCCGTACCCTCCCTGTTTTTTGGGTGCCACACAACCGTCCCGTCTGTGCCACGGTTAAAACGTGAACGCCAGGACTGGTACGTGGTGGGAGATCGACGTCACGCCTATCCGATGCCTTTCTGGAGCTCCAAAACCAAGGCGCCCGATGGAACCTATCTCTACGTTACGCAGGCGTGGGGGGGTTGGAATCTTCACCAAAGTTATGGCAATGTGGGTAAAAACAAAGCCATGTTTACCACCCATGACTGGGAATGGTAAACATACCACCTATAACAATGGTGAAATTGGGGATTGTGTATTATTGTTTTACCCACAGTAGTGCCAGAGACCATGGTTCCAGAATTGAGATGGTTTTAATCTGGGGAGATTTACCAATTTTTTGTGAGCATTTAATCAGCTGAAGGAGATTTTTCCTATTAGGGGATGCGATTTTGAAACCACGGATTCGTTTGGGGGATATGCTATGTGATATGTTTAGATCAACATGAGGTTGGGTGTGTCCATTTTTATGGGGTATACCCTTAAATTAGCTGTTGGATAATCGGGAGTGACGACATTTCCTTGACTACCCCATCTCTATGTGGAGGTTTCCGAAAATGAAACCCCCAATCCATCCAGAATGAGACCATGTTAGTATCGAAACCTATAGTTTTGGGGCTAGCCCATTTGCGGAAACCACCATGTGTTTGTTGATTTTGATGGCGTAAACCGGTATAATTACCCTAAAATTGCCACCGGAGAATGGCACAATATGCAAGATTATGTTCTAAGCGACCGGATTTTGTGGGGGTACCACTCTTTTCGAACAAAGATGAGGGCTGGTGGTTTTTCTGGCTCCTAGAAGTTGGAAACTGGATGCAAATGGCTTTCTTTGACAGTCGGATAGTTCATCAATGTTCATCACCACGTTCCATCATTTTCCGAAATGTGAAATAGCCAAGTTACTTGGGCGTACCCGCCATGTTCAAACACACCCAAATGGTTGATGTGTTGTGTGTTGGTCATCCCATAGACCCAGAAATACCCAGAACTATGATATAGATTGATCATGATTGATATGGTATATTAGTGGGATGTGTATATGTGTTTGTCTGAAAATGAGGTATACCCCAAAATAGTTCTTTTTAATGGGAAATGATCATAAACGATCGGATTTTGAGGTACATTATTTTCAGGCAACACTATATCTATATATATATATATATGATAATAGTAATGGGAATATAATGGGGATATGACCGACAATCATATTATATATATAATTATATATATATATATACACAGATACATACACCAATAATGTGCATGGATAAATACATGTAAATATGTGGAGGACCAGAGTATTTAAAGCCGTTTGCACGTATGGTTGTTGCCCAGTTCTATATGGAAACAACATAAAACATATGAGGACTTCTGAGTCAGGCTTTATTGTACAGCAAGCTACATGCTGACTAGTCATGACTATGGGTCATTCTATCACCGTTTTAGATCATCCCAGACTCCAGACGCAGGTGTTAAAGCCCAGGCTGTAACCCAAAAGATACCTGCACATACTGCACAGGGTGATCTCCATTTTTTGAAAGCCAGAATCTTCAGTGAATACATGTGAATACCATATGGTGAATTGACACTCCAGATTAACATTGATTATTTTGTGTAATTGGTTCACCTTTGGTATTCAACTTTATAATTCACCTTTGTATACCTGTGTTATTTTGTGGTGTTTTTTTTCCACATGAACCCAATATGAATCCTGGTGGATTATCTTTGAACCCTAGAGATGCTTTCCGAGAAAATTTGTGATAACCCCCTCCGCTCAATCAAAGATGGTCTCTCACCTCTACTATACCTACCCTCCGGTCATTTAACATAGCTATGGAAGCCGTGTTCAGAAAAAGTTGCTCAATGATTTGCATTGAACTAAAAAAAACGGGAATTGTCCATAACTATATCGGATTATCCATAGCTATCTATATCCTACATCATATCTCCATTAATACCCATGTTTCTTCGTTAAAGCCTCATTTTTTGGTCAACCAAAGGGTGCTTTTAACCACGGGTTTTCCCGACTGATCCAGCCGTCAACTTCCGTTCCGAACTCAACGGTTCAGGCGTGCACACAGCCACCAGCGAAGCCGCAAGAGGTCGATGAGGTGCTGCAAAGGGCTCCCAAAAACCATAGGTTTCAACACTCAAGCTACCCTCTGGTAAACTAACAGTTTGCTATTGAAAATTGCCATTTACAGTGGATTTTCCCATGAACAATTGTGATTTCCCATAGTTATGTTAGTTTACCAAATGGCTATTTGGAAATCCCCGAACTAAATGAAGGTTTATAGCTGGGAAAATCTCCGAACAAAATGGTGGATTTTCCAGCACGCCATGTTTGATGACACCAGAGGGTAAATATATAGCTATGGCTCAAAATTATGGTACCAAATTGATGGTCATTTTGAATGGCAAATTTTGACACTAACCAACCAATTGTAGGGTCAATAATTTTGAGCAATAGCCAAATGGTACTTGAAAAACCCAAACAAACATGGACGACTTGGGGCTACCATGACTTAGGAAACATGTCATTGGTCACCATATATATCATAGCCGGCTGTACTGTCGTGACCTTTGAAGGCGACGGTTTTTTTTTTCCTTATGGGATTGGTTTAAGGGAAAATCTTAACCGGAAACCCATGGGATTTTCCCATGAAATTGATTGAGGTTTCCGGTGAAAATTGTCCCATGAACCAATCCATTGAGAAATTGGAAACTAGATGAAACTTCAGATCTGAATTTAAAGCCATTGAAGTCCTTGCTTTGGGGTTGAAGATTGAGCCGCTTAATCCATTGACTTCCAGGTCCTTGGGGGTGTCTACATTTTGGCCTGTGTCACCTGGAAACCGGATCACTTCTCGGAGCTCCTCGATGCCGACACCCTGCGCCTTGACGGGATGGCAGGGAAAACTGCGGTGATTTATGGTTATATATAGATAACATATATGTGACAGATGAGATAAATGGATAGTTTGCTCACTTCTGTTCCTCTTCAACTTTGGGGGGGGGGGGGGCCCCACCCCCCCCCCCAGCTTTGTAAATACAAGCA
>BGPT01000123.1:428290-452826 GCA_003297045.1 Symbiodinium sp. clade C Y103 | reverse complement strand
TGTGAGCCCGGAGGGCAAAGACCTTTCCAAGTCTTGCGCGCGCAAAAAGTTCCTGGTGCTTTTGGCCGCCCTGAGGGAACCCGTGTAGGAGTCCAAACTATGATGTTCATTGATTTTCCATAGAGTTGGGAGGGATGCTCCATAAATCCCAGCAACTTGTTGCTTGGTTATCATATCTGGTTATCATGTTTCATGGGGGATAGCAATACCTATTAGTCAACCAGTCTCATTGGACCATTCTTGGCATCACGGGATGGGATAATCACGGCATCGCTGAGGCTCATGGACGCCAGCAACTGCCATAACTTCACGACGCCCAAAGTGAGCTCCGCCCCGCGCCGTGAGGCACATGAACATTTATCATACAACGTGCTGTGGTATCAGGGAAATTGGTGGAATGGTCTATTCAGAAAAACATGATAGAACTATATGATAATGTATGATCACAGTCTATGCTGATAGTATATGCTGATGATTACAACATGAATCCGCATCAAGCTCGACTGGCAGCAACGGACCACCATGGATTGCAGGAGATCAAGCATGGAGCCCGGATCAGAAGCCTCACGGTGAATTTGGTGGTGTGCCAGACATGTTGCAAGTGACAGGGGCAGTGGGCTCCTGAAGCAGCTTCTAGATTATGTTTTTGATATTTGGTTCCGAAATATCCTAGTCATTTTGTGCGTGTGTGTGTGTGTGTGTGTGTGCGTGCGTGCGTGTGTGTGTGTGTGTGTGTGTGAAAGTTCTGATCAAGTGTGTGTGTGTGTGTGTGGCAGGGTGTTTGTCTGGAGGGCTGAACTTGTACCTTGCATTTCGACATTTGTTCAACGTTTCACATCTGCCGAAGAGAGATCAGACATCTTGAGTCAGCAGTCGACTGAAATTTCACGCAAGACAACCAGCAACCAGCTTGACCTCCGACATGTTTTTCATCCTCAATCAACCATGACCGTACAATATTATGATATTCTGTGACAAATGCATTCAAATGCGTAATTTACTGCAGCTCGTGAAGCTGTATAACATGGGAACATGTTGGAACTGGTGTTCCAACGATGCAAGGATGGATTGTTGGAATCAACAGGCAGATTGCACACTTTCCAGGCGACTTATCAGCAGTGTTCCAACGACTTTGGCTACAGCGACACGCACGCGCCACGACGGGTGCTCACTAAGCTGTCCAAAGGCAGTGGATCCAATGGGACACTCAGAGGATTTTCCGCAGACAAACGCATAGACACACCGCATGTGAGTTTGTGTGCAATGAGATGTTGTTCACTTTGAGAAATAGTTACGTCAATATATACAAACGATCCAAAATTACCGAAGTATCTCATCTATTTGGATAGCCCCAAGGGGTGACAGTACGTGTTTCAAGATCATTAGGGGGCATGAGGCACATGTGGAGATTCAATTTGGGTGGTGATTTTGGACAAATGTTTGCCACCCCTTTTTGATGGAACGAATCATGAAAGAATGGAGCCAACTGATCACTGTTTGTGTACTTTGAAAGCACCAGTCGCTCATCTGAAATGATCCTCCTGAACTAAGACCTGCCTGGAAGGTGTGTACAACGGCAACTACGACAATGCAGAGCACGACTACATTTGCCGAGCAACTCTGCCGAACCACCTGCTGAATTGTGCTGAATTGAATGTTGGAAGGACTAGCAGCTGAACAAAAGCAAGAAAAAAACAGCCAATTTTGCCTCCTGCTGGCAATGGACTAACTTTTTTGTCATGGCCATCCAGAGATTCCGATTCCCGCCCCTCCCCACATGATCAGAAGACGTCGACTATGCATTGTTGGATGGGGCCCGAATTTATATACTTTCCTTTTGTGTGGTTCTGACACCCACATTTGCGTATAAAGCCAATGACAAACAAGCAGTGTGAGACTGCAACTCCAATCTTGCTATTTGGGATATTTTTTGGACTATCAATGGTCATCACAATCCCCACACTCAAAATGATGATGACAACATTGATGTTGATGTTGATGTTGAGGTTGTTGATGATGATGATGATGATGATGATGGTGATGATGCCGACGACGCCGACGACCAATGCAGCTGATTATGATTCTGATAGACATATAGCCTTAACAAGAACAATGATAACAGTCATGATGACCACAGCTATAGTAATGATGATATCGCTGATGATCAACTTAGTTTTGATTAGATAAGCATCGTGAACTCTGATCGATCATCACCACCACCTCGGTCAGGTGGGCGACAAGATTGTGAATCCGGATGGCCAAGCCTACGAAATTCTGGAGCGCTTGGGTCATGGCACTTTTGGCCAGGCGCAGCTGGGGCTGGGGTGGGACCAGTGTCCAGGTGCGGAGGGAACGTATGACGACTTCTTTTCCTTCGTTGACCAGCAACTGGAATGTAAGTTGGACGTGAAGACTAAAGACAAACACGTATTGTGAAATCAGGGGATAATATACAATAACAATACTATGTATATATAGTTATATATATATATATATATACGCGCAACGCCTGGGCTTTGCCCAGGCGTTGCAGCGTAGAGGTTTACCATACCCAAACAAATGTTGATGCAACTATACATTCAATTGGGAAGATCAACAAGGGTATTTAGGAATATAAATTCCCACCCCCGTTAAACTTTACATTCAATTNCAACTATACATTCAATTGGGAAGATCAACAAGGGTATTTAGGAATATAAATTCCCACCCCCGTTAAACTTTACATTCAATTGGGAAGATCAACAAGGGTTTTGAGGAACATAAATTCCCACCCCCGTGAAACTTTACATTCAATTGAAAATATCAACATGATGATGATGATGATGATGATGATGATGATGATGACGACGACGACGATGATGATGATGATGATTCTGAGTCCCGTTGTCGTTGCAGTTCCGGGCAAAGCCAAGGCATTTGCCGATATATATACATACTCGTACATGTAATATATATTTATATATATGATATATGATATATATGCAGTACACTGGACACATAGAATTATATAATATGACAATTCTGTGAATCTTGAAACCCTGACCAAGTGCAGGAGTCATCCCAGTTAGGGGTCAAAATTCGATGATGGATCTGTGACATCCCTGGCATCGGCCGCTTGTCACAGGTTCTGAAGTGTCATCATGTTGCTTGCAATGGCCCGGTTGTGAGGAGCTCAGATCGCATGGGAGAACCAAATTGCTGGCGATTTCGTGTCCTCCAAGCTGCAGACCTGATTAGCTGAATATTGTTTGCGATTCCTTCGCACCAGTTGTGGTGTGACGGCGGGAGGCAAACCAGCCAGATCAAGTCACAGACCGGTATGCCAACATTCCCGACAGCGTCCCACAAGTGGTGCAAAAACAAATGAATCGGTTGGTTTCTTGGGCGTGAACAGATTGCGAGCCATTTCACCTGCCCCCAAAATGAAATCAGGTTGACGGAGTCATTTCAAGATCCGGAAAGATCAACGCCATTGGTTTGTTGGATTGACATTGGATCCCCTTGTGGGATCCGATGCGATGTCAACTGAAGGCCTTGAAGATCATCAAGAACAAACCCGCCTACTTTCATCAGGCGAAAGAGTCAGGCTATCCTAAGTTCAGGTGCATGAGGTGCTGGCATGATTGGTGGAGACCAAAAAGTTTGCAGCTTGCGAGATGACAAGATGATCAGCGGTTCTGTGCTGTGATGCTTTGATGCTTTGAGACATCATGGATCCTCATAAGGTTTCTGGCAAGCTGGTGCCAATGAAATGGTCATGTCATCAAGTCATCAAGTCATAGACTACGCTCCAATAAACACACACGGCAACTGTAAAAATCCCAGTCTCTTGACATATGTATCAAATATGTATTATATCATCTCCAGACGGTCCTCCAAATCGAGGATACCAACATTTTTATCGGGACAAATCTTGTGTTTCAAACATGTTCAAACTATCAAATTGGCCGTTTTCTCAGGGAAAATGCTGTGTCATGCGATGGGGTACCAAATTTTTCAACGACCTGCGAGGCCTTGGTCGAAGTCCGAATTCTGCAGATGTTGAATCAGGACAGGCAACGTGGCAGTGGCCTGGATGGTGTCGATGGGAGCAGGTTTCAATGGCCTTGATCTGGGTTTTGCCCAAAGATATTGATGAACACCCCCAAGTCCACGGGCTTTGAAACCATACCGTATTTTCCAGTGCTTCAACACAAGCCCACGTTGGGAATTTTGCCAAGTACATCCCTGTGTAATCAAGTCGTTCCGTGATTTTCCTGACCACCTCACACCCAAACATGAAATCCGCAAGGATTTCTGAAATACGGGTTTGCACAAAAATGATTGTGTAGGTTCCAAATGGTTCCAACATCTGAGACTACCCCAGGGGCCAGATTCGCTGCAGGAGTTCGACCAAGACGATGACAAACGGCCTTTTGATGTGCAATTCTTCAAGGGCAGCATAGGGCATAGGCATGTCCACATCCCCCAGCATCCATCGTAGATGTTGTATATATATATATATATATGGCTCTGAGTCACAACCCTGGTACCTAGTGAACCCCAAAATAGCTGGTAAATGGATGTAAATGGATATTCATCCCATCAAAATTGATAATAGGTATTGACCCATCCCCATATGTCGCAGACACGTTGATTCAAACTGAGGACCTCTCATCAACCTTGTGCTTCGTTCGTGCAACTACGGAAATTACCCCTGTTAATCAAACGTGGCAATGGAACATATCCTATTTATAGATATTTTCTGTTATTTTATCCCATTACGAACATCCACTTGTGGATATTTATGGGGGATTTCTCATCGCCATGTGTCATTACCGGAGGGCACCAGTTTCCTCAAGAGAATTGGCCATGGCCCGATTTTCCAAGGATCGTGCGGATGTTGGACTTTTTCGTCTACAGGCTCTGGTTTGGGTGGTAAACTTGATTTGGGTATCACTTCGATCGCTGGGCACTGGTGGGCTGATTAGAATGACTTGTACACTCCAAGATTGGATGATGAATGCACAAATTCACAAAAATTACTGACTCGAGTCGAATGATGACTTTGACATAGCTTGACTAAGATCCGGGTTCCATTCATTCAAGACAAACCACCATTTTTGAGCCATGCCCAGTTTTCCTCCTCACACCAATGTGTCCCAAGATGCTGAGTCCCAGCAGGAAGCACCTCTGCATTGCCTTCGAGCTGTTGAGTGGGAGACTAAGGCTTTCGAGGATCCCGCAGTCAATCCATATAGGGGGTGACATGGGGTGACATTCTTCATCTTAATTCATGACTTTTGAGTGTACCACTCGGCCCTGATTAATCATCCTCGGTCTATTCATCCCTTGTTAACGTTAGCTAGGGAACATCCAAATCCAAGCTATCATGTCCTCTTGAAATTACAAAGGTGAAATGATCCTTTCATGCAGGTACGGTGAGAATTCTCGCTGACTTCAGCAATGTTTTGATGGACGACTTTAGGACACCATCCTATTTTTCATCATTTTTCTAATTTTGGGGCACACGATTGTGAAACATATCGAGAATCCTCATTTTGCTTGCTACTTCTGAGATTCCAGTTGCAGTTTCTCGCTACAAATTGTTGGTGATTCTGCGGGCCATACCAACTGGGTGGATCAGCCCAGGTGTGAACCTCTATGAAGTTCTGAAACAGAACTCCTTCCGGGGTGTGCTGGACACTCAGCCCCAAGGATTCCCAAGGCTTGTAGAGGTCATCATCTCCAATCCTAGAATCAAAGGAATTTTGCACGATCATTTTTACAGCATCCACTGTCATCAATCTGGGTGGCCACTTTTGATCATTTTTGATGAATCTGGATGGCTATGGCTACGGATGGCCAAGGTCGATGGCTTTGATCCGTGTCCTAACCGATCAGCTTTTGAAGGCCAGCACCAGGGTCTTCCAAGATGGCAGTCGATGGCAGTCATCAAAAGTTAGAAAACACACCATGGAGAGATGATTCGATACCGGACCCGGTGGGGACATCCATTTCTACTTTTTTTTTGCACATCACGTAATTATGGTTTGCAGACAACGGTTGAGATAGAACTCTGCAGCGCCCTACGCCCTAGGCCTGGATGAGTGAAATCTCAGAAATCGCACTGTGACCTTCAATGGATCAGGGCCTACAGGATTCAAGACATTTCACTCAATGACGATCCAGAAACCTGCGAATAGGTCCTGAAGACAATGTATGGACACAAGAGGAAGATGCCCAGCAAATTGAGATAAATTGAGGATATAGACATAGTATGACATGGTTAAATGCACGCATGATGAAGAGGTGCCACAGACATTCCTGATTTGTTCAGGCTTTGCGCTGCCTCCGAGAGGTCTGGAGGGGCCTGGTGTGCCAAACTGGAAGAAAAATAAGGATCATGGACATCAGTGGACATCATTCCAATGGATGATCAGCATTTTCCCTATGCAAACTGCTACTATAAATGTATATAAATTGAGGGGTATACGGACATACTCCATTTTCAGATACATCGCATCTGGATTTGAAGAGTGAAGAGCTGTCCCTGGAAGGCCTCGGTGATCCACTGCGATCTGAAGCCAGAGAATGTGCTGTTGAGCCACTTGACCTTGGGCCGATGCCAGCGCTGGGAATCTCCTGAAACTCAATGGAGCTTTTAGTGCAAAACATCGAACAAAATCGCGGATTTTCATGGATTTTCCAGCCACATCTTGCCACGTTTGATGAGGGTAGCCATGGCCCGAGAGCTACTGGAGCCACCGTTGCTGGCCAGGTAACATCCATCACACCAGGATCAAGTTGATTGACTTCGGCTCCGCCTGTTTCGAAAGCCACACGGTGGGCTCACCAAACAGGAGAGAATCCCTCTGAGAATTAAGCTTGGCAATGGGATTTTCCGAAGTTAATGGGAAAATCATGAGGAAATAACGAGAAAATCATCTAATCGACATGAATGTGGGATTTCCATGGATTTTCCAGTGCTATGCCAGATTGCAGGAGGGTAGAGAATGGGGATGGCAAAGCTGGGTGATGATTTGATGTGTCCGAAACTTGCGAACTGCCAACATAAAGGCCATGGTTTCAGCTGATACTCCCGCGTCTTCGTTTGATAGAATGGATCATGAATGATGATTTTCACCCAATTGATTGATCAAAAAATGCAGGAACAGCTTTTTTTCTTTCTGAAAACTACGCCAGCTTAGGGTTTTCACTCCTGTAGTCAGCCTTGCCAATCAAGTTCCACGGTTCTGAGGTCTATCCCTATATCCAATCTCGCTTCTATCGTTCACCGGAGGCACCCTGTGCTGACCTATTCAGCAATTGGAATGCCAGGGCAACGCTTGCGTGAGAGAGTTGATACTGTGCAAGACATTCAGCCAGTCGTTGCAAAACATTCCAAACACCTAGCCAGACACACGTTTTTGGCCTAAATCTTGCATCGGATACAAACTTTCGGCGCTCTCGGTGCACAGGTGCTCTTGGGAGTTCCATACACAAGTGCCATCGACATGTGGAGTAAGGGCCGCAGATCTTGGGTGCTCTGGGATTCATCTTGGAGCTATGGCTGATCTAGGCTGAAACCAAGGGCTTAGGAACTAGGAAACCATGAAGCCATCTCCTCACTAGTTGCCAGGTCAATCTCGACAAACCTTCACCTTGACTGAGGGAAGAATTGGATATTTATGCAAAGTTTGATCTCCCGCCAGCATCCCCTGAGGCTTGGGTTGTATTTGTGCAGAGCTTTTCCTTGGCTTGCCGGTCTTCCCTGGGCATTCGGAGTATGACCAGGCCTGCAGTGAGTTTTTGAACATGGACGCCTAATGACGCTGGTCGAGCCATGAGAGTCGTTGCTATGGCTGCCAGGTCTGTCGAATGTGTGAGGTCCTTTGCTCAGTGACTTTCAGAAGCGCGCGTGGGAAGTCTTCACTGGGGCAAGATTTGACGATTTCACTTCAACATTTTATACCATGTATAGTAGGCAAGGAGCGAGTATACAAGGGTTGTTGGAAGTTGTCGAGTTCACAAGCTGACCATGAAGTCAACCGCCAACTTGTTGCCACTTGACATCAACATCAATCAGACACATCCACACAAGAAAGCCATTGTCTGGTAGGTGCTGAATCTTCCACCCACCAGCCTGCTAGATGCTGGTCGCAACACCAAGAGATACTTTCGAAAGGAGCTTTGATGGCCATGGCATTCCATTCACCCCACGTATGTTTATTTTTTTCTTTTTGCGAATTTGATCCCGATCTCTTAGGTGGATATGATAGATATGTCAGTATATGTCAGTATATATTATCCCTAGGCCGTTTGTACCGATCCAACAATGGCTTGCTCCCTCCATACTTGGTTCTACTGGTTAGCGGCCAAGGTGGCTGGGTCTGAACTCAAACATTCTTGGTGGTCTCCCCCAAAACCGGAGAGACGTCAAACTCGGTAAACTCCCAAGTGATTTATCTTTTTGTTTCCATTCCGAGTGTCCAACATCAGTTGCTGCAGGGGAATCCGCTAGTAGCAAGATGCATCCCATCCATTTCGGGATTTGATTTATGTTTTTCGTTTCTCTCTCACTTTCTTTTTTTTCCCCCGAAAGTCTCCATCCCCATCGGCACTTCTGAAACACTGCCAGGAGGAATTGAAGCTTCCGGAAGGTGCTGAAGGCGCCATCCAGCTGCTAACCAGCGGATATGCTAGGGTAATGGCCTACCAAAGATGTTCCCATGGGGATAGTGTCTAACTTTTGGGTTTTAATCTAAAAAGATGGAGATATGATATAATGTGATATGTTACCAAGTGTGATTTGTGATTTAGTTCGTGGTTTTCAAACGTTTTTTCACATGGTTTTGTCTTCCGTCCTACCTAGGAGGAGGATCCCAATTTAGCTACTATGTTTGGTTTGAACCCCCGAGCTATAGTAAAGGCACTGTTGGGCAATACCGCCCTTGCAACTGCAGGGTATTGCAGGGTTACGTTGACTTGTGTTTTCCCTTCTGCAGTCCTTGATTGAAACCGTCATTCTTCTCCTTTTGTAGGATCCATGGGGATCTTCTCAAATCATCCAGAGCACTTCAGAGACTTCCCCCATATTTGCATGGTGGACCCCATGATTTTCTCATAATGTTTCCTCATTGAGATTCCCACTTTGAAAATCATCAGTGAAAATCTTCCCAAGGCCCAAGGCCGCCGGAAGACTCCCGGCTCTTTTTCAGGTCCTTCGACCAGCAGCGCGGATGGAGAGCAGGCTTTGCTTCTGATGGGCTGCCCAAGATGGGTACAGCCAGCTCAAATCCCGCACCGTATCCCTGTTTCAACACCAAGATAGTTGGCAAAGGATGGATGTTCATCCGCTAAGAAACAATCCTATGGGTCAAACATTGTCAAACTACATTTTGGATCATTTTGGTGTAGTGGAAAGGGGTAAGTTTTATTTTTTTGTTGGACATAAACCAACCCCCAACCCCTGGTTGGAGACAGCCGTTCAGGGAGTGGTAGTGGCTATGTCCTGCCTGTAGTTTCGGCTTTGTCACCCACACCTTGGGATGCATTCTCAAACAAACTTAGTCTAAGTTGCTTCAGGCAATACGGTACACCCTTTACATAGACAGATGATGAAACATCATTCCTAAGTTGTCCAAACATTCCACCGGGATTAGGCAGGTTTGCAAGAGGGAACCGGCCCACCCTCCTTGCGGCGAACCACTGAAGAACTGATCTTTTCGTCCCTTGAATCTGACTTGAATCTTCAAACTGTTAGAGGGTATCACCCCGCGACTTTGGAACAGCTTGTTTGCGAATGGCGAAAGCATTGCTGATTCCTCATGTTCATGTTGGTCTACTTCAAGTCTCATGTAGATACAGGTGGGTTACAGGCTAAAATGACCCACCGGCTGTAGCTCTTCAGCGCATGCAGGAGCTTCAGATTGATCCCAATGCCCAAGACGAACGGGAGCAGTCCCAATCCAGTTCAGGCTAGAGATTCAGCTGTCCTGAGTGAAAGTTGAGTCAAAGTTGGCCAGAGATGATTGGAACATATTGGAACCATCCCAAGTCACATAGGTTTCTGGCAATATCTCGCTCATAGAAGTTGATAGCAGGAGATGATCTCATGCTTGGCTGCTTGGATCTGATGCTTGTGGCTAAGTGAAATTAGCTATCACCACTAGTGTCGTGCTGATAGCTTGGGGAGCAATGATCTAATTTCAATACGATTTTCATTCTTTGCAAACTCAAGTATATCATACCAATATATACCAATACAATCTACCATATTTTTCAAGTTCCATTCATCTGCATGGTGGTTGGGTTTACAGTAATCCGTTTTAATGTATATATATATATATACAATCATTATCTGAAGTGCCCATTCTGGACATTGTATACCATCATTATCCTTTATATCCTGTCATTCTCATTCTCCATTCATTTTGACATATGTATATATATATATATAGTATACCATCATTCTCCATGATTTTTTTGCAGAGCATGTACCCTGCAATGTGCCCATTCTGCAACAGGTGAAAGCGCGAGTGAATCACGAGATGCTTGGCTGAACTGGCAAGGCCATTTTCTTTGGGCATCGACAGATGGGGATGGGTGAAAACACCCAATAAGTTGATGATCATTACTACCATAGTGGGGATGTTTAATTGGAATACAGAAGACATATCCAAGCATATGATGTGGTATTCGAGGGGATGAACATCAAGTCTCCAGCTATTTCAGTGTGCAAAACGAGGCGGTTCCAGGATTTTGACCCAATTGTGTATGACGAGTCCACGCGAAAGATTCCTTTTCAAAAGTTCCCCGAAATTCGTGAGTATCTTACTAGAACGTGTGTATCTTACTAGAGCACTCTGAGGCTCAAAGTATACAACTTTATTCAAATCATCATGTAAGGCTCTCAGTGGAGTTTCAGGAATCTAACAATGGCACTTGTTTTTTTCACCCAAACGCAGGTTTGCGTTTCCAAGGCGCGCCCTGAAACCGAAGAAGTTTCAGCACCTCCGGTGGTGGAGGACGGGGGATGTCTTCTGGAAGCGCGCATATCCATGATGTTTGTGCAGGGTGGGTTTTATGATGCTTTACATGGTTGTGTACAATAATTCATAATATGTATACTTATCCCTGGAGTAATTAGATAGAATATGGAATTTTCAAGCATCTTCACTGTTCACCGAAATAAGATGATTTTGATTAGTATATTCTCTCTGCTTCCGAATGATTATGTATACTTATATAATTATATAAATATACACATAATTACACATACATATACATGTATAGTTATGTATATATATATATATATATCATTGTGTATCTTTATCTACATAAATGCATGCTTTAAACAGTTCCCAGATTGGGAGACATGTCTTCAGAATCGTTTTCCGTATCTCGATGTATGGAACAGATACGTAGTATCAACCAGCACATCTGGGGCAAGACACCAGATGACCTTTGTTGGTTGCCCCCCCCATTGCATTTGCATTCTGTATGAACTATATTACATATTGAACACATGTTTGTTAAGCATGAATTCACAATAAGTACATTTAAATTTGAACATGGTTTCTGTAGAGGCAGAATCGGCTGCAAATCCTGGAGAAACAGCGGTTGTTTCTCCATGTTCCAGGACGACTCACGCGTCTACGTGGTCTCGGGTGCTGGTGGTGTGGGCAGCCCTTGCAATGGTGAATACCGCCGTGTGAGAGAGCTGAATGACAAGCCCTTGCAACTGGGTCTGATTCGGTGACTGGACAAGGGGTGTCCAAAAAAGGGGTGTGTTGATGGGTTGGAGGCAAGTCCTCATGTACCATCGGACTTTTCCAGCCCCCAAAGGTATTTAGAATTGGTACAGGTAGCCAGATACCTCCTGGAGACCTCCAAGAGTGATGCTAAAGATTCTTGGTGTATGTCTGAGACTAAGTACACACCTGAACCCCTAGCATCACAAAGGTATCCTGTAACTCATGCCTTTGCCTGGTTTTTCAAGGTTCTGCAGGCATCAGTTGCAAGTTGTAAGTATTGCCCTCCGCTAATTTAACATAGCTATGGAACATGTCCCATTTATAGAATTTTATAGATGATTTATCTATTAAACATTGTGATTTTCGATAGTTATTTTAACTTACATAGCAGAGTGTACACAGCACAATTACTGCTTTCAATGATTTTCAAGGCTCCAATCACCATCTGAGGTACAAGAAGACCGGTGGTGACGCCATCATCTACTTCAAGTTGCGGTAGGGAGTCTGAGAGCTATGGGGAGCAGTTTGATGTTGCATGGCTCCGGCTGGACAACGTACTGGGTAGTACCACTTCCAGCATCAAAGACCCAACACATTTTGGTTTGACATGTTTGAGAGTGACATAAAGTGACCAACAAAGACAAGAGTTTGCCATTTCTTCATCAAAAACTCGTGCACTATTCGTACCAGTCACTGATGTTGAGGTGGAAGATGAACGCCCGGGACGATACGCGGGGCTGGTACTACATGGCGCCTGAAAGACCAGCTGCAACGCCCCCTGAAGGCTGAAGAGATGGGGCATGACGCAGGGATCTTCACTTGCCTCTGATCTAGTTGGCCTTCAACAAATTGACTTAACCCACTGGAAAGCTAAAACCAGCTGTGCTTCTTTTAATTTTCCGGTCATGTCGAATGCAACATCCAGGCCAATGGACCACAGAAGCATACTCGAAAGATGATGCCAATCCAGCTCCAGTGGTCTCCACATACAAGGCATTGAGATGCTACTGGGGGATTCAGATGTCGGGGGCATGGGCAATTGTTGGGTTAATTTGATCCATCTAATGCTACACCTTTGTCATGGTTGGTTACTGGGCTGGAATTTCATTTGGAGCCTCTAGTTATTTTCAACTTTTAACATAAATTTCTAACTATTAATTATTGCAATGAGATGAATATGACTATTGTTGGATTCTTTCTGATTTTTGTAGAAGTGGCTAGTGCATAGCGGCATAGCGCAAGTTTCGCAGCACCACAAGTCTGGCGTGAAAGCTGTGGCACCACATGGTGGCTGTGGTTGCAAGGGACGTGGATCGTTTACGTCACAATCCCCTCGACATGGGCCCAGCCATTCAAAGCCCATGATTTTTCCGTAAAAGACTAGGAAAAATGGGATTCCGCTGTTTTTACTACGTAAAATTGCGTAAATCATTTTTTGTTCCGTAAATCGGGGATTGCTAATCATTTGTCTTTGGTTGGGGACGGTTGTAGTGGGGTGCGGATGCTAAAAACCACGATCAATGCCGGGTCTATCTGTAGTTCAAGGGCCAGACAAAGGGCATAATAACAACTTTGGACGCAGACCCAATCTTTGCGTGTTCCGTTCCAAAACCGGATGATGATCCAAGTCACTGAATTCAACTTGATGGGAATCCCGTGTTGAAATCTGATTCGTCACTTGTTATTGGATGTATTGCTGCATACCCCCTAGATCCCTTTCAACAGGATTTTGGGCCCCTGGTTATTTTTCACATAATCATCCATTCATCATCAATTACTTAACTTGGGTGTATGTCCCATTCGTATCCCATTTTGCTGATGTTTCAAGTGCAGAAAGTTGAAAACCATCAGCAGGCTTCAGGTCTCAACATGGGTTTTGATAGGTGCTGGTGGGGTTTCATCCACAGCCACAAGGTTGGCTATACTTATCGAAGGAAGTTTAGAAGCTAAACCTTCCGAGAATATGGACAGATGGAAAAGCACAGCCATGAAGAAAGTCAGAAGATGCAGAAAGTCAAAAGAGAAGAGATGCAGGTGCGCGAAAAGGTAGGACAGTCGCGAAACACTGTGTTTTTCCAATGTTTTGTGGCTCCGGAGGGTCGAGAAGTAGGCTCGCTNGTTAGTCAGTTAGTCAGTTAGTCGGTTAGTCAGTTAGTCAGTTAGTCAGTTAATCAGTTAGTCAGTTAGCCAGTTAGTCAGTTAGTCAGTTAGTCAGTTTGTCAGTCAGTTAGTTAGTTAGTTAGTTAGTTAGTTAGTTAGTCAGTTAGTCAGTTAGTCAGTTAGTTTGTTAGTTAGTTAGTCAGTCAGTCAGTCAGTTAGTCAGTTAGTCAGTTAGTCAGTTAGTCAGTTAGTTAGGCCGGCAGATAGATAGACAGATAGATAGGCCGACGCTCCAACNTCCAACCACCTTTTGATCCATCAGTGGGTTCGCTCTGCCATCCATGACTCACAACAACTCACCTCTCCTATAGTGTGCTATTCCTGAAACTTCCGCCACTGCCTTGTGCGGTACTACTGGTACCATGATGGATAATGATTGATATACTTTACACATATCAGACACGAACCATGACGCGCTTTTCTGAGTTCATAGGCCGTGCCCAGTCATATCATCAGGTCCCTGAGATTGTCAGGCCAAGAGTAGCTTTCTGGATTTGCTGAAGCATCGATTAGGCGACCCAGTGGCCGGGGAAGATTTGTGGTGTCTACGATCCAGGTCTTGGGTCAAATGGATCAAAAACCCATGGAGACATGGTCACATGAAGGGGCATCCTTTGGGAAATTTATCTATGTTTAGTTTGGGGAAATAGTTTTTTCTTTCAGTTTGGCTTTTGGCTTTAGGTACATTTCATTTGGAATTAAAAAATGTTTTTTAAATCAAAACTACGTCTAATCAATGGAAAATTAGTTCTAAATCGATTTTGAATTGATTGTTTTTTTCAAGCATAGGTTGAAGTCAATTCCAGATGAAATGGAAATTGATTGAATATTCGATTTACGTAGATTTACATCAATCTTGATTTAGCTAAAGTTCAAACTAAATCAAAGTTGATTTCAACTAAAATCAGATTAGCTCACAATGAAATCCAAATATCCAAATTATGATAATGGTTCAATAAAAAACGAAAGCAATTTCAAATTGAATTTAAATTGAATTTAAATCAATCTTAAACCAAATCTAAGTCAATTGTTAAATCACATCTAAACTAAATCTTACGCTTGACTCAATTTAGTCTTAATTTGACTGTAATTCAAACTGAGATTCGATTGAAGTTGATTTCACATTCAATCTAAGTTGATTTCCAAATTAATCCAAATTGATTTTGAATTGAATTGAAATCCATGTTCGAATTTTTCATCAACTTCAAAATAAATCTCAACACGCCTTTAGATTGAATTCCTCTTATTTCTAAATTAAATCTAAACTAAGATTGAATTACTCTTAAATAAGATATTAAATTCAACTTAGATTTCAATTCCTCTTCGAATAAAATAAAAGGTTAGTTCTAGATTGATGGTGAATTGAATTTTAACCTCTTTCAAATTATACTGAAATCAATTTCAAAGCAAATCTAAGTGACTCTTAGCTGAATTTGGACTAAGTTTGGATTTTAAGACTAAGGTTAGATTGTTTGATGTCAGTTGTGCCACCAACCAGAAAAGTCAATCAAAACCAGCGGAGAACGAAGATCATCAGCTTCCAGACCCAAAAGAAAGAACATTCCCATTAGAAGAACACTAGTCCATCCCCCAAAAATCGCACCCTTATGATATTTGCTGGGAACATCCATTGTGATTCCCAACATATACCAAGCATTTTACCATGGTGAAAAATACCTCAGGCATCCATGCGGATGATGGAGAAGCTTGGCGACAGATTTGCGACAGATCTCATATTGCTGGCAGGGTCATGTTGTCATATTTACATATAGTGCGCTATATCTATCTACGTCAATGCATATACACATATTTGCTAATGGCCAAGCAATTCCAAGTTCCATTCCATTCCCGCGAAGTAGCTGGGGGGTACGAACTGAGGCTCTCTGAGGATGATTGAAGATGGAAAGCAACTTCCTAGCTTTGGATCTACTCCTGATCTCCTAAGAATGAGTTTCCCGAAGACCACAGTTTGGTAAATGTTCACCTACAATTACACACATTCAGTTTCAAAGTTGACTTATATAGTTGATTCTTTTCCATTAGTTTATAAAAGAACTCAGCTGGTTCCTGCAGGCTTTCAGAGAACTTGGCAGTTCCCAAGGGTCCAGCTGCGAGTCAGTTCGGTGTCTGGTTCGCAGCTGAGGAGCCTCCTTCGAAGGCTGAAGAGCCTCTGGATGCCTCAACCACTGCATCTACGGCTCTGGACACCGATGGTGGCACTGCTAGTGGAGGACCGGACCAATGGAGGGCATGGGAGGGCCATGGAGGGCCATGGAGGGCCATGTTTTCATAGTTAAAATGGCCTGGTAAAATCTGGTAAAAGGGATGTAAATCCCTCCAACTGCGGGATTTTGTGTCATTGACTTTGACTCCCAATTGAAAAGTCAGGAGAACCTTGGCCCAAACTTTGAGCACAAGACATCAGTCGATTTACCAAATCGACTGCAGGATGGCGCCGGGACGACAGCGACGCACCCTCGCGCGGAGGGAGCCACAGGAGTCTCAGGTGCAATTCATAGTGTCGTGACTTTGTATGTTTTACATGTGTAAACTTGGGTTGGCCTGTCCCAGTTTGCAATACCATTCAATAGTTTCTTGGCTCCTCGTTGTCCTGTTGATTTTTAGCTTCGATGGGGTCGGAAGCTTCCGGTCACGAATTCCAAGGGATTTCAAGGGCATGGTACATGCAGGTCTCCCCGGTCTTCCCCAGCATCTACCAGTTCGCAGTCAACTGTTTGTGAGGCGGAAGTCCAAAAGAAGAATGGTATGGCGTTTGAAGACGAAGGCCTTTTCACCTCGACGTTGTGAGGTTCATTGCGTGTCACCACCAGGGTATCGGATGAGTTTGAATTCCCAAATTTTTGTCTGTTTTGCAACAGAATCCCAGCGGATGACCTTCATGACCTCTAAAGTATGAGAATATATTTGAGGATCGGCCGTGGAAAGCCCCTGTGACTCTACAGCTGTGACACGATACAACGGATATTAGGACACACTGATCAAAGTGAGATCTCGGATCCCCAGTTTCTTCTCTGCTCATCGGCAGCATCGGAGACAAGCACACAGGAGGAGTACGAACGGGATGAACACAAAAAAGAACCCACGCCCAAGAAGTACTTCAACTTCTCTTCGTTTGGACCTCAGGGAACTGCACTACTTGTATGGTTTGGAAGTTGCGTGGCCATGGCCCCGGCTCTTCCAAGAATTTGGGAGCTGAGTGATTTTTGAAAGACCAGTGGAAGTGTTCTCACAGATTCCATAATCATCAAGCTGCAAAATTCGAACATCGTCACCAAACTTTTCGCAAAGTTTGTGTCCATAGATTCTGGCAGATCCTATCATCACGCTGCAAATTCTGCTAATTTGTGGCTGTTTCATCATGGTTTTCAGGTTGGAGCAAATGGTCACCATGGCCAAATCCTGAGAGGGTTTCCATTGTTTCCACGTTTCTCATTCGTCACAGCTCTCAGCTGCTGCAGTTGGAAGGCGCCGAAATCCTGTCGCCAGGCCCCTTATCGCAGCAACCTCTCCCGTCGACAGCTCAAGGAGGACGTCCGCGAGGGATCGACGGAAGTGGGGGACGTCAGGAATGAAAAAGTCGACACAAAGCGAACTTGGAGTCCTGAGATAGCAGTAGATGTTCTTGACAACTACTGTATATAGTTATACAATACAATGATTAAATATATAGAATATATCCTTGATATATCTGAATATAATGAATCATAGTGTTACAGTAGTATATTCGACTTGTGGAAGAGATGCTGGTTTTCAGATCCTTTTTGCGCGTTTGGGGGAACCGCTGCCACGATTCTGGATTCACCTGAAGTAACCAGGGCACTGCCATGCTGGTTGCGTGCCAAGAAGGTGGGGTGGTCTCAAAATTTGGACCCTCAAAAGGATTAAGATCCCACGGGGCTTCATGATTTTCTCAATGTTTCAATGTTCACCAAACGGGGCAATGGATGGCAATGGGGTATCCCCAGCTTTTTCTTAGAGTCTTAGACATCCCCGGCAGGAGAAGGAGCGCCGTTTGTGCTTCTTGCAGTTTCTTTCCGGTCTACTGCAGCTGAATCCAGACCTTCGATGGACGCCGAAACAGGCACAGCTAAACTGACAAATGCTTCCACAATCTACCAGGATGTCGACGTTGCGAACGGTTGGGAATTGGCTTGGGGATGCTTGTGGGCAGGCGTGGCACTCTCTCCCATGAACCAAAGAACTAGTACATTGTAATACGCTCTAATGATAGACAATCATATTCTATCATATTATACAATATTACATAATATTACCAGGTTCTTCAAAGTGACCCTTTTTGAGGTGATCAAGTTACCCTTTTTGGGGGCAAAGTGACCTCGAATTGGTGGTTGAAAAGGTCGCTTTGAAGAACCAGGTATATGTAGAGCACACATTTTGACATATTCTGAAGATATTCGAAATTGTACAAGTCATAACTCCCAAGATCTCATATTAATCTACCACGAACAGCGTCGTTGTTTCCACCAGTGTCCAGGCGTCGGCGCATCCCTTCATCCATGGGAAAGCCTTCGATCCCGACTTCTGCCCACAAGCGGATCATCCGGTGACCAACTTTCGAAAGGCCGAGCCCTTTGGAATCTGATCTGAATCCGATGAAAAAGGACGAGTTGAGAGATGAATGATGTGGAGAGCCTCTGAAGTACTTAGTAGTTTTGCAAAACACATGCTTCAGACGGGAAGTCCCTTACTTTTTGGGGACTTTTTCTTTGTTGTCTTGTTTCATCCTTGCTTCCTGTCATTCTGTTGAATCAACTTCAACTTCCATGAGTAAAACACCAAAGCCAACAGCAAACCTGTATAGCATAGACGGGCTACACTCACAGATCACCGAGCTCAGAGCGGCGTTCATCGCTTAAAATGCCAGCCATTTAAAGAACACCTACTGGTCCAAAAATCTGGAGAAATTCGACCCCGGCGTTACAGTCCCTGCATTTTACGATGGAAAAAGCTCAGCTTCTGCAGGCGGTGCCCCCAAGTTGAATCCTCAGAAAATCCTCAGCTGATGCCAGATCAGGTTCTTGGGAGAATCTGCAGAAATGGGGTGCCACTGGTGCTTTTGATTTTAAGCCACTGGACCTCAGCCAATCTTCAGTTGGCGTACTGGAGCTCCTAGTTTTCTAACTGCGGAAGAGATACTGTACATGGCTTGAGGGGCGTGGCTTCGGGCCAGCACCGAGGTTGTTGTCAGGGCCAGCCTGGAGCTCAGGTGTTTTGCCATGCTTCGGAATGCTTTGGAAGTTTTTCTCTACTGCAGCTTGCATCAACTTTTATCGGCAGTAGAGTGAGATGCCCATCTGATTGTACCTGTGAACTCAAGCTAGATATGTTTGCCGAAATACAGCGGCTTTGGTGCTGCTATCTACTGCGAGATGGGTGGATCTGGAAGTGACGTGCAAAAACTGACGGCCGCGAGTGAAATCGCAACGCCTAGCTGCGGAAACGGTTGACGTGACTGGATAAATTGAAAATCAAAATCTTCTGGTGCTACTTCCTGAAATTGTAGTATATTATTCTGGTTACGGTCATGCCAACATGATCCAATATGTATGTCAAATCCTTAAATGGTGGCAAGTCTCACGATGGTTTTCGGACCAACTCTTCAGGATCAAAGGACCCTGCTTGATTTTTCATTTTGTGCGATTGGAATTGAAGTCTTTTTATGCATGGACACACTTGATTGATCAACTCATACTTTTTAATGCAATTAACTGACATTACAGCAGAGAACTGAATCAATTCCATGTCCTACAATTGGGCAAAACATGGTAAACGTCGTAAGAACCCACCTAATTTCTCATAATTCACTCCCCAAATCACTTGGAGTTCTGAGATTTCTGCTTTTTCACCCCGTCGATGTTTTTTCCCATCGGTCACAGACAATGGGCCTCGAGGTCCAGACCGGTGCCCATGTTGCCCAAAGCGAAGCTTGGGCCGCCTGCGGAGGCGGAGTGTCGATGCTGGGCCCACCGGTGCACAACTTCTACTTAGGAAGTCAGATCATCATCCAAGCACAGCATTAGATCAACCATAAGTTATTGGCAGGGGGATGCAAATCCCATCACAACTTTAAGCGAAAGAGTTTTTTCACAACGATGCTATTTCTTGGATAGATGTATGATGTATAATAGATGTGTATATATATATATTATGTATATATTATGTATATATGATTATAAATATATATACATATGTGTTATATTATATTATATATAGCGCTGTATATAGAATTATATGCATGCATTTAATCGTGTGTGGATGATGAACATGGACACTGTCAGTACACACACACACACACTTATATATGATAATAATATAGGAATATATTATATACATATACATACAATCACATACATATGTACGTATGGAATGTGATGTTTCAAAAGCATTTGGAGATTCCCAGGTCTGCGGAGCGACCTGCCTCAAGGTAGTTGCCATTAATTCGGGATTCCTGGTCTGGAAAAAAGAATGGGATCTGCTCACATCTAGTCACACTGCACCAAGATTGCATGTTTTTGCCATTCGCATCTCGAGGTTCCGAAATTCACAAACTCCATCAGCCTCACTAATAACATGACATATGTGACATATGTCAGTCAGTCCTCATGCTGGCTCACTCTAAACCCTTTCGGTAAACAGTGCATGTCCAATTGGTGCAGTTGGGGAGTCCCGGAGTGCCACAGCCAGGGAGCATCCTCAGCTCGGAACTGGGAAGACAGGAACGCCTCAGGCCTGGTGTCGGAGGGGAAGGTGGGGCCTCAGCTCCATTGTGGGGTTGTCCCACATCCGGAAGGTCCCCAACTCTCCCAAAAATGGATCATCATCTTTTTCCCCTTCATATAAATGGCCTAAATGGCCCTTCCCAGTCCATGGTAATTTTTCTTGGGTATCCACCATCTTCAGACTCACCCATTGGATGCATTCCATGGCTCCTGTCGCGAGGTGGTCTTGAGGGTGAACAGCCACGCAGTGCGCCAGCGACAACGCGTGAGGCTTCAGGCCAGGGACCACTGGGATACCAATGGGGTTGGCGTACTTCGCAAATCTTACATCACTGAAAGGAGCAAGTTTGTGGATCTCTTAGTGGCCCAGTTTAGAGCCATGGCCATCTCTTTGAGGCCAATTATAGGGCCAATTTTATGATCTGAAGAAACCCAGAACTGCTTTCGTACGACTTCCCCCTCGATGGTCCGATGGTTACGGGTGGCTTGTTGCTGCTTCTCTGTCTTCCTTTTGTATTTCGGGGATACAGGGCCTCAAGGGTGCTGGATCATGGGCTTGGCCAGTCTTCGAAGATGCTGAGTTTCATTGCGTTCACCTGGACAAACATCACGTGTTCTACAACGTCTTCTGCTGGCACTTTCTGGTAGGGATCCTCCCACAAGCACCAGAGTCAGCCACTCCTTTCTGACGAGTGAAGGTGAATCAATAGTACACCATAGTACACCATCCCCTATTTTTAGATGGGTGGTAGTACGTGATAGTTTTTTCACGTATAAACAGTATAAACCATCAACACATGGGTGGTTTCTCATTGCTCTACTAACATTGGATGTTCCATGATATTTGAGCCCAGGATGTTGGGTATCACCAGCTGTCAGGTGATGAGACAGGAGGTGCGCGGCGGTTTTTTCCGTGTCCTTTTTCAACACCAAAAAAGTCATCCACGGAGATTCACGTTTGACAGATCCTGACAGTGGCTGTGGCTTGCGGTACAAGCCAGACTGATGATCTGCTTCTTTCGAGAATTGTCTTGTCTGTTGGAAGATGATCCCAACTGGCCGAACTCTTCCAGGGCTCAACTGTGCGTCAGGTGTCAGACATCAGGCTGACGTCGCTTGGCCGTAACGGCACGGATAAGTTGATGCCATCAACACAGGGAGTTTTTTCTCAACATGTTTTCAACATTAAAGTAGCATCCAAGATCCTTGGTATCCCAATCATGGTTGGCTATTGTACATATTATTCCCATTGTGGGATCCTGAACTGTATTGCCAGTTATTCCGATTNAGCATCCAAGATCCTTGGTATCCCAATCATGGTTGGCTATTGTACATATTATTCCCATTGTGGGATCCTGAACTGTATTGCCAGTTATTCCGATTGTACGGCATGTCAAGTTATACAGCAGGTTACATCACCTTACACACACACAAACACACACACAGACACACACACAGACACACACACACAGACACACACACAGACACACACACACAAACACACACACACACAGACACACACACACAGACACACACACACAAACACACACACACACAGACACACACACAGACACACACACACACAGACACACACACACACAGACACACACACACACAGACACACACACACACACACACACACACACACAGACACACACACACACAGACACACACACACACAGACACACACACACACAGACACACACACACACACACCNCACACACACACAGACACACACACACAGACACACACACACACAGACGCACACACACAGACACACACACACACAGACACACACACACAGACACACACACACACAGACACACACACAGACACACACACACACAGACACACACACACACAGACAGACACACACACAGACACACACACACAGACACACACACAGACACACACACACACAAAGACACACACACACACACCTGCACTCATATACGTACGATCTAGATGTATGCATACACATCAAGCATTGCATCAAATTATGTAGATCATATTATATCAACAAATATCAACATAGTAACATACATCATCAATCATCATCATATATCAACTTGTTCTAAGTTCATCCGAGTTCAATATCCATGACGTAGATCCATCAGCTGAGGCCAAGTTGCCGGAGTCCGCCCTGAGCGGCCTCTGGGGTCACCTTTGTATGGGTATCCCCTTGCCAGACGACAACCCTGTGGGGACCCCAGCGAGTGGTCTCTGAACCTCTCAGCTCAGCTCCCGAAAAAAAGGCCATGGATCAACTCTGTATGCTATTTATATTATTGTATATCTATTTATATAGCGCATCATCATCCAATTTTGCTGATCTGACATGCATTTTGAGCTGCTTGCGATTCATGTGTCGCGGTGGGGTTCCCATGGCTACCGCTGCATGATCCTGGACAGGCTGAAAGCTATCGACCTCCCATTGACAAAATGTCTGAACGCTTCTTCCGAAGCTTCATGGAGGCAGGATGCCCACTGGTTGTCCATTTCCAACTGGTAAATTTGATAAAAGGGGCACCCCCATTGAACAACCACTGGGTACCTGAAGATGAATGGGTTATAGGCAACTGGCCCCTCTATTGTTTCCCAAAAAGGCAATCATTGGGATGCCCCATGGAGCCCCCAAAAATGTTGTATATGTTTCTTCCGTTGGCAGTTTTGACGCATGGCCTTCTGCCAAGGGCCATTTGCTGCATTGAGCAGGGCCCAATCAACCGCAATAGTATGCAAAGCCCTTTTCACAGCAGTTTTGGGGTGGTGGGCAAGCTAAATTCAGGAACCTACGGGTGTGGGTGATTCCTTTGCGACCTATTTTGAGCTGAACGTGGGGAACAATCCAGCTTTCATTGCTGACATTTGAGCCAAATAAACCATGAGCTACTGATATCTACGGTATTTTCATGGATTTTGCCTAAAATTCGGGGACACCCAAATGGTCATTTTGTTGGTTGATTGAACCGCGAGAGCCTCGTGAGTTTTACCAGGCTGATGTGCGAAAGAGGCAGAGTGAAGCATCGACTGAGGCCACAGATCGTCCGTCCAAAGATGTTTCTTTGAGTCTATGATTACATGTTGGTTTCTAGCTTGGGTAGTTTTCAAAGGGCATGCAATAGCAAACACAGCATATATGATACATTGGCTATTTGCTGAACAACCGCATGTATTGTCACAAGACATAATCATACATACAAAAACATACTCTTGGACTTGTTCAGTCAAACATCATCTATGACAAATTCAGATGTGCAATTTTGTCAAGCCAATCATATTTTCCATCCCAGTCATCAACCTTTTGGGGTCATAAGAATCACCATCACACAGGCGATGGATCCTGGTACTGCAAGCCCTCCAAAGGCGCTGAACGATGATGAGAACCCATGGGATGATTGGAATGGGGTTGCAGATTCTGAGACAATCCTACCTGTACCAAGACCTGTTCCATCACCTGTTCCATCACCTTTGGATTTGGGGTACAAATGGCATATAACATATCTATAGAATCTATTCTAATCTGATTTTCTTTTTGATCCAGTGGATGGTGCAGGATGTGCATGTTTCCTGTTCAAAGTGCTGGCAGCAGTCTGAGCCATAGAGCTCCAGGTCCAAATTGCTGTAATTGCTGTAACATCTTAATGGTGGATATGTATATGCAAAGTTATACACATACGTGCAATACACATATACATATAACATGATATTTAATCACCACCCCTTTCAGGCTAGTTTTCAGGGGGGGACCATGCCAAAATGTAAGATACATTTTGTGGGACCCCCCTTAAATGTAAAATTGGTCGCTCAACGTCCCCAAGGGTCGTTTTTGTCGGGAGGGTTTTGAAAATACCTTCAAAATGTAAGCTTACATTT